>BSBK01000938.1:6097500-6532500 GCA_027943335.1 Chamaecyparis obtusa
AAAGGTATTAGTTAATTTTTGGTTAAAGTGTTTTCAACAAAAGAAAAGTGAAAATAGACTTGAGTTCAACTGAAATTGAACTGCAAATCAAAGTCTAAATTCATGCAAGCTTTTGGAGAGTGGAGTTTTCGAACCCTAGCAGGTGGAATGAGAATTCCTACATGTTGAGAATTTGGCCATAATTTTGAGGGAGAGGTTTTGGAGATTTTGGGGCAAGGATTGGATTTTGGGAGCAATTATCTGGGAAGATTGGATTTTATCTTCGTTTTAGACATCATCAAATCTATATAATTTGGGATTGAGGTAGGTTTTGATTTTATTATGGTTATTACTATTTTATTTCGGATCCCTGTAGGAATTGTAGAGTGTGTCTTCTTCGTGTCTGCTAGATTTGTATGTTTGAGAATTTTTGTGTTGTTTATTACCTGTTGAATTTCTTTTAGAGGTTCTGAAATTGCATGTAATTCATTTTTTAATATTTTTACCTATCTGTTATGAAAGTTATGAAGGTTTGTGAAATCTGTAGAACAATTATTAGTAACCCAGATGGATTAGGGATTTGATCTTTATTGAGGATTAGTAGAATTAAATTTAAGTTGAGAGATTATTGTGTTTATAGAATATATTTTTTATATATATGTTATGTGATGCATATTTACTAGTTTAATTTGTAATGAATTAAACTAAATTAGAATTTGTATGAAATTGAATTGGTTTTTAAAATATATATATATATATCAAATTTGAGATATTTGATAATATGTATATATTAAAAAGGTGATTTAAAAAAAATATTAAAAAACAAAATTTATTGAAAAGGTTTGGAGGGGGTATTAATTCCCCCCAAACCCCCTACTCACGGCAACTGAGGGTTGTCGTGCGGCAGTACCTACAGAGGTATTGTCGCACGATAGTCCCTGCCAAGGGACCCACTATGCGACAGTACCTGGGGTACTGACACACAGTGTGGTACGGTCCCCAATCTTTTTTTTTAATTTGCATTAAAAAATAAATTTAATTTATATTAATTTGTAACTTTCATAATTAATTTTGATATTATTTTAATTTTAAATATTTGTTAATTAATTTTTAAATGTTAATTTTTAAATTTTAAGAAATGTGTTATATCAATTAAAATATAATGTTTATTTTTAAATTAAAAGGAATTTTTGTTTTAGATTATGTAGTTTTTAAAGGGTATATGAATTGATTTTGTATATTTGTAATTTACTTTGGGTAAATTCATTTTAAGATGATATTTGTTTAAATTAATTCTTTCCTATGGAATTATTAAGAGATATCATTTAGGAGGTTATTTTATAATAAAGTTGTTTTATTTATTTAACTTGGGTTAAATTGTTAGTAAATTTTGCATGTACACTTATTAGGTCTATAATTTACATTTAATTATAGAATGATAGTGAGATAATTTATTTTAGTTACAATTGATTGTACATCTGTATGGGTAATTGGACATTGATGTCCTATTTTGCATATGTTTATTAGTCTTAGTGTTTAAAAGACTTATTTGGTTTAAAGGAATAATTTTGTGTTCAAGTGTACAAAGTGTATGATTAGTCATGTAAGTGTTTGTTAAGTGTATCTGACTGGTTAGATTAGTAAAGCTATTCGATAATGTCTTTTTTCCTTGAATCATCATAGATGTTTTTAGTCTATTTAATTAAGTTCTGATTGATCTTTTATCACCCTATGTGGTGGTCTTGAGGGGCTAGATTGTCAGCTAGTCGGAATGTGAGTCCAGAGGCAGGTTTTGGATATCTTATCTATCATGTTTGTTTGCCTTGCATACTATATTGTATTCGATCCGACCTTATGTGGATATGTCTATGATCTTCTTCTGTGTACTTTTTGTATATTTAAGTTTCACTACATATTCTATAGAGGAGAATATGGCGTTGACTTTTATGTCCTATCCATGGGATCTAGAGTTTATTCTTTTGTGAAAACTTGGAGAGTGTTTTGTGATTTATGGTTATGTGAGAACTAGTGCATTCTTGTTGCTTTATGGAACAGTCCTGAGGGACATTATCATTATCTTGTGATGTTATGTGGCATCTTTGAGCCTAGGGTAGTTTACCTAGATGTGTAGTAGGGGGTGGCTTGCAATAAGTGTCAGGGCCTGGAAGTGGCTGCCAGGATCACTTATTGTAAGTATTTGTAATCAAGTGATAACATAATATAATTGGGGGGTATTAAAATGAACTTAATAAGATATGTTCCTTGCCCATGCTTGAGTGCTAGTATAGAATAAGATGGGAATGGAGATGATGCTTGCTGCCTTGAGAGGTGTTTCTAGCATAGTTAATGGCTTTGTCTGTATGAGAAGTCATTGATTCGTGTATGGTCACTTGAGTGTCAGGGTCCAAATTGATTACCAGGATGAGACTCAAGGGTTAGACATACATGATGACACCTTGCTATGCATAGTCTAGTTATTCTACATGGGTGGGTTGCCTCTAGATTAGTAAGTGTTTCCTATTGTTATCTTTGTACACCTGGTGTTAGAAAGCTTTCAGGATCTCTTCCTTAGCTTGTTTTATTGTTGATGTTTGTTATCTAAGTGGGATCTATTGTTATCTCCTCAGCACAGTGGGAGTGGACCATTTAGATTCATGAGGTTGGGTGGTAGTGATTCTTTTACCATTTGAAATTTTGACATTCGTGTACCAGTGTTGGATGATCCCTATGGTAGTTGTTCCTTATTGATCATCATTGTTGGAGTTGTACTCTTCTTCTTCTTCTTTGTGATCTTATTTCATTGTATCAGTACATCAGAGATATCATGTTGTACTTGATTTCAATTATTGTATTTACATACCCTGTGACATGTGCAATGGATGTAGGTTATTATGGATACCTTATGGTATCAGATGTATCTATGTTATCTTATAAGTGATGTTTCTTTTATCTTCCATTTTTTTATATGAGTTATGTAATTATATCTAACCTAAATTAATTAATTAATATTAATGTAATCTTCATCATAAAATCCTTGAGAGTTGTAACCTATGTGAGTTGTTCATTTTATTGTATTGCTTCTGCATTTTAAGACTTTGACATTGTTGAATGTTAACACTAAAAAAAATAAAAAATTTATTCTGCAAACTTAGTAACATGTTTAGGTTAAGTTCTATTGGGTTCCCTGGTAGGGCATTACAAAATTATTCTTAGAAAAAACCATTTTCATCGATCATTTGAATGGAGTGTCATAAATGAAGAGAATAAGCTAAGTTGGGACATTAAGTAATAGCAAGTACGATGTGAAAAGATAACTGAGTTCCTATATATATATCAATCTGACAGGAATTCCACAAGGGAATAAATGTATTAATATATGTTTATAGGAACAAGTATATGTAGGGGAGAATTTAATATTCAAATATAAGCATATGTATATATTAAGTAAGATTTCTTAGTCCCTGTCTATACATGAATAACCCCTGCAAGCATATATATATATGATTAAATATATTATAAAGTAAGACTATAAATTTTTTATTATATATATATATATATACCATGCGCGATCCAATTAATTGGAAAATTGGTAAATATGTATTTGAAACTAACTTAAGGGAAGATCAATATTGAAATACGTACTTAACTAATATTGGTCAATGTAAATTTATTTGCCAGCTTATCAGCCAATGCATTACCTTCCCTATCGATATGATTGAAGGTGCATTTTCTAAAGGATGAAATGAGGCCTAGGCCTTTCCTGGTATAATTGATAATTATTGCCAAATATCCCTCCACTTATAGATTTTCTAGTTTGATTTTTTTGCATATATTCAATCCCTCAATTAGTGCCATAAGTTATATCATGTTGTTTGATGTTTTCCCCAAGGGTCTAGCCAAGGATACCACTTCTTTAGCCTCCCAATTATGGATGATGCAACCAATTCCTACTTCACCTATATGCTCAAATAAAATTAATCTTAAACCAACCGCATTGTGGGGGTTTCCATTTACATTCTTTCCTTCTAATTCTCTTATTAGGGTCATTTTTTCCACTGAAGGGGGGGATTTTGAGGCCAATCCACTTATTTCTCATTTTTACATCCCATTGTGTCATATTGGAGTCTTTCCCATTTTGATTGTGAGTTATAGTGTTAGTTATTTCAATGGCCACTGCTTCTATTTTATTGATTAGTTGCTCATATGTCATTTTCCTATCTTTGAATAGGAGCCTATTTCTTTCCTTCAAAAGCTCCCATATAATGATAAAAGGCATTATCTTCCATAACAGATTGTCTATGATCTATTTATGCATGTTGGGAGAACATTGAAATATTCTCAGGATTTTGTTAGGGAGGGTAGTAATCTATCCTAGCTTATTACATAGCCACATCCAACACTTTTGAGAGTAATCATAATTGAGTAGGATGTGATCCATAGTTTCTTATTATTTTTCACATAAAGCACATCTACTAGGTCTTTTATATCCCATTTTTCTAAATCTATCTATAGTAAGTATTTTCTTTTGTAGGGATATCAGGAAAATAATCCCACCTTCGAGAGGCATTTTTGATCCCAGCATTGTTGGAAACTATAATTGAAATAATTGTTATATTGTCATTGATGTCAAACCTTAACTGGTAAGATAGTTTCTATCTAGGATAGTACCATATCTTTTTATTGATGAAGAGGATTTAAAAAAAGAGGAGATAACAATAGGGCCTAAGGAAAGGTTGAGTTATGTGATACCTCAATGGGTACTTGATCAGTTGGTACATTGACAAGGTAATGACTTTTTTTATCTAAGTAAGAAGAAAGATTGGAAATGTAGGCTTAATCGAGCAAAAGTGAAGAAATCTAGTTTAAGCCAAGTGATGTTAGTGTCAACCGAGCACTAGTATATGCCAAGTAAATCTAGTGTTGACCAAACATCAGTAATTTACAAGCAACAGGAAATTACCGAGCAAAGATAGTGTTTGTCAAGGAAGATAGTTTGTAGTGATGACTGAGATACCTAGTGATGACTGAGGAGATGAACACAATATTGACCGAGTGTCAGTAATCTATATTTGAAGAAATAATTGAGAATCCCAGCCAACATAGTTGAATTCTTAGGATACGTAAAATGTGTTAACATTATCAATAAATTTTATGGAGCATATAATGCATGATAAATCATTTTCTTATGGATTCAAAGAGAAGTTTGGAGATGTATCTAGAAGGAAAAGATGAAGAACATAATGATGGAAGGATTTAATGAATCCAACCTAAACCTAAGATCTACGAAGGAGATTAAGTAGAAAAAGATTGATCTACTTGATCAAAGAGGTATAAAGGAAAACCTAATTATGAGGTTACAAAGAATGAAGAAGAGGTTGATGTTATTGATTGATAAGTCTAAGAAGAAGGCTGAAGGTGAAATTGTGAAGGAGCTGAACAAAGTTGTGATTGCTTGATGTGAATTTTGAGCAGATTAGAGATGGAGATGGAAATGGAGATCAAATAGTAAATCAATATATATGTGCGAAGTGGATCTATATTTGCAAAGTGAGTTGTATTTTTTTTAGATAAAAAAATACTGTTACTTTCTAACCATTGTATCAGTCTAAATCCTTTAATCAAGGTTGACCTAATAGTCATTGTATAAATCCTTTAATCAAGGTGACATTCTAAAGGAATGTTCTTAAGTCCTCTAACCAGGCCACTTTTGACTAAGTATTTTAAATCCTTTAACAGGGTCACACCTAACAGTGTGTATGTAAACCTTTAACAAGGTTGGCTTTTCATAGAGCTCACTTTAGAAGAGTAAAAATCAGTAGCATGTTATAAAGTGGTATTTCCCAAATTTGGTTTCCACTATAAATACTAGTGTTATACTCATGTGAATGATTTTGACGTGGGTTTTTTTGAAAGCTTTATTATTCTGCTGGTTAATTAATTTTGGACGGTGTACTGCATATCATATGTTTCTAATATATGCTATAAAGACCAATTTGAATTGTTGATTAGAACTAAGTTTGTTGAAGTGCTAGCAAGTTCAATTGGTACATCTAGACCTAAGAACAACTGATTCACCCCCCTCTCTATTGTTCTAAATCATTCTAACAATTGGTATTAGAGAAGTTGGTTCTTACAGAGAAAAGTTTAAAGGTACTTGAAGCTAATGATCAAGATGTATAAAAAGGAGGTACCAAAGTTGAACAAAGAGAACTTCCCTACATGGCAGAGTCTGATGAAATTGCATCTAGTTGGTATAGGTGATTTGACAAAGTACTATGTGGAAAATGAGTATGTTATACCTATTAAACCTTTGAATTCTGACGAGATGAAAGAAAAACAAGAACACAATCAAGCAATGTTGGAGATTGCATCTTCCCTTAGCTGTCCTAAATTTGAAGACATCAAGGACTACACAAATTCAAACAAAATGTGGGACACTCTTGAAACTATCTATGGTGGAGATACAAATGTGTTGAGAGCCAAATCTAAAAGCCTAAGAGGTAAGTTTAATGAAATGAAAATGCAAGAAGGTTAAAATATTTCTTAATATTTTGGTAGAATTAAGGAAGTAGTGAATGCTATCAAAGGAGCTAATGGAAATATTGATGATGAAATTTTTATTGGTAAAGTATTGAAAATTTTTCTTCCTTTCTATGCTATCATAATTTCTACAATACAAGAATCAAGATGTAACCCTGGTAATGTTCTAACTCTGGAAAGTCTTGTTGGTAAGATTACTACTTTTGACCTATCTAACTATGATAACTACACTGTTCCTAATGTTGAATCTGCATTCAAGTCACAAATGGTTCTACATAAGTCTAAGAAGGAAAAATAAAAGTGTGTGAAAAGTGATAGTGACAGTGAAAATGATAGTGACACTTCTGATGAGGAACTAGATGATCTTGAGGCACTTATGGCTAGAAGACTAAAAAGAGGAAAGGGGAAATATAAAGGTAAACTTCCTATAATCTATTTTTCATGTAACAAAGTTGGCCATATTGCATCAAGATGCCCTAACAGGACTGATAAGGATGAGAGAAGGGAAAGCAAGTACAAAGACAAGAGAAATGAAAGAGATCACCAAAGGTACAAAGACTACAAAGATAATAGTAAGAAATCATGCTATATTACTGAAGAAGAAACTGACAGTGACATTAGTGAATCTGATGAATGTGATATAGAAGTTGTTTATGTTGCTATGAAAGATGATTTTGATGAAGATGAGAAAACTACACTTATTTCTTATGTGAGTAAAGGTGATAAATAGATTATTGATAGTGGTGTTGGAATGGAGAGATAGGGTACTGAGAGGGGAGGGGTGAATCAGTGCCCACAAAAAACTTTAACTCCAAAAACTCAATCAGCAAATAGTAGTAAACTTCATCTATCAATTGAATCCATTGTATGCATCATTCATTCAATTACCTTGTAAATGTAAATTGCATGAAATCAAACAATAAATCAGTCACACAACACAAGTATTTTGGTTACGCAGAAACCCTTGTTAGAAGATAAAAATTGTAGTGCGGATGACACCCACAAATTCTTCACTACTGCAGATAATAAAGTATGCCTATTAGGGTACAAGTTGTGATCACTTATGGTGATCTTACCCTATTAGGAGTAACAAAATATCAGCTAGATCTACCTTGTAAAAGGATTTCAACAACACTACTTGAGTGTGTGTACTTGGTTAAGAGATTTACAATAAAGACCATTAGGTCTACTCTGTTAGGAGATTTTACCAAATATCTATTACACAGATTAGAGAATAACAGTAGGGTATTTGTAAATTGATAACTAATACTTGTCTAAATTAGATCTATGAAATATCAAATGTATATCACCTCGATGTGTAGATATATGTCCTTTGGAATGCTCGGTAGCCTTGTCTAATTTTGAATAACTGACTATGTCTGATTACTGCTCAACCTTGTCTAAAAACTGATGTCTTGAAGGTGGCTACTACTTCAAGATATTCTTCTCATTTCATTACACACATTATCAAAATATCATGAAATATAATTATATAGCAAACTGATTTCATTTCCTAATGCCACTTATCTTTCATGACCTAATTAGGTTACATCATCTTGGGAAAAACCCTAAGGTCTATGGTATACAAAATTAACCTAGATCTAACAATTAAACAGAGATCATCATTAAAATTAATGATTACATCTATGATAAATGATCCTCGATCTTGGTAAAACATTTTTTGATTCTGTTGTAACCGTTTGCATAGATAGATGTACCAAAATTGATTACTATGTTGTTTCTTGGATTGCCCGATAAACACTATCAATATTGCTCGGTGAATGCACTGGTGCTCAATGTCTAGTCTTCTCGGTGTTTACTGATGCTCAATATCGATATACACTGATGCTCAGTATAAATTCTCTGGTGCTCGCTTAGAACTGTATCCTTATAGTTCTCAGTACTACTTTGTGACTACTCAGTGTGAAGGCTTATGCAGTTAACCGAATAGCATATGTAGCTTGTAGTACTTCCTTTTACCGAGTGAATAGCATAGGTAACTGACTAACCTTCTTTGATACTAATGACAATACTTAATGCTCAAATAAAGATAACAATGTCCCCCTTTGGCATTAGTATCAAAACTTATAATGTATATAGGACCTGACATCTCAAAATTGTTCTAACTTCACCATATATACATAGATAACTTTTCTATCAAAATTTTCTCCCCCTCGATGCATGCTCCCAGTAATATGTTGTACACTTATCATATTTACACACTTTGGCATATACATTAGTTTTCCCCCTTTTTGATAGTGATGCCAAATACAAAATTGTGTACTTACAATTTATCAAAAATGTGCTAGTGGGTTTTCTTCAAAGAATCTAAGAGGTTCACCCATTCCTCTTTTAAGTTGGTTAGAACAATGTGCTCAAGACTAACTTATGCATGCATGTTAAAGATATTGTAAAACACAAATATTTATGGTGTTGAAACTAAAACTTGTACTTTGACAATGTGTTTCTAAAAAATATTGAGATAGGGAAGCAACTATGTTTGAAGCTCGGTGACTTGGTCACTTATCCTTTCTTCCTGCTTCCACAAATATTCTCTTAACCGCCTGAGTTCTTGAACTTTCAAGATATGCTTAGTAAAAGAATCTGGCTCGGTTAAGGCTACTTGTGCACTGGCTTAGATTTTAGTATCCATTTGTTTAATCTTCTCACTGATCTCAGCCCTAAAGGTCTCCATAGTGCAAAGCTTAATCAACATCTGAATAATCAACTGAGTAATAGATTATATGTCGGTTATTACCTTAGATAATTTGAACTTGTTTATTTCCACTTCTTGGCTAATTTTCTCTACAAGTTTATGATGTATCTTGGATTCTTCCCTTTCTTCAATTCTTTTCTCAGCTTCAATGTTAGGGGCATTGATTTCTTGTGCAAGTGTAGCAAGTTGGTCCATGATAGGTGTGTCTTCATTGATCTGTACCTTAGGTACAACCTATTGTAAGATGTCTCTTACATTTTCTAATATCTCCTTGCTCTTGTATTCCTTCCTTAGCTTCTCTTGAGCTGCCTTTCTAGTACATAATTCCCCATATTTTCTCATTTTTTTGGGTTTTAGGGTCCTCAAGTCACAGTCTAGTATAACAATGACTTCTTCAAGTGTGACCAACCCCTTTCCATATTTCTTCTTCTTCTTCTTCAGCTCTTAAGGTGAGCACTTTTCATATGGAACTATTGCTTTCTCCTCAATATTTTGTGTTTCATGCTCAGTTGACACATTTTCTTCTATTTTTGCTCCTTGGTAACCTGTGTGTTAGTTGACTGAGATGGAGCTTCTAAAGTTGTGTCAGGTGGGGTTGCCTCGGTTGTCTTAGGGTCATCTTGGCCCTATGTATCTACCTCTTTTACCTCTTTTACCTTAGGCTCATTTGTTTATTTTAGTGTACTAGCTCCTTATTCCCCTGATGTATCCATCAGTTGCTCGAGGTTTGAGCCTTCTGGTTGTTCCTTAGTTACAATTTCAACTACTTCCATCAAGATAGGAAGTTCACCTGGTAATGATGTGATTGCTGGCTTGGTAAATGTACCATCATCTTGTGTTTGAGCTCCAGTAGTGTTCACATCTTCATCAGCATCTCGGTCATCAGGATCACGATTTGTGATGTCCTTAATGAGTACATTTAATTCTTTGTTATCTATAATTTGGATCTCAGCTTGATCCACTGCATCCTGTGATAAACTTAATTCATCGATGGAAATTGTAGTATTAGGTACCTCGGTATATCATATGTCTATATTGTCTTGTTTTTGTGCTAGGTCTACATCATCAATATGACTTCCTTTACCATTTGTCTTCATCTTCTTCTTAGATGATTTGGCTAATGCCATCTTTTCTGCTTGCTCTTAGGCTGCAACTATTGAAGTCTAGATGAGTTGATTATGCTCATCTATATCTACCATATTTTCATCTAGTATCTACATTGCCTAGTTCTTTACTCTAAATCTCTTGGAATATGTACTCATGTAGTCCTCAATCTCAGAAATAGTCAATTGTGGTATTGCCAAAACTAGGGATTGTTCCCTCATTTTCTTCTCAGTATCTAAGGCATAGGACCATTTTTGTGAAGTTCTATCCTCTAGTGCCTTAGGTAGGTGTTTGGAAAATTCAATGGGAACTCATTTGAATCGAATCATCATCTATATGATTACTTCTTCTATTTTATTCTGATCCTTGGTTGATATGTGCTCAAACTGATTGATTTCAAGATCGGCAAGTTCACCATTCTCAATTATCTCTTCTGCAACTTCATCAATTGACCTAATTTTATTGTTGACAACTTTAAACTGACTATTATCATCTTCTTCATCTTCTAAATCTTCCTTACCTCTTATAAATTTTCTTCTTTTCCTTGGGGCTTCAATAGTAGTTTTTGTACCTCTTTCGGTGTATGTCTTTGTCGGCGATGATGCCTTTGGTTTTGTATACTTCACAACTCCTTTCTTCAGTGGTGGTGAAGTTGTAGTTGTTGATCTTGTTCATACCATTGAATGCACTTCTAACTACTTCTTCCTTGGAGTTTGTGAAGGGGAAGTTGGTGTAGAGTCTGTACCTTTATCTGACTTAGTTTCTTCACAATTATGAGGCCTGTTAATAAGCATTAACTGACCTTTGGTTGCAACTTCAATCGGTGAACTGTCAGATGATCCAATATCATCTCCAAATTTCTCAACTAGAGTTTTCATCATCTTTGTTATCTTAATGATAACCAGGCCTATTTTTATTCTTGTCTTGGCCTCCTCATATGTTCCAAATCTTTCAGCATTTACATCCTTCGGTGTAGCCAATAGAACCATAATTGATTTTGAAGAAAAATCAATATCCATATCATAACCCATAGGGGCTAACCATTTAATCCTAGGATCCACAACCTTTATCAGTGTATGGTCGGTGTCCACAAGAAAACAAATATCCTACTCATATTCTTCAAATAATTTACTGGGAATTCTACTCTAAGAATTCATTCTAATCTTAAATTGTTCAAAGTAATTATCAAAAACATTATTTAGATTATTTCCCGTCATTGATCATATCTGTTATCTGCACTATGACTGGCTTGTTGGTTGACCACTTTACATTACCAACAAAAGGGAAAAATCATTGCACATAGAAGAATATACAAACTAAAAGCAATCCAAACTTACAAGTATTAGACTTTGCCGACTAGATAGTCTTCATGTTCTCTTTGATTTTCCTCAACAGTAGCTCATCGAGGTCTAATTAGATACTTTTATTGACCATTTTGTATGCAATGTCAACAGCTCCACATGGTACATTGTTCAGTCTACTTGACTGATAAATCTTGTAAACAATGACATGAGCTGTAAATTTAGCCTCTCATTCATTGATTGAACCAATCTTCAGTGCTTCTCCATCCCACACTGCTCTGGTGTTCTTTTCAATATCAGCCCTAGAAGCACTGTGAAAAGCCTTGGTCTTGTCAATTTTTGGATACCCGGTGACTATGTGAATCATATTCTTCATGACAACCCTAATCCATTCATTTTTAAAAGTCTTTGGGAAACTTAGGGTATTTGTTAGACCAATTATTTCAACATGTTTATATTCCATTTTCAATTTTACATCATCACTACAAAGCCTCTGGAAAGATGCAAACATCTTGAAATCACCAATTTTTCCTATCTTGTAGTGAATGTAAAATCTAACATCTTCAACTAACAAAACCCTAGGGGCTATGCTTGAAAAGCTCCTGCTGAATCAATCTTGGATGCAGCTTCGGGATGAGGTTTATATCGGGGTTCATCAGAGTTAGCTGACACAATCAAGTTCACTTCTTCCTCTACAATTTTAGATTTTCTAGTCTTGGATGCGGATGCCATTTTTCTCAGCTTAGGGTTTTCATAACTACTTTGAATAAGCTCAGTAGTAACTGTACTTACTCAAAAATGATGAAGAATAGGCTCGGTTGAATCTAAAATAGCTTTGAATGCTCCTAAAACTCTTTTCCTGAATTCCCTTTCTAGAAATTTTGTTTTTTGAAATCGCTTTGTGAAAAATAAACCAAGTTCTCCGTCTATTTATAATGTTTTTCAAATCATCACTTAAAATTACTTGTCATTAATGCTTGATCTACTTCCAGCTTAGTGACAACTGTCAACTTGGTGATTACCACAAAATAACAACAGCTCGGTTAACACATAGCTTTCCACTCGATTGATACTGATACTCGGTTAACCTTGCATAATAGTCATCGACGTGTAAATATTTACTCGGTCTTGCATATTCTGATTGTATGAATTTGTTAGCTTAAAAATTATAAACCATAATGCATCTTAATTCATGCAGATTTGGTATGTGTTCATTCAAATATAGGAACTGTATGTGAGATAAGATCAATTTGGAATATCAGTTACATGTTATCTCTACTTGAGCATTAAATATTGTCATTAGTATCAAAGTTTATTTAGTCAATTACCTATGTTGTCTAGTCGGTAAATGGAAGCACTACAAGCTATACATGTTGATCAATTAACTACATAAGCCTTCACACCGAGTTATCTCAAGGTAGTACCAAGAACATAAGTTAACAGTTCTAACCAAGCAATTTTACCGAGCATCAATGTATACTGATACCGAGCATCAGTAAACACTGAGTAGACTAGACACCAAGCACCAGTGAAACTACCAAGCAGTGTTGATAGTGTTTACCAAGCAATCCAAGAAATGGCATAGTAATAAATTTTGGCACATTTATCTATGTAGATGGTTACTACAGAATCAAAAAACATTTTACCAAGATCGAGGATCATTTATTATAGATGTAATCAATAATTGTGATGATAATCTCTATGTAATTATTTGATCTAGGTTATTTTTGTACATCGTAGATCTTAGGGTTTTTCCTAAGATATTGTAACCTAATTTTGTTAAGTGGAAAAAGCAATATGCTATATATTTGTATTTCATGTCATTTTGACATATGCATGAGAAGGGTGATATGTTTGGTATAAACAAGCAAAGGAGATCTTGAAGCAAGAAGCCAACTTCAAGATATCATTTATCAGATAGAGAAGAGAAGAATACAGAGACATTCATACTAGGCAGAATCAAACAAGGCTACCGAGCAGTTCAGAGATAATATTTTCACATATCAAGGTGATATTTATTCATTACTTAATAGATATGTTTCAAAAAAGGTTAATTTGTCATTTGTAGATACATCCTATTATTTTCTAATCACTGTAACAGAGTTAGCAAAAATCTATTAACAGAGTAGACCTAACAGTCTTTTTGTAAATATCTTAACTGAGTATACACTCAAGTAGTGTTGTTAAAATCCTATAATTAGGTAGATCTAGTTGATCCAATTATTACTCCTAATAGGGTAAGATCATCATAAGTGATCACAACTTGTAGCCCTAATAGGAAAACTTAATTATCTGTAGTAGTGAAGAATTTGTGGGTGTCATCCCCACCGTAGTTTTTACCTTCTAACAAGGGTTTCTGCTTAACCAAAATACTTGTGTTATGTGACTGAATTTTTATTTGATTTCATGCAATTTACATTTACAATTTAATTGAATGAATTTATTCAGTTGGGTAGACTAGTATACTATTTTTTGCGGATTAATTTTGAAGTTAAAAAATTTTGTGGGCATTGATTCACCCCTCCCCTCTCAGTACCCTGTTTCTCCATTCCAAAAATGGTATCAGAGCACATATCTCTTATTGGATGGTTTAATCATTGAAGAGTAAAGATCTAACCATGGAGAGGTATAAGTTGGATAAGATGATAGAGAATCAAAAGATTCAGATGCATATGTTTATAGAGAAGTAAAAACAAGCTAAGGATGCATTGAAGAAGTTACTGGTTCAGAGAAAGAACCTTGCTATTCTAGAAAATGAGTCTAGTTACCATGAAGAGGAGATTGATGACTTATTTGATAAGATTGGATCTAGTTCAGGAAGTATTTATGATGGTTCTGAAAGTGCAATCTTTGATTTGTTTGAAAAGAATCTTCACTTGACTGAACAAACAAAAGCCCTGCACATTAGTCAAGAATCACATATGGTGAGAATGATTGATGTAATGAACAATGCTAGACAAGCTAAACAAGAAATGAATCTAGTTGTTGAAGATCGAAGAAAAATAACTGAACAACTTCAAGCAAAAGAAATTGAGATACAAAGACTTATCGAGCATCATTTTGAAATATCCAATCAAATGATGAATGTAAACTAGGAGATCAACTGAGTAAATGGTGAGTTGTCAAGAAAACTTGAAGATATTGGAATACTCAGGGAAGAAAATGAAAAACTGAGGAATGAAGTAAAGATACATCAATAGCACATTCAAATGATAAAGAAAGTTGAAGACAGTTCTAAGAAGATTGATGATTTTCTTATTAATCAAAGAAAGTTTGGAAGCAAAGCTATAATAGGCTATACCGGACAAGGAGAATCATCCAAACAAGTTGAACAAGTGAACAAAAATCATAATTAGAAACCTAAGATGATGTCATGCTATCATTGTACAAACCAAAACATACTTCAAATGTTTGCAGGAGAAAAGCACAAGGTAAACCTCAAGTCACTCCTAAGTTTAATGGTTATTGTTATTATTGTGGTAAATTTGGACATCAAGCTTATGAATGTAGAGCTAAGATGAATAAGAATCCTAAGAATTGTACCATGGAGATCTCTGCTATACTTGCAATAAGCATGGACACGCTTCACAAGAGTGTAAGGCAAAAATGAAGCAAGTCTGGACACCAAAACAAAAGAACAAGCCTTATCAATTGAAGAGACAAAATAGTGCATACACTTGGGATTAAAAAACATGGATTAACTTCACAGTATGCGGAAGGTATGGACATATTGCAGAAAATTGTATGAGGAAGAGATGGGCTGGAAAATCTCAAAGTTGGACAAGAACTAGTATGGCATGCTTACATTGTCATAAAGTCGGTCACTAGAGAAAGGATTGCAGAGATTGAGCACCAGAAGAAGGACATATATTTGAGAGTGGAAACACTATTGCACATATCATGAGGATTAGAAATACTACATGGGAAAAGGCATCAAATGAGAATGCTGAGTCAAGCAATGCATTCGATGAAACCTCGTTCACTGTGTTGGGTGACATCGGTACCTCAACCTAAGATGAAATAGGTATATATGGAATTGATATTATAAATTGATCTTATCTTACATATAATTCCTTATATTTGATGTGCACATACCAAATCTGCATGAATTGAAATGCATTATGGTTTATAAATTTTGAGCTAACAAAGTCATACAATCGCTTTAAGAAAGACCGAGTAGAGAGTTACCTGTCGATGACTATTAAACAAGGTTAATCAAGTTTTAGTATCAACCAAGTGGAAAGTTCTATGTTAACCAAGCTGTTGATTTTTTTTGGTAATCACTGAGTTGACAGTTGTCTCTGTACTCGAAGTAGGTCAAGCATTAATGAAAAGTATTTCAAGAGGGAATTCAAAAAAAGCTATAAATATACGAAAGAGTTAGTTCATTCTTCACAAAGCAATTTTAGAGTGTGATAATAGTTAGAGTGAATTCAAGCTGAGAATTTTCAAAAGCATTCAAGTCAGTTTCAGATCAAACTGAGTGCATTCTACATCATTTCCTAGTAAGTAAAACTTCTACCAAGCACATTCATCATATTTGTCTGAAACCCTAAATTGATTATAATGGCATCCACGTCCAAGGCAAACAAATCTAAGATTGTAGAAGAGGAAGTGAACCTAATTGTTTCAGCTAACTGTGATGAACCCAAGTACAAACTTCATCTAGAAGTTGTGTTTAAAATTGATTTAGTGGGAGCTTTCTCAAGCATCCCACCTAGGGTTTTGTTAGTTGAAGATGTTAGATCTTACATCTATTGCAAAATAGGAGAAATTAGAGATTTTGAGACTATTGTTTCTTATTAGAAGCTTTGTAGTAGTGATGGAAAATAGAAACCAGAATACAAACAGGTTGAGAAGATTGGTCTTACAAATGCCCTAAATTTCCTAAAAAGATTTTAAAATTGAATGGATAAGGGTTGTACTCAGTTGGTATCACGATGGGATATTTTGGTTGGATGAACCAGTCAAAGTAATAAGGAATATGATTCATAGGGTTACTGGATACCCAACAACTAACAAGGCCAAGGCTTTTCATAGTTCTCCTAGGGAAGATATTGAAAATAATACAGGTGCAACATGGGATGGCCAAGCACTGAAAATTGCTGCAATTGAGGATCCGAAGGTTAAGTTTGTAGAACATGTCATCGGCTATAAGATCTACTAGTTGAGAAGACTGAGTAGTGTACCATGTGGAGCTGTTGACATTGCATTTAAAATGGTAAAGAAGAATTTTTAGTTGGTCCTTGCTGAGATTCTTCTGAAGTAGATCAAAGAAAATATGAAGACTATCCGGTTGACAAAGTTGAACACTTGTAAGTTTGGATCACTTCTAGTGTGTTTATTTTTCTACCTACAATTATTTTTCCCTTATGTTGGTAAAGTAGTGTGGTCTACCAACAAACCAGTCATAGTGAAAATTTATGATATGATTAATGACTTGGGAAACAATGTGAACAAAGTTCTTTATGATTATTTTGAAGATTTTAAGATTAGAATGAATTCTCAGAGTATAATTCCTAGTAAATTGGTTGAATAATATGAGATGGATATTTTTTTCCTTGTGGACACTGACACTGATAAAAGTTGTGGAGCCTAGGATTAAATGGTTAGCCCCCATGGGTTATGAAATGAATGCTGATTTTTCTTCAAAATCAATCAAGGCTCTGCTGGCTACACCTAAGGATAAAAATGTAGAGAGGTTTGGAACATTTGAGGAAGCCAAGTCAAGGATAAAAATAGGTCTATTCATAGGTAAAATAACTAAGCAATCAAGGAAGATGATGAAAATGTTAGTTGAGAAGTTTGGAGATGATTCTAGATCATTTGGTGATTCACCTGTTGAAGTTGCAACCAAAGGTTAGTTAATGTTAACTAATAAACCCCATGATAGTGAGGAAATCGAGTCTGATAAAGTGACAGATTCTACACTGGTTTCACCTTCATCAACTCCAAAGAAGAGGCAGTTAGAGGTGCAATCAAGGGCATGAACAAGGTTAGAAACTATAGCTTCACCACCATTGAAAAAGGGAGTTGTGAAGTTTACAAAACCAAAGGTAGTATCACCTACAAAAACATACACAAAGAGAGGAACAAAAGCTACTACTATGGCACCGAAGAAAAGAAGAAAACTGATAAGAGGTAAGGAATATTTAGAGGATGAAGAAAATGATAACAATCAATTAAAAGTGGTCAGCAATAAATATAGAATAATTGATGAAGTTGCTGAGGATATCATTGAGAATGGTGAACTTACTAATCCTGAACTCAGTCGGTTTGAGGTTATGTCAACCAAGGATCTGAACACAATAGAAGAGGCAATCATCTAGATGATGATTAAATTTAAGAAAGTTCTACTTGAATTTACCAAGCAATTACCTAAGGCATTAAAGGAAAAAATAAATCATAAATGGTCCTATGCCTTAGACACCAAGAAGAAAATGAGGGAACAATCCCTAGTTTTGGCAGTTCCAAATTTGTCTATCACTAAGATTGAGGAATACATGACAACATACTTTAGGAGATTCAGAGTAAAAAGATGGGCAATGCAAATATTATATGAGAATCTAGCAGGTATAGATGAGTCAAGTCAACTCATTTGGACCTCAATAGCTATAGCCCAAGAGCAAGTTAAAAAGATGGCATTTCTCAACTTGTCTAAGAAGAGATAGAAATAAAAATGTAAAGGCATACATATTGAAGATGCAGATCTAGCAGTGAACCAAGACAAGATAGATATATCAGATATCGAGGTACCTGATACCAAAGATCTCACTAAAGACTTAAGTATTCACAAGATGCACCTAATTAGGTTAAGATCCAAATTATAAATAACAATGCATTAGATGTACTCATTGAGGACATCACAAATGGTGAACCTGATGACACAAATGATGATGAGGATGTGAACATTATTGGAGGCACAACATAAGAAGAAGCTAATTTTACTGAGCCTACCATCACATCATTACTAGGTGAACTTCCTATCCTGATGGAAGTAGTTGAAATTGTAACCAAGGAACAACCCGAAGGCTTAAACCCTGAGCAACCGATGGATACATCAGGGGAACAAGGAGCTGGAACACCAACAGAAACAAATAAGCTTGAAGAAAAAGAGACAATCAAGGAGGATACAAAGGGCCAAGATGACCCCAAAGCAACCGAGGCTACCTCACCTGACACAACATCAGAGGCTCCATCTTAGAAAACTGACACACCAGCTACCAAGGAGAAGAAAAAGGAAGAAAACATGTCAACCAGGAAAGACACACAAAATGTTGAGGAGAAAGCAATAATATAGGTTGTAAAGAGCTCACCTCAAGAGCCAGAGAAGAAGAAGAAGAAGAAGAAGAAGAAGAAAAGAAAAGGAAAAGGGCCAGTCACACTTGATAAAATCATAGTTATACCTGATTGTGACCTGAGAAATCTAAGCCCCGAAGAACTCAAAAAATATGGGGAGTTGTGTACAAGGAAAGCAGCACAAGAAAAGTTGAGAATGGAATGCAAGAGTAAGGAAATACTAGAAAATGTAAGAGACATCTTAAAATAGGTCATACCAAAGGTAAAAATTAATGAGGACACACCTATAATGGACCAACATGCTACCCTTGCAGAAGAAATCAATGCCCCTAACATTGAAGCTGAGAAAAGAATTGAAGAAAGGGAAGAGTCAAAGATTCAGGACAAACTTGCAAAGAAAATCAGCCACTAAGTGGCAATAAACAAGCTAAAATTATCTGAGGTAATAATTGATATACAATCTATTACTCAGTTAATTAGTTAGATTTTGACTAAGCTTTGCACTATGGAGACCTTCACTACTGAGGTCAGTGACAAAATTAAACTGCTGCATACCAAAATCCAAGCCAGTGTATAAGAAACCTTAACCAAGCCAAATTCTTTTTCTATGTATATTCTAAAGGTTCAAGAACTTAGGTGGTTAAGAGAAGATTTGAGGAAGAAGGAGGAATGGATAAGTGACCAGGTCACCGAGCTACAAATCGAGTTGCTTCCTTATTTGAATTTTTTTGAGAAACACATTGTCAAAGCGCAAACACTTGTTGCAACACCAAAATTTTTTGTGTTGGAGAACATCTTTGACATGCATACACAATTTGGTCTTGAGCACATTTCTCTAACCAACTTGAAGGAGGAATGGGCAAACCTCTTAGATTCTTTGATGAAAACCCACTAGCATATTTTTGATAAATTGTAAGTATACACTTTTGTATTTGGCATTCATATCAAAAAGGGGGAAAACTAATGTATATGCCAAATTGTGTAACTATATGATAATTATACTACATACTACTGGGAGCATGCACCGAGGGGGAGAATTTTTGAAATTTTGGTAATTATGTATATATGGCGACATAAGAATAATTTTTGAAATTTTGGTAATTATGTATATATGGCGACATAAGAATAATTTTTGAGAAATAAGGTGTATATACATTCAAGGTTTTGATACTAGTGCCAAAGGGGGAAATTTTTATCTCTACTTGAGCATTAAAGATTTTCATTAGCATCAAAGTTTATTCAGTCAGTTACCTATGCTATCTAGTTAGTAAATGGAAGCACTAAAAGCTATACATGATGATCGGTTAACTACACAAGCCTTCACACCGAGTTATCTCAAGGCAGTACCGAGAACATAAGATAACAGTTCTAACTGAACAATTTTACCGGGCATCAGTGTATACCGATACCGAGTGTCATTAAACACCGAGCAGATTGGATACTGAGCACCAGTGAAACTGTATGCACCCTAAAATGGTCACCTAGACTTTGGGCCCCATTCTTCATTTTATCAATGTTGGAATTATTTTATCAATTTTCTGAATCAATGATTTTTAATAATTTTAATTCAAAACAATTTATTTGATCAAATTATAATTAATTCAAAAATTTTAATATATTTCCCAAGTTTTATTTAATTGAGAGAACTTGCTCCCTTTTAATTAAATAAAAATCCTTTTTAATTAAATAAAAATCATTTAATTAAATCATCAAGTCATTTATTTCAAATCTCATTTTAATTAAAAGAATAAATCTCTTTTAAATAAATAAAAAATCTTTTAATTAAATATTGGAACCCACTTTGCTAATAAATAATAAATAATAAAGTAAAGTGCACTTTCCTATGAGATGGAATCTTTTGATTTTGCCTCTTGAGCACATGGATCAACCAAGATTTAATCTCCACCGTTTCTCTTCTTTTTGCTTCTTAATCTTGACCATCCAAGATTCTTTATAAAGAGACCTCTCCTTCTCATTTTCATATGTGCATTTTGTGAATTGTTATGCTATAGGTTTGAAGAGCAATTTTGGAGAAGATTTTGAGCACTTGAGCTTGGATATTGAAACTTCTCTCATCTTGTCTTCTTCTCTCATGCCCCATGGCAATCCATTAGATTAATCTTGCATTTTTCATATTAGATTAGATTCATATTTCATTTCATAGAATAATCTTGCATAAGCATTTCCTTTCATAGATTAATTTGCATTGTTATCATATAGAATAGCTCTCATTTTTATTTTCATGCATCTTTGAATCTCTCATTTTATGGTGTACTTTCATGGGCACAAACTAGGTCTAATCTAAGGGCCTCCATTACAAACCCTTGCACTCTATGAATAGAGAGCTATGAGTCGCTATTTGAGATCTCATTCTTGAGAGATCTTGGATGTAATGATTCATAGAAGTGTGACAACATTTTAGCACACATTTTTGGCACCCATCATGGGGCAACCCACCTTTACATATTTGTTTTGGCTATTTTTGGAGCTAACCCCCCTGTGCAGATTTACTTGGAGACTAAAACCCTAGATTTCAAAGATTTGATCATATCTCCCAAACGGCTTGGTTTTTTGATCTGAATTTTTTTTTTTAGGTTGGAAACATATCAGAGAAGCTTAAAACAAAATTTCAAAATTTTTGGAGGTATTGTCGATTTTTTATAATTTTTTCTTATTTTTTAGAAAAAAATAATTTTTGGTGCAAATTAACATATTTTTCAAAAAAATTTACATTTTCGGAAATCTCTTTAAATTATATAGGGGGTCCATTATTTGTGTTTTGAATTTGGATGCAATATCATAGTTTAAATAATTGATTTACAAAAAGTGGTCTATTTTCATAAAATGGGTCTCTACGGCACAAATGAAGAGATTTTTCTAAAAATTTTACATTTTTGGAAAGCTCTCTATTTTTTAGCAAGGGTCTCTATTTTTCATTTCCATTTTTTTGGTCGAAATCATATCAAAAAAATCAGATCTTGTTGACTAGGTCAAATGCAAAAAAAATAAAATTTTGTGATGAGTATGCACTTATTTTTCATGGTTCAATGCATGATATGAGTTGTCATTTGAATTGTTTGTTGGCTATCATTGCTCCTAATAATTTATTTTCAGATCTAACCCTAGGGTTTGCATAAGTTGGATATACATTGCATATCTTGTTTGCTTGTTTGCTTGTTGGAGAGTTCGTGGTTTGCTTGCACAAAAAAGCTAAAAAAAAATCTACTAAGCACGTTGCTTTGGACTTGAGGTATTTTGTTGAATCTCTATAACATTTGGATTTTGGAAATTAAAATGAATCTCTCATGTTCCTAGCTTGAGTGTTTATTGCTTTCATAGATCACACTTCAATTTTGGGCTCTAAAAAGAACATAGATTTACCTTTCTTGCATATGTGTTTCACATAGTAATTAGGCCCTATGAACACTATTTGTGGTGATCTTGAGAGATTGGGTTTCTTTTGAGACTTTTCTTGATGATAGATCCCCTTGTAGGTAGGGAGGATATTGAGATTATCTCACGTTCCTAATTTGCATCCTCATCTTTTTGATTGATGCATTCTCTCTTCGGAGGGGTTGATAGATCACAATTTGTTGACACTACAGATCTTGGTGAGGTTAATTTCAGTCTTAGCATGTTGGATTAATCTTTCTTTCTATGTTTGGGTGAAGTGAAGAGGCTAGAGGACTATGCTCTACTCCCTTTTTGGGTAGTATCAGAAACTCAGATCCTTGAAGCTAAACCAAGTCCCCATGTGGTCCTTTTTGTGAGTCGCCTTGTTAGAGAGGGTTAACCATAGTGGGCACTCCCTTTATTGGGTAAACCACATGGATAGAACCTCAAGCGGTAATAGCCATTTTCACCATGGTAGTGACAACCGCTATATAAATGTCCTTGTGGAAGAAATCTCCACGGGTGTAGTTTCTTATTGGGCTGTTAGATCTCCTCAGCATCTCCGATTGATTAAATTCTTGAAATGTGTCAAAACCTTGGTGCGCCTGGATTGGAGTTCACCCTCTTGAGATTACAAAAGTTGCAGAGTCAAACCATTACTAAGAACCATAGTGCAACCAACTTTTTCTTTGCTAGGACTGTGTGCATGATTGGGAAAATATTTTGAGAACATACACAAGTAGTTCTTAAGGAGTAGAAATACTAAGTCACTATTCTTGTTCATGTGCAAGGTTGCTTTGCCCCTTGCTCATTGTTTGAAGACATTGTTTGCTTGAACTCCTTGATTGTTGTCTTGTGTGCTTATTTCATGATAAAAATCTGTTGATGCATCTAGTTGATCTTTTAAAACAAACAAATCTGAGTTCCCGAGTGATAAAAACTTCAAAGATCTCCCCAAAAGTGCTATGACATGTTGCTCAATCTCCAAATGAACTTAAATGGTATCAATTTGCACAAAATAACTCTTGGTCTTCTTTCTTCCACATCTCCCATGTCTTCCTAGTCTCCCGTTTTCATCCTTTCTCTTATCCCTTCCATGCTTGATTCCTCCTCTTCTAGAACCATGATTTTTAACTATCTTGCTATGGAACCTCTCTTGAAAATGGATGATCTTGATCTCCTTGCTCAATTTGAAAAATATCATTCTTCCAACAGTTTCATTGATGATAAATTTATGACAAAAATACAAAAGAAAGCAAGTGAATCACCCGCCTTTGGTAGAATCATGCTCATAATCCTCTCACGATCTTCTTCTTCCAAACATTCTTCATCATCTAAGTCTTCTCATTCTTCTTCACCTTCCAATTCTTATCATGACTCTTATAAACATCATTCAAATTCTTCACCTTTCAAGTCTTATCATGACTTTTCTAGACACCATTCGAATTCTTCATCTTCCAAGTCTTACCATAACTCTTCTAGACACCATTTGAATTCTTCATCTTCCAAGTCTTACCATGACTCTTCTAGACATTATTTGAATTCTTCATCTTCCAAGTCTTACCATGACTCTTCTAGACATTATTCACATTCCTCATTATCCAAGTCTTCTTCCTCCACTCGGTCTTCACTTTCCTCTTCTTCACAATCTCATTCCTCTTCTACTTCTCCTAAGAGTCTTACTCCTCAATATGAGCAATATAGTAATCCTTGTGATACCTCTCCCACGAAGAGTGACACACCCACCTTTGATGACTATGATGACTATTATGATGGCTATGATGATGAACCATATAGTCATACCTATGAAACCTCTATTCCTAAGAGTCCTCCTCATCGTGTGCTCATGCTTACTAAAGGGTCATCCTATTGGATAGATTGTGATGGTGATCCATATGATTCTGATTTTTAAAGAGACTTTGATGATTTTTGTAAACAATACCTTTATTATGATCTATTTACTACTAATGTGGACTATAAAATGCACCACGCTGATTTGAAACATCAATATTATAAGAATCATTCTTCTAAGAACTCTCATGTTGAAAATAAAGATGACATTCTCAAGAAAGATTATGTTAATGATGGACCTTTGTCTTGTGATGGTTCTCTTCCATTTCCTACTTCCTCCAATACCCATACATTTCCTAAAGCTTTTGAGTCTTCCAAATCTGTCACAAATCCTTCATCCAACAAAAATCCTAATACTTTTCATGCATTTCCCTATACTTATCCTCAAGGGATACCTCTTAAAGAAACTCAAGCTAACCTTCACTTGGCTGAAAATACTTTCAATAATGCTAAACCTAAAGAGCCTAAGCCTTTATGCGCTATAATGCCTACTTCAACTAGTACTTCACCATCTTTTCCAAAGTCTTCCATACAATTCCAACATTCTTCCTTGTCCTTAGAAGTGGCTCCATGTCAAGAGGACTCTAAAAATAAAGAAAAGAACATAAAGAAAGATCAAGATCAAGAACCCTCCATGTCATCCAATCCTTTTCATGATGTCTCTTATCTGTTTCATGGTTCTTTCAATCCTTTACGCCCTTCCTCATTCATTCCACCATGTCTTAAGTCTTCTCCTAAGCAAGATCAAGCTATTACTTACATCATTGAGCTTGTTGATAAACAAAATAACCTTACTACACTTTCACTTTCCAAAGATGATACTTCCATTAAGGTTATTAAAAATGGTGTCATCACTTCCAATGTTAAGCCTATTGAAAATCAAGAAAAAAATGATATGCTTATGCTACCCGAAGATCCTTTTCAAGATCAAAGTCTTCCATCTTCTTATTCTACCACTCCATGTTCACTTCCACTTTCTACTCTCCCTCAGTCTTTGAAAGCTTTGAACAATCCTATCAGAGAAGTTGATCCTATTCAAGATGTTCATGATCCTATTTCAAATCCTAATGCTCACTCTAAAGATGCTGATGTCCCTGGTTGTCATATAGATGTTGATGAACTTATTGATTATCCTTTTGTATCTTCCACATCCATCCTTGGACCTCCTCCACCTGCACTAAGGGCTTCACATCTTCCTTCCATCTTGGGCCCTTATGTCCCTTCACTTTCCCCTCCTAACTCTCCTAATTCATCATCTATTTTGGGTCCTTACATCCCTCCATCTCCTATCTTTCCTCAAGATCAACATAGATGCATGTCCTTGAATCCTTTTCATCCACCCACCCATCTAAATCATTCATATCTTCCTTCTTCTTCCACAAGTCCCAAGTATTTTGGAAGTAACTTGAATGTACAATACAAGAAAAAGAAGTAATATAGAATCTTTCAAAAAAAGATCAACATATCTCCTCTAATTGACATGGATGCATAAAGTCAAAAGAGATATCTAAGAAGAAAACTACAAGACAAGTATGGGTTCCAAAATCTATCATTGAAGATATTCTCTCTAAATCATCAAAAAGAAATGAAAAGCCTGACTATATGGATTCCAAAATCTCTCTTGAAAGAGTATGATGTTGAACAAAAAGTGAAGTTGACATTCAAGCTTCCAAAGGCTTCCACTTCATTTTCTTCCAAAAATATTCTTCCATTCCATGTGCCTAAACTGCAACCTCTGCTATCCATTCACCATATTCCTTCATTCATGTTTCCTCCATCTACCCTCCATCCTCTCGCCACTCTTTAAGGTGTGTGTTGATGTTGATCTTGCCTTCCTTTCCATCTACCCTTTCACAATCCTTCCATTCATTATCCTTCTACCTTCTATCATTTTTACTCATTTGCCTATTCCTCCTATCTTCCAACCTCACTCACTTTACATAAAACCTTATCCTCCATTTTTCTCTTCCATCTTCCTTTCCCTATCAACATCTTTGAGCATATCATTTTGAATCCTTGGCATATCATGGTTTAACATTTCAAGGAGCATTATCTGAAAAGTTTGCCTTCTTCCAAAAAAAAAAAAAAAATTCAAAAAATAGAAAAATTCAAAAAAGAAAACAAAAAAAATGAAAATGTGCCTTGGTGGAAACCTGAAAACAGGTACCTTGGTAGCAAAAGTAAAGAGAAATAAATTTTTCCTATGGTGAAAACCACTTTCTTGTGGCACCTTGGATAAGTACCATGATGAAAACTTGGCAATCAGGCATCATGCATAGTTCTTCTACATATTTCATCCATTTCACCTTCTCTCTTTGATATTGACAATGTTGACCTATACACAAATATTTGGCTATTTTGTGAGCTATCTTGCGATGATCTTGCTTTCATTCCATTCATGTTTAGCCTTCATATTTATTTTTCTCCATTCATTCTAGCCTTTCACTATCCTTTTCCCCTTTGGTCTTGATTTAATAAAAAGAGTAAAACACGATGCTATGAAGCCTCTTGACATGTCTACTCCTTTGGACCGCATCCTTTCCTTCTTTTGCATTATGATTTTGTGACTTATCCTATGCTGGCCTTTCATTGCTTGCCCAAATGCGCTTTACATGACAATTTTTCCCTAGCTTGGGTACTCTTGAGGAGTTTTCCCTTAAGGATTTCTTCCCTTCATTCTCCTTCATTCTCTTGTCTTCCATCTCTTCCACTAGCTTGCTAATCCCTCTTTTTCTCCACCTTGCTAGACATTGGGACTACACGATGTGATCTTGTTTGGGAGTTTGATGCCCATTCTGTCTGGGGGCATCTTTTGTACATATTTATTGATCCTAAAAAAATCCCAAAAAAATGGTATATTGTTAAAAATTTTAAAAATTGGAAAATGTCTTGAAAAAATGATCATCTTAGTAAAAATCTAGTAATAGACACTTTGATGTATCTCCAAAAAAATTCAAAAAAATAGAAAAAGTGCCTTGGTGAAAACTTGGAAATAGGTGCCTTGGTAGCAAAAATACAAAAAAATTATAAAAAGTCTTAAAAAAAAAAAAAAAAAAGAGAAAAAAATTGCAATAAAATCCAAGTGGTGAAAACTTAGAAATAGGCGATACTTGAGGCCTTTGCACCTTCGTTTCTGAGCACGCGTCCTCAACACTTAGCCTTTTTCCATCACGCCTTGTCCTTGTTGCCTTGGTTTGGAATTGGTCTTTTTCTTTTTCTAGGGGGCATAACTGTGTTAGCTTTGGTCTCTTGGATGCATTTCTCTTTAGGACACCTCACAAACAGTGTTTTTCAACCCCTCCCCAACTGTGTTTTTCAACACAACCACCCAGCGTCGAGTGTTTCTCAACACTTATCGGTTTGGTCTTACCCAGTTTTGTCATGCGATCTTACCTACTTGCAAGCATTCGATCCTTATCCTTGGAACTCAGTATCAGTTAACACACTTAAATTTTTAAACACAACACTTGATGCTTGAGATATGTCATGATCTTTTCTTTGTGTGCTGATTGTTATTAATTTTCATTGAGTGTCCTTGTCTAACAATTCTCTCTAGGATGCATAGCTAGAGGACTTGGGGCATGGGGCATATTTTTATTTGCTTTCTACTTGTGGGTGTGTTCTTGAAGATCTTGAGTGTCTCTTGTTGTTCCCTTGAAACACTTAGGAGATTTGAGGCATCATCCTTCACTATTTTTGCACAACCATTCTTATGGTCATCCTGGCGTCTATGCCTTGATGCGAGTGTGGTTTTGCTATATTAAATTGGGTAAGCTAACATCACATTCATCTTAACCTTTATGTCTTTGATGCTTATGTTAGAATCTTTCCACATTCTAATCCGATATAAATCACATTCATATCTTCATAGTTGCGCTTGTGACTAGTGATGGTTGTGTGATTTTCCAATGTCTGTTAATAATGGCCCAATGATGAAAATAAGTTCTTTAACATTCTCTAATGAATGATGAACACAAGATCCTATAGTTTCTCTATTGCAAGTACACCTTTGCATTTTCATGTAGCTTGCATTGTTAGACTTCATGTTAAATTGCATTTTTAGGCTACATTATGAGTTTGAGAGGGTTTTCCTTCATCTTTTTTTTGGACATTTAATCAGTTGTGATAATGTTTTGATCTTCATTTCCTTATCTTCTTTCATGATCTCAATCAAAATTTCCCATCTCAAACAGTTGATTGATTTTTGAGGCATTCTCTATCTTGAGGCAGATTCTCTTTCTTCTCTCCATTTCTTTTCACATCTTGCAACCTTCGATCTTCCATTTGCTTTCATCCCACTTCTTTTCTTCTAATTCAACCTTGGGGCATAATCTTTGATGATCTACCTTGGTTCTGTGATTCTTATATCTTTCATCTTGCATCAAGAAGCTTATCTTTAGTTCAATTTGATCAAATTTATCAATTTATTATTTCTCCTATATCTCATTTCAATTTCGATCATGAGGGGGCAGTACCTATCAAACTTCAATCTTTGATTCAGTTTTATCAATTCAATTCTTGCTTGAGATTCTTATCTCTTATTTGAGACTTGACAATTACCTATTTACAACGGTGTTGGCCTTGTCTTTTTCAATCATCTTATCTTTGTCCTAGCATGTTCCCAAAATGATCACACGTCTGGATTGTTTTGTGATCCCAAATCAACCTCACATTTCAATTTTTCTTTCGCCACATGTGTTCCTAGAATGATCACACATCACCCAAAGAGGGGAAAATGTATGCACCCTAAAATGGTCACCTAGACTTTGGGCCCCATTCTTCATTTTATCAATGTTGAAATTATTTTATCAATTTTCTGAATCAATGATTTTTAATAATTTTAATTCAAATCAATTTATTTGATCAAATTATAATTAATTAAAAAAATTTAATATATTTCCCAAGTTTTTTTTAATTGAGAGAACTTGCTCCCTTTTAATTAAATAAAATCCTTTTTAATTAAATAAAAATCATTTAATTAAATCATCAAGTCATTTATTTTAAATCTCATTTTAATTAAAAGAATAAATCTTTTTTAAATAAATAAAAAATCTTTTAATTAAATATTGGAACCCACTTTGCTAATAAATAATAAATAAAAAATAAAAATAATAAAGTAAAGTGCACTTTCCTATGAGATGGAATCTTTTGATTTTGCCTCTTGAGCACATGGATCAACCAAGATTTAATCTCCACTATTGCTCATTTCTTTTTGCTTCTTAATCTTGACCATCCAAGATTCTTTATAAGGATACCTCTCCTTCTCATTTTCATATGTGCATTTTGTGAATTGTTATGCTATAGGTTTGAAGAGCGATTTTGGAGAAGATTTTGAGCACTTGAGCTTGGATATTGAAACTTCTCTCTTCTTGTCTTCTTCTCTCATGCCCCATGACAATCCATTATATTAATCTTGCATTTTCCATATTAGATTAGATTCATATTTCATTTCATAGAATAATCTTGCATAAGCATTTCCTTTCATAGATTAATTTGCATTGTTATCATATAGAATAGATCTCATTTTCATTTGCATGCATCTTTGAATCTCTCATTTTATGGTGTACTTGCATGGGCACAAACTAGGTCTAATATGAGGGCCTCCATTACAAACCCTTGCACTCCATGAATAGAGAGCTATGAGTTGCTATTTGAGATCTCATTCTTGAGAGATCTTGGATGTAATGATTCACAGAAGTGTGACAATATTTTAGCACACATAAACTACCAATCAGTGTTGATATTGTTTACCAAGCAATCTAAGAAATGACATAGTAATTAGTTTTGGCACATTTATCTATGCAGACGGTTACAACAGAATCATAAAACAATTTACCAAGATTGAGGATCATTTATTGTGGATGTAATCATTAATTATGATGATGATCTCTATGTAATTGTTTGATCTAGGTTATTTTTGTACATCATAGATCTTAGGGTTTTTCCTAAGATATTGTAACCTAATTTTGTTAAGCGGCAAAAGTAGTAATCTATATATTTGTATTTCATGTCATTTTGACATATGCATGAGAAGGGTGATATGTTTGGTATGAACAAGCCAAGGATATATTGAAGCAAGAAGCCAAATTCAAGATATCAGTTATCAAATAGAGAAGAGAAGAATACAGAGACATTCAGATTAGGAAAAATTAGACAAGGCTACTGAGCAGTTCAGAGATAAGATTTTCACATATCAAGGTGATATTTATTTAGTACTTAATAGATCTATTTCAGACAAGGTTAAGTTGTCATTTGTAGATACATCTTGTTATTTTCTAATCATTGTAATAGAGTTAGCAAAAATCTCTTAACACATAGACCTAACAGTCTTTTTGTAAATCTCTTAACCGAGTACATACTCGAGTAGTGTTTTTAAAATCCTATAACTAGGTAGATCTAGCTGATCTAAATGTTACTCCTAACAAGGTAATATCATCAAAAGTGATCACAACTTGTAGCCCTAACATGAAAACTTTATTTTCTGCAATAGTGAAGAATTTGAGGGTGTCATCCCTACCGTAGTTTTTACCTTCTAACAAGGGTTTCTGCATAACCAAAATACTTGTTTTATGTGACTGAATTGTTATTTCATTTCATGCAATTTACATTTACAAGTTAATTAAATGAATTGATTCAGTTGGGTAGACTAGTATACTACTTTTTGTTGATTAAGTTTCAATTGAAAATTTTTGTGGGCAATGATTCACCCCTCCCCTCTCATTACCCTATCTCTCCATTCCAACATTCCATACATACCTTCTTCACCTTAGGTGGAGGTGTCAATGTCACCCAATCCAATGGAAGAGGTTTCACCGACTACATTTATTGACTCAGAATTCTTGTTTGATGCCTTTCTCCACATAGTATTTCTTATTCTCATGACATATGTAATTGTATTTCCATTCTTGAGTGTTTGTTCTTTTGTTGCTCAGTCTCTGCAATATTTTCTTAGGTGATCGACTTTGTGACAATGAAAACATGCCATACCATTTCTTATCCAACTTTGAGATTTCCCAGTCCATCTCTTCCTCATACATTTTTCTGCAATATGTCCATACCTTCCACATATTGTGTAGTTAACCTATGTGTTGTAATCCCAAGTGTAAGCATTATTTTGTCTTCTTGGTTTATAGGATTTTCTTTCAGTGTCCAAACTTGTTTCATTTGTGTTCTACACTCTTGTGAGGTGTGTCCATGCATGTTGCAAGTATAGCAGAGTTTCTCCATGTGAGGTTGGTTAGGATTCCTAGTCAACTTAGATCTGAATTCATATTTTTGATGTCCAAACTTGTTGTAATTATAACAATTACCATTAAATTTAAGAGTGGTTTTCGGTTTACCTTATGATTTACTCCTATAAAAATTTGAAGTATGTCTCGGTTTACCATAGTGATAGTAGGTCAATGCCGTAGGTCTCTGATTCTAATTTTTATTGACCTGTTCAGCTTGCTTAGATGATTCTCTTTGCTCAGTGTAGCCTAATCTAGATTTGCTTCCAAATCTTCTTTGCCTAATCAGAAAATCATCAATCTTCTTAGAACTGTCTTCAATTTTTTTCATTATTTCATTGTGTTGTAGCTGCATCTTCACTTCATTTCTTAGTTTTTCATTTTCTTCCTTGAGTACTCCAATGTCTTCAAGTTTTCTTGACAACTCACTATTTACTCAGTTGATCTCCTGGTTTACAATAATCATTTGATTGGATATTTCAAAGTGATTCTTGGTAAGTCTCAATATTTTAGTTTCTTTTTCTTGTAGTTGTTCAATCATCTGTCTTCTCTCTTTCATTGCCAGATACTATTTTTTAAATCTTGCCTAGCATTGTTCATCACATCAATCATTCTTACCATCTATGTCTCTTGACCGATTTGCGGGGCTTTTACTTGTTCAGTCAAATGAAGATTCTTTTTAGATAAATCAGAAATTGTGCTTTCAGAACCATCAGAAATACTTCTTGAACTAGATCCAATGATATCAAATAAGTTATCAATCTCTTCTTCATGGTAATTAGTCTCATTTTCCAAAATATTCAAGTTCTTACTCTGAACTAGTAGCTTCTTCAATGCATCCTTAGCTTGTTTGTATTGTTCAATAAACATCTACATCTAAATCTTTTGATTCTCTATAGTTTTGTCCAACTTGTATCTCTCCATGATTAGATCTTCACTCTTCAGTTGTTAATGTTAGAAATTAAATTCCATCAAGATAACTGAGAGGGGGGGGTGGGGGGGTGAATCATTTATTAGATAAATACAACTTTTATCAACTTCAATAGATTTTAACCATGTAAGTAATGTGATCAAAAACCATAAAAAGATATACATACATAATAACACAATGACACAAGATATGTTGACTAGGGAACCTCTTGATCAAAGAGTAAACCCCGATGGGAATGATGCCCACAAAAGATGCACTAATATGAAAGTTCCTTGTGAGAGGATGGACTCTATTATGAGTCTTATGAAATACATTTGGTACATATGAGTTCCTATTAGGAGACTTTGAATCCCTTCTATAAGATTCTAACTCTCTTAGGAGTTATGGAAGACAGAAGGACCCATTGCCCAAACAACTTCTGATGTAAGATCACTGAAGACACTGTCCAACTGATCTCTATATTATTCAATAGAATAATATCTAAAGATTACTAATCTCAACAAATTGTTACTTCTCCTCTGACTATGCCAAACCGCACCAACTGCTTCATCAGGTCTCAATACCAAATCTCTTTACTTCGCATATCCTCTTCCAACAAGTATTGCATAATTCCGCAATTCACTTTCACAATCTTACAATTCAATTCCACATTATATTTCTCATATTATAATAAGGAAAAAATTCCTTCCTTTATACCACACTAAAGTAATTACAAATGAGTCGGCATACAAATTACAAAATAAAAGTTTCCACACGTTACATAAAAATTACACAAAACTGTCAGCTTCCAAATAAGACAACTCTTTACTCATGTGACCTCAGACCTTGCACTCATGTCCATGTCACTATCATCATGTCTTCAACTGCTATTTAAATTCACATACTCAGATTCAATCCCGATTAGGAGATATCATCTAATTTCCACAAATTGCTACTCAAGAACACTGCCTGAATACTGCTTCCACTGATTTCCACATAACTGTCATGAATAGATGAAATTCCATACGCACTCTTAACCAAAATCTTATAGAACATCATAGAGTAAGTCCTCAACTCTGCATAGCTTCATCTTTAATATCCCATGTGCGTTAACTCAATCATTGTTTGCATCTCTTCTAATCTTTAGTAGATCACTATGTTGACATCAATGACAATCACAATCATGAATGCAACAACAACTACTATAGAATGGCTATGAATACTCCCCCATAGGATATATTTAGCATTCATTCCTAAAAATATCCCCCATTGGAATTGATGGAAACATAGATGAAAAAACATCCAAGTTCCATGAATACCAACCACTGCAACACTATTGCTCTAAAAATACTTTCAAGTCCTCTTCATCAATAAAATCTTGCTTCATTTTCCTATTCAATTCTCTCCAATAAATGGTTTTTCATGTATACTTCTCCCCCATTTACATTAATGATAGATGTTTCATCATTATGTTAACAAGAAATTCAATGTCAAAAGACACTTTTCAGAAAATACATTCACTAGAATCCTCATGACTAAGCTCAGATACACATACTCCCCCATAGAGGAAGTACCAAAATCTAGTCCAGAAGAAAGATAAGGCTCATATACCACTGGATGGATGCAACAATCTAAATCACTTGTCAAAAGTAGGCTGGGGCATAACCCCAAGCATACCTCTCAAATACTAATTATCTAATTATCTAAATTATCTAATTACAATTGTTTTCTGCTGCCACATACTCTACTTCTGCTACGCTTTGTGAAATACAATTTTGCTTCTTGCTTAGCCAAGAAACCAATATTCCTCCAAGGAAAAATTCTACACCACTGGTGCTCTTTTTGTCATCAACACTGCCTCCCCAATTTGCATCTGTATATGCACATAGGGTAAAATCATCATATTTTTCATACCATAATCCATATTCAATTGTACCTCTTAAGTACCTCAATATCATCTTTACTACTGCATAATGTGATTCTTTGGGTTTAGCTTGAAATCTTGCAACAATTCCAACTGCATATGATATATCTGGTCTTGTATGAGTTAAATATTGTAATCCTCTAATCATAGATTTGTACTTCTTCTATTCAACTACAGAAGTCTCATCTGTGCTAGATAACGTGTGTCCGGTTACCATAGGTGTTCCAACTAGTTTACAATTCTCCATTCCAAATCTCTTCAATAAATCATTCAAGTACTTTGTCTGACTTACAAAGATACCATCACTATTTTGTGTTATCTACAATCTTGAAAAGTATTTCATCTCACCAATCATACTCATTTCAAATTCTATCTTCATTTCATCTACAAATTTATCACTAGCTTCATCTTCTCCTCCAAAGATAATATCATCAACAAAAAAAACTACAACCAACAAACCATTTTCAATTTCTTTTGTGTATAGGTTTCTATAAGTTGTGCCTTTTGTAAATCCTAATTTTATCCAATACTTATCCGATCTTGCATACCAAGTTCTAGGTGCTTGTTTTAGTCCATATAAAGCTTTCTTCAGTTTACATACCATATCTCCTTTAGTTAAAGTAAAACCTTCAAGCTACTCAATGTAGACCTCTTCTTCCAATTCTAAGTTCAAAAATGCTGACTTCACATCCATCTGATACACTTTGAATTTCTTATAGGCTGCATAAGCCAAAACTATTCTTATTGCTTCAATTCTTGCTACTAGTGCAAAAGTTTCTTCATAGTCAATTCCTTCTTGCTGTGAGTATCCTTTACATACTAGTCTTTCTTTATTCCTTACAACTTCTCCTTGTTCATTCATCTTGTTCCTGAATACCCATTTAGTTCCTATAACATTCTTATCTTTAGGCCTAGGGACCAATTCCCAAGTATTTTTCTTTTCAATTTGATCTAGTTCTTCCTTCATAGCTTTAATCCAATGTTCATCTTCACAAACTTCACTAGTAGAATTAGGTTCAATTTGAGAAATTAAACACAAATGTTCTTGTACCTTATTTCATGTTAGAACTCCTCTGTCTATGCTTCTAATAATCTACTCAACAAGATGATTTCTTGGTAGATTCCTGTTAGGTTTCATTATCTCAGTTCTTGTTTCTGATGTAGGTTCTTCAATGATTTCTTCACTGTAGATTTCATTCAACAAATCACTGTCAGTTTCATAGAATAATTCAATGTTCTCTGGATTAGTTCTAGGAACAGTTCCTTCATTTGATTCATAATCAAGCATTCTTTCCTGAATTTTGAACTTTTCATCAACTTTAACATTTGCGCTCTCAACAATAGTCTTAGTTATTTTATTATAACATCTATAAGCTTTTCTCTTCAATGAATATCCAAGAAATATACCTTCATCACTTCTAGGATCAAACTTTCCAATTTTATCATCTCTCTTAATATAAAATTTGCTTCCAAAAATTCTAAAATACTTAACTGATGGTGCATGTCCAAACTATAGCTCATAGGGTGTCTTGTCTGTATCTTCTCTAATATGTACTATGTTCATTGTATCTACTATTGTGTTCACTGCTTCTCTCCAGAATGTCTTTTCCAAGTCATTTTCAAATAACATGGCTCTTGCTACTTCAGTCATTGATATGTTCCTTCTTTCTGCAATACCATTTTGTTCAGGTGTCCTAGGGGCTGAAAATTGTCTCTTAATACCATTCACTTTACAAAAAATGTCAAGTTATTTTGAAGTAAATTCTCAACCTCTATCTGATCTCAAACATTTAATCTTCATTCCAGATTCATTCTCAACTTTTCTCTTAATAATTTTAAACTTATCAAATACTTCAGACTTTTCTTTAAGAAATGCAATCCACATCATTCTTGTAAAATCATCAACAAGAATCATAAAATACCTTTCTTCATATAATCCTCTAGTCCTCGTGGGACCACTCAAATATGTATGAACAATTTCCAACTTCTTTTTTGTTGTAAACTTCTTGCTGGGAAATGAGCTTCTCTTTTATTTAGCCATCACACATTCCTTGCAAATCATGTTAGTAGGCTTCATAATTTTAGGCAAATCTCTTACTGTAAGAGTAGTACTTACTTTCACAATATTATCAAAGTTTATATGACAAAATCTTATGTGCCATAACCAAATTTCATCAATCTTAGTAATCAAGCATGTCATGTCAGTAGGATTCAACTGAAATACATTACCTCTGGTTCTAGATCTAGTTCCAATCAAATTGCCATCCTTGTCTTTGATTACACAAGTTTTCTTAGTAAACCAAACTTGATATCCCTTAGCAACTAGCTATCCAACATTCAAAATATTATGTTTCAAACCATCCACAAAGTAAACATCATCAGTATTAGTCTTTCCATCAAGAGTAATAGATCCTATGCCTTTTACCAAACAAGGTGCATTGTTTCCAACTCTAACAACTCCTCCATCATAATTGTTAAACTTTATGAACTTTTTCACGTCTCCAGTCATATGATGTGAACAACCACTTGTATGCACCCTAAAATGGTCGCCGAGACTTTGGGCCCCATTTATTCAATTGTAAAAAATCAATCCTTGAATTAATGCTTTGCAACATATTCAAATCAAACTTCTTGATCAAATTGTAACTATTTCAATTATTTCAATTCTCCCTAAGGTTTGAATATTTCATTAATTTTATTTAATTAATTAAGAAAAATAAATCCCTTTTAAATAAATAAAATAATATTATTTATTTGAAATAAATATTCCTTAAATGAAATAAGGTTATTTAATTGAAATTCATTTTTAATTAAATGATTTTATTTTATTTCATTAATATTTATCTTTAAATTATATAATTTTATTTTATTTAATTAGGAGAAGATATTATTCTTTTAAATTAAATAAATAAAATATTCTCTCAAGATCTTTTGTGATGGGAAAGGAAACAAATCGATTATTAAAAAAATGAAATAAATGCAATTCCATTTTCCTACAAACCTTCTAAAAATGACATTTGTTTCCTCTTTTCCATTTATCCCACATTGATCTTCAATTTGCCTTCAAAATCCACATTTCGCTATAAAATGAGCCCTCTCACTCTCAGTTGAGATACAAATTTTCATATCATCTTTATGCTACAAATTTTCTTGAGCTTTTGAGATCATTTAACTTGCACATTTACTTTTAGTTTAATTTCATTGCATGTTAGTTTAATGTCAAAACATTTTAGTTTAATTCATTGCATTGCATATAGATATATTTCATTTGAATAAATTAGTTTATTTAATGCATTGCAATCATATTTAGATTAGTTTTCATTTACAGGCATGGATTAGATTCAATAGAGATTAGCATTCTTGCTATTCATCTGCGAATCTCTCATTCTGAATGTGTACTTGCACGAGTAACTGGGTCATTCTGAGGACCTCAACATCAAATCTCTGCACACACTCGGATAGAGAGTTGTGAATCAATTTGTGAGGGCTCATTCTTGAGTCTCCTTGCATATAAGGATTCACAGAAGTGTACCACATCTTGGTGTACACATTTTGGTGCCCACCGTTATTTGTTGTTATTCGATGTTATTTGAAGTTGATGTTATTTGATATTGCCTTTATCTGTTGTTATTGGACGTTATTGGAAGTTAATATTTCTAAGATAATATTGATGCTTGTAGCTGTACTTTGAGATAAGTTAAAATTTGATTTCTGTTTCATATTTGCTGAGGTCGTTGTATTCTTTGACTGGAAATTTCGTGCTCTGTTCTAAAACTTTTGGTTAAAAGACTGCCCCTTTGTATTGGGTGCACCTTCTTGCAAGCATACATATTAGATATTCTCTTTATATGAGTTTGGTGGCTGCTTATATTACATCCAAGATCTAATTGGTTGAAACATTGTCTTTCTGTTGGCAGCTGCTCCATTTCAATAAAAGAATAAGTTGTTTGAGATTTATTGCACAATGAAGGTTATCGAGTGACATGAACTATTTCTTGCAAGTGTATTATCATTTGTAGTATGATGCCTAATATAACTGGTCCATATATTCTCTTCTAAAATATCTCAATACATGCAACCAAGAGTTTGTTTTGCTTCTTGTGTAAAATTAATCTCTTCCTTTCATGCATTTCATGCTTATGCATGTTAACTCATGATCAGTCATTACCTATGGCACATCTGCATGTGTGGCGTTTATGCATGTCAAATAGAGAGTTTTCAGCCAAAAGTCTCCCTTTTATCATGCGTTGATGGAAGTCAATAACCTATTTTGTGGGTTTCATTTTATCAAAACCGAATGAATGTTGGCAAAGGTTGGAGGATTTCAACTCACACCCTGTTCATAGCTGCCATTTTAGTGCAGGTCAAGGAGAATGCTAAACAAGGTTGTGTAATTCTGCTCATACTTAGCTGATTACACATATTCTACAGTTTTTAAAGTCTCTTTAACATACACATCAAGACATTTCCAACACTCATTGCTTTCCATGAGATGACATATCTTTTAGCATTTTGTCAAACAACTCTGGTGCGTTGTCTATGATTCCACAGTTGGCATGCATTTTAACACATTTCATTAGCGGCATTTTGTCAAACAGTTCCTACACGGCCTTTACATTTCCGCAATTCCTCTGAGAACATCCGCTGTCAAACTTCCACATTTTCGTTGGCTGCTCTATTTCAACAAATTTGAAGCAAGGGTATTTGTTTTCTCTTAGAACTTTCCTCCTCTCCCTTGCGCCAATGCATCCCCTGCCGTGAATATTTTTTTTAAGGTCTACAAATAGAGTTTTAAATTTGGCGTGGGTGCAGTTGCCTCTACTCTTTTAAACCCTACTCCGAGTCTTGCAGTTGACATCTTCCTTTCGCTAATTGAAAGATTGCTTTGTTTGAAATTTAATGTCGCTCCCATATTTGTGAACAAATCTGCATTTGATAGGGTGTTTGTTGTGCGGCATTTATGAAGAATATGTGTCTGAGAAGCTTCTCTGTCATAGAATCCATTGCCTTTGCCTCCAAGGATATAATTGCTTTGTTTTTAATGCATACTTTGTAGACAAACAGTTGCACACCATTCGAGGATTTTGTAGCGGTTTTGATTAGAATTTTTTTTAAATATTGTTTTTTAGATTAGATTTTTTAATTTTTTTACATTAGATTAGATTTTTTTTAGAATTTTGTTTTTTTTATTAGATTTTTTAAAATTTGATTAGATTTAGATTAGATTTTTTTTAAAAAAAAAATTTAGATTAGATTTTTTTAATTTTATTAAATTAGATTAGATTTTTTTTAACTTTGTTAATTTAGATTAGATTTGTTAATTTAAATTAGATTTTTTTAAATTAGGTTAGATTTTTTAATCTTGTTAATTTAGATTAATTTGGTAGTCTTTTTTAAATTTCTAGATTAGTTTTTTTAATTAGATTAATTTAATTTTAATTTTAGTTTTGTGAATTTAATCTTTAGATTAACTTTTGTTAGTTAGTTAGATTAGCCTTTTTTAAAAAAAATTTGTTTATTAGTTTTTAGATTTTAGTATTTTTTGTTAATTTTAGATTTTTATTTTTAATTAAATTAGTTTTTTAATTTTTCTTTTTGTTTGTTGTGGCGAGGAGATAATTTTTTTTTCTTTTTCTTGTGGGCATTTGCAGGTGCTTAATTTTTAGATTGTAGATCTTTGGACTTAAGGTACATTCTCAAAATCTCTAGAACATTTGGTTTGGGCATTAAAATTAAGCTCTTGTGTTTGGCTTGAATGTTACATGCTTTCCTAGAACACCTTTTTTATGCTCTTAATGGGAAATAAATGAACATAGATTTGCTTTCATAGAAGTTTGTGTTTAAGTGCATGCTTGTCTTTTAACATTAAGTAATTCTCAGTTTCAAATATCAGTAGCATTGATTAGCAGTCTTAGATTACTTGTGATTGATCTAGATTGCTATCTTGGGTTATTGGACTCACTCATCCGTCGGCCCCTCGTTCCACCCCGTGGTTGCAATCTCAGCGCCACATTAAAGGGGAGGGGTCAAGAGGAAAGAAGCGTTAATTGTTCCACCAGGCAACCCTTTTGTGCTTTCTAGAACTCACTTGTTTTCTAGGTTGTGGACTCGTTTGTAGCTTGTGTGAGGTTTTAAGTGTTCCACCTTGTGGACTCACCTCATATTTGCTCTAAGCGTTAAGTGTTCCACCTTTAGTGCTTTCCAATAATTTTTGATAGAGAATTACTTACTTTTTCATTTTTAGAAGGCCTGCTTGGGGATTTCATCACCTCAAGGGATGACCTTAACTCCCATGTTCCGATGGAGTATAAATATCAGGAGGTGAATCCAAAGACACCTCTCTTGGGAATGAGTTAGATTTCACTCTTGGCTAAGCCTCAAAAAAATTTATACCTTTGAGAAGTGAAGGAGGAGATTTGGGTTACCGTCTCCCCCTGGCTGTGCAATTTTTGATTCTTCTCATCTACGGATTTGGGCCTCACGTACCTTGCATATATCAAGAATGCCCTTTAGAAAAGCCATGTATATCCTTCTAGACAGCTTGCTAGGATGTTGTTGTGTTCTGAGTGCCTGCTAAAACATTCTCAAGAACATACACAAGTAGCATCTTTAAGGAGTAGCATACTAAGTGACTATTCTTGTTCATGTGCAAGGTTGCTTTGCCCCTTGCTCATTGTTTGAAGACAATTGCTTGCTTGAACTCCCTGATTGTTGTCTTATGTGCTTGATACAAATCTGTTGATATACTTGCTTGATCTTTGAAAATGAACAACAAACTGAAATACTGAGCTCTTCGATTTAGTGACTTGTCCCAGTTCTAGAGACCTATTCTGTATTTAGGGTTCTTGTGTCCTTGACCTTTTGAGTTAGTGATCCTTGATCCCATAAGAAATTTTTCTTGAGATTAACAAATTAGGAATTATTCCTGTCAAATAGATAAATTTTCAGACTCTTTGATAACACACTTGGAGAGTGCTAGTAATCTCTTTGTCCACCCATTTTTCTCACATTCAAATTCAGTACTTTATGTAAGTCATCCTCCTGATCCATATGTGCTAGGGTATTCACCCAAGAATTGAGCACCTCTGTGGTAGTATTGGTTTGCACCTACTTGCAACAGTTCTATTTCACAATCTCTCTCAGACAAGAGAACTTTTACTATCCTAGTTTGATATTGATGTTTCCTAGAATTGTCTGTTTGCCTGAACTCTCCCTTTCATGTCAGTAACAACAAGATATCAAGTGAGCCAAGGAAAGCGACCTCAGATAGTCTTCAACCAACTACCCCCAGTTCAGACTCATCAAAAGAGAAAGGAAAAGGAACCAATATTTGACCAATCACCTAGGAGTAAGTCTGAAACCTGGTTTGACCCAAAGAGCCATTTTAGCGATTTGAGTACCCCCTCAGCACCTTCCCACTTGGGTATAGATATGAGTTATACTATCACTCGGTGGGAGAGGGAAGCCATGGATCAAACCCTTGATGATATCTATGAAAGACACAAAGACAAGATTTTGTTTGGTAATTCCTCTCATGAGGCTCAACCTAGTTCACCCCCCATCAGCACTAGGTACCTAGATGCACATCAAAGAGCTGAAAGGCATGAGAGACAAGCTCACCCAGAATAATGGTCACAACATGAAGACCAAGACAATGAACCTGGTGATGCTCATGTCAATGCAACGTATACCAATGATTTGTACAAACATTCAAGACCAAACTCTCCACTTCAAACAACCTCAAAGCATACAAGTGAAAGGCTTAAAAGGATTGAGCGCGAGAAGAAAGCCTTTTTAGATGAGCAAGCTGCACAACAAGAAAAATTTAGACAGCTTGAGGCAGAGAGCCAAGTTTTATTGGAAGTACAAAGGAAACTTTCTCAAGAAGAGCAAGATAGGATTTTAGCCCAACAAATTAATACCCAATTCAACAATAGGGGTGCCAATAGTGGAAATAATTCTTCTCCCTCCAACCCTTCCAGAACACCAAGAAGTAGAAGGTGGTCAAGAACCCCTTCTAGATCTCCTAGTCCTAGAGGAAGAAGGGCCTCTCAGTATACTCACTATAGGAGGCAAACCCCTCCCAAAAACTCAATACCACACTCCCAACATGTACATCATGGTTCCCAACATGGAGGTGGTAGCTCGCATTATGACCTTGATACTCAAGACTTCATACGAATGCAACAAGAGCCTATCTTCCAACAGTATGTGGAGAGGTATTTGGAACAAAACAAAGATAAGTTCTTGGAAAGTCTAATCAACAAGGGTGCCAGACTCCCTTATAATTTTTATGTGGACAAAAAAATACAAAAGCAAAATCCCTCTCAAGAGGAAGAAATCCACCAAATGAAGCAAATGATGGAGAAAATGATGCAACCTAAGAGCTCATTCTCACTAGACTTGATCTGTCCTAATCCATTCGACAAGAGTGTGAGTATGAAGGATTTTCCAAGAAGGGTGGAATTCCCTCAATATGATAAATATGATGGCAATGGTGATCCACACAACCATGTGCGCCAGTTCTATACTATGAGCTTTGAATTCCATGAGGATGACTCCTATTTGATGAGGTTGTTCCCTAGAAGTCTTAAAGGACAAGAAATGGAATGGTTTACCAATATCACTCCCCCTGTCAAGACTTTTAGAGAACTTGTTCATAGATTCATTCAACACTTTGCATATAATCTATCAAGATCTGTTACTATGTTGGACCTATGCAACTTGAAACAAAATCAGGGGGAACCCTTTGTTACCTTCTTGCAAAGGTGGAGAAGACAGTGCTCTCGGTATCCTAGGATGATCCATGAGGATGAAAAGATTGACATACTTATCAGTAACTTGGTGCCTGAAATGAGATATGAGATCAAAAAGATTGTCTTCAATTCCTTTGATACCATGATTGAAACTGCATGCTGCATTGAGGATGTTCTAAAAGAATAAGACATTTTGACCAAACATAGCAACAATGGCAACAATGGTCAACACAACAACAAGGATAAAGGGAAGAAAAAAAATTGGAACAAGAACAAACAAGTTGTCAATGATGGAGTTGTAGACTCTCCCCAACCTAAAGATCAAGGTGTCCTTCACTTGTCCAGTGCAGTTCAAGCTATGAAGCTCAATGCACCTCCTCAGCAAGAAAGTAAACCAAGATATCAGGAGAGGCCCAAAAAGGAGAAGCGGAAATTTACCAAATTGGGTGACTCATATGAGGATGTTCTCAAAACTCTCATTGCTAACAACTTGGCACATCCTCAGGATCCTGCAAAACATTACATCCCTGACATTAAGCCACATTGGTGGGATGAGAAGGCTTTCTACATGTTTCATAATGGCATTGGGCATACCATTGAGAATTATTGGAAACTCAAGCACATTATCCAAGATCTCATTGAGAATGGAAAGCTTAAGGTGGATGGACTGAACACCTAATCACAAAGCATTTAAAGAGCCATTGCCTAAGTATGACAAGGGGGAAACCTCTAAACCAAAGGATGGCAAGGCTGCAATCAACTACACTTACACAGTGGCAAAAAATGTGGTAAACATGCTTGAAGTTGTGGAGCCAAGTGTCAATATGATGAGGAGTAAGGACCCACATGGTTATGACTCTCCCCCTATCTTTGACAAAGAACCTATTGTGGTGCTAAGAGGTCCTCATTCTAGGTTATCTTCTCAAGCCCTTAATGCTGTTACCAGGAGTCAAGGCCCTATTGTTCTTAGAGGTCCTAGTTCAGGTCCATCCAAAAAACCCAAGAAAGTGGCATCCAAGAATGTCACCAAGTCCACCACTTCTCCCAAACCAAACTAAAATCTTGTAGATCAGTTACAGAAAACTCCAGCACAAATATCAATCTTGGAGCTTCTAGAGTTGTCCCCTAAACAAAAATAGATCCTTGAGGATGCTTTGCGCATAGCTAATGTCCCCAATGACATAGATATAGACCAATTTCAAGGCATGGTGAATCAAATTACTAGCCCACATTACCTCTCTTTCTCAGAAGATGATGACAAATCCCTAAGCCATCCACACAATCTTGCCCTTCACATTGAAGTAATGATTCATAAAACCCGTGTTAGGTGCGTGTTGATAGATGGGGGTACTAGGATAAATATTTGTACTTTAAGTTTGTTAAAAACTTTGGGCTATTTAGAGGAAGTGATCAACACTAAAAAGAAGATCACTATAAAGGCCTATGATGAGGCAGAACGAAGTTCTAAGGGGTTGGTTGTCCTTCCTGTCAGGATTGACCCAGTTGAAAAAGATATCTTGTTTCAAATTGTTGATACTGGACCCCTTGCATACAACATTTTAATGGGTAGACCATGGATTCACAACATGCAAGTAGTGTCATCTACCTACCACCAATGTGTTAAGTTCCCCTACAATGGAGTAGAAATTTGCATACCAGGGGATAGCACCTTATCAGTCAATTCAATCTCAGCCAATGTTCATGTCCCTGTTAATCGAGAAGTAGAGGATTATCAAGCAACTTTAGTAGACTGTCAAGACAAGTTTAAATTAGTAGACCTTGGCATGGGGGTGTATCAACTTGACTCTTTTGCAAAGATGCTTGTTTCCCCTAGGTCCTATGGAAAACCTTCACAGGAGATGAAACCATCTTCTTCGGCAATGACACTATTTGACAAGTTTGTGGAATCCTCAATACCAATACAAGATGAAAAAGAGGAAGTAGCTATTTGAGATTGGATATACAAAGAGGAGAAGTACCAGCATAATGAAAATTTCTCCCCCTCTCCTAAGTCCTATGGGAGAGGATATACTTTTGTCAAGAAGATGGGTTATCCAGGATATGGCCCTCTTAGTCATAGGTTAGATGCTAGAGCCGAACCACTTAATCATGATCTTTTTGGATGTAAGTCTAAGAAACCGGTTGGCCTAGGCTTTATGAAGAATAACAAGTGCACTATCCCCTTTCCTGATAGGCAGGATAGTGAAGATGACACAGAATATGTACCATATTTGACAAATCAACAAGACATGATAGATGATTGGGTACCTTCAACAAATCTCCTTTGGGGAGATTCCAGAGCTTTAACAGTTGATAGTCCTCCTATCCTAGCTATGATAGATAGTGACTATATGAATGCAAGATTGACTATGGATAGTGTCTCCATCCCAGCTACAACAGATGGTGATAATTCAAATAATTTTGTGATTGAGAAAATTGCTAGAGGAGAGGAAACTCTTCCAAATCTTGAGGCTTCTACATCATGAGGCCCCAACAACAATTCAGAAATAGACTCTCATGAGTTTGAATGAGATTCACTCTCAAACACAATAGTTGACTTGGATATGGATGTTGTCCATGCTTATAGTTCTCAACCTGATGTAGCTGATGAGTCATGTGTCAGATTAGAAGATTGGAACCCACATGTCACATTAGTAGATGATTCTTCACTCGATAGGGTAAATTCTAATTTAGACACCTTAGAGGGATACTTGACAGACTCCAATTCTATAGTCACCAGAGATGACACCACCTATATCCTTAATATTAAACCAGTCATTAACCTACCCCTTATTGACCCCAACCTTATTGATTGGTCTCAACGTTATCAAGACCCTCAACTCTTGACATTTCACAATGACTATGAGATCACCTACTATCTAAATGCCACTGAACCTGTAGTCTCTTCCACCAGTGAACTAGCTACCAGTATGATAGAACCTGACATCAAGTACCTTAGTCACAAGATAAAAAGAAAAGAAAAAAAAAAGAGTTCTGATGGCGAAAGCCACCGTGTGGCGGTGTCAGAACCAAAAAAAGTAAAAATAAAAGATGTATCCAAAGGTGAAAACCTCTCTAAGGCACCTACAGATGAGGTACTTGATAGTCTCCCAAGCTATTTTTAGGACAAATCATCAGTATTGGTTGAACCTACAGAAGCTATTAATTTGGGTACAGAAGCGGCTCCAAAAATTGTCCACTTGGCTAAATCTTTATCACCTCAAGAAAAGAAAGCCTACACTGAGTTCCTCCAAAAGAAGAAAATTAATTTTTCATGGACATATTCAAACATGCTAGGGTTGGACACTAATCTCATTATGCATCATTTGTCCATAGCTCCAGGTGTGAAACTAGTCAAACAAAAGTTGAGAAAAATGCACCCTCATATAGCTCTTTTAGTGAAAGCTGAATTAGAAAAGCTCCTTGGTGCAGGATTCATTAGAGCCATAGACTATGCTGACTGGATTTCCAACATTGTACCTATATCTAAACATGATAAATCCATCCAAATCTATAAAAATTTTAAAGATCTTAACAGAGCATGCCCAAAGGATGATTTTCCACTTCCTAACATAGACATGATAGTGGACATGACAGCGGGCTATGAGATCTATTCCTTGATGGATGGTTTTTCTGCGTATAATCAAATCAAGATTGCTCCTGAGGATCAAGAAAAGACTGCATTCATATGTGCATGGGGTACTTATTGTTGGAATGTCATGCCCTTTGGATTGAAAAATGTAGGAGCTACTTATCAAAGAGCTATGACAACCATCTTCCATGACATGATGCATAAGAATATGAAAGATTATGTGGATGACACCCTCTCTAAGTCTAAGAAAAGAGGAACACATTTGGCTAATTTAGAAGTAATTCTGGATCACATGGAATAATTTCAACTAAGATTAAACCCCCAAAAGTGTGCATTTGGTGTTACTTCTGGCAAATTATTGGGATTCATCATTTCAGCCAAAGGGATAGAAGTGGACCCTGAAAAGGTCCAAGCCATTATAGACATGCCACCTCCCAAAAATATTAGTCAAATGAGGAGTCTTCAAGGATGCCTTCAATCCATAAGGAGGTTTATTTCACAATTGGCAGATAGAGCGTAGCCCTTTAACAAAAACTTGCATAAAGGTGTTCAATGTGTCTGGAATGAGGATTGCTAGAAGAGCATGGATCAAATTAAGGAATACTTGGCAAGTCCTCCCATTTTAATGCCTCCCATTCCAGGAAAACCTCTCATTTTGTATGTCTCAGCTACTGAATCTTCACTGGGGGCATTGTTGGCTCAATTAGATGAACAAGGGAAAGAAAGGGCCATATATTATATTAGCTGCACTCTTGTTGCTTATGAGGTCACTTATACTAGTATTGAAAAAGCTTGCCTTGCAATAGTGTTTGCTTCTCAAAAATTGCAACACTATATGCTTGCGCACACCATACACCTCATAGAAAAAATTGATCCTCTCAAATACTTGCTCTGTAAAGCTACTCTCATGGGTAGACTTGCTAAATGGATGATGATTCTTTCTGAATTTGACATAGAGTATATTGAGTGCAAGGCAATCAAAGGCCAGGCTATTGCAGATCAACTGGCTAATTTCCCAATTCGAGATAATATGCCTATTCAAGTCAATTTCCCAGATGAACATCTTATGTACATGACTGAGTGATCCTGGAAACTATTCTTTGATGGTTCCTACATGCAATATGGTTCTGGAGCTGGTGTGTTGTTTGTCTCTCCACATGGGTACACTATTCCCAAATCTTACAAGTTACTCTTCCCATGCACAAACAACATAGCTGAGTACGAGGCTTTAACAAATGGACTCAAAATGGCTATAGAGTGAAATATCATAGAACTACATATCTATGGGGATTCTCAGCTGATCATTAATCAAGTCAATGAGCAATATCAAACAAAAGATGACAAGTTGATACCTTACAAAAAAATGGATGATTCATTAAGATGGTATTTTACTTTTGTCACTTTTTAGAAAATCCCTAGGGCTGAGAAAAAAGTAGCTGATGCTATGGCCACCCTTGCTTCGCTTCTCTAGTAAGAAGAACATGAGTCCAGATATGAATTCCTGGTGGAAGAGCTACGTCATCCCATATTTGACTCACCCGAAAACCCTGTCATTTGCACCCTTGTCAATCATGAATCCTCTTGCTATGGTGCTATTTACTCATATCTCTATGATGGCATCATCCCCAACACATTTAACTGATCTGAAAGAAGAAACCTTGTCCATAATGCCTCTCACGATTCCCTCATCTCTGGTGATTTGTATAGGAGGGGTCTAGATGGAACACTTCTTAGGTGCTTAGAAAAGGAGGAATCTGATCAAGCGCTAGTTGACATCCATGAGGGCATATGTGGGGGACATTCTAATGGTCTTTCCATGGCTAGAAGGTTTCTTAGGGTGGGGTACTATTGGCCTATGATGCAAATAGATGCAGTAGCTTTTGCCAAGTCTTGTGAAAAATGTCAAAAACATGGACACCTGATACATGCTCCAGGTAGGGAGCTAATTCCTTCTATATCTCACTGGCCATTTCATGGATGGGCCTTTGACCTTGTTGGGTAGATTCATCCCAACTCATCAAGTGGACATAAGTTCATTATCACTACTACTGACTACTTCACAAAATGGGTAGAGGTTGTTCCACTTTCTGTCGCCTCAGGCAAGACAGTGTCTTTATTCATTTTAAACCATATCATCTGTCAATATGGAGTGCCATCTAAGATCATCAATGACAATGGAGGTCAATTTAAAAACAAGGACCTTACACAACTCTGCCAAAGATTTAAGATAAAGCAACATTGGTCCTCCATTTACTTCCCGCAAGGAAATGGTTAGGCAGAGGCTTCAAATAAAACCATTCTCAAGATTTTACACAGAATAGTTCATAAGAATGGTAGAGACTGGAACCTACAGATAAACCCGGCCTTGTGGGCCTATAGAATGAGTATTTATACTCCAACTGGGGCTACTCCTTTTTCCCTCACATACGGTGCTGAAGTGGTGTTACCTTTAGAGGTTGAGATTCTGTCACTTAGAGTCTCTCTCAAAGGTCTAGTTACAGATGAAGACTATTGCACCATGAGATTACAAGAATTGGAACTTCTAGATGAAAAGCATAAAGCATCATTTGACCATATGAGGGTCTACCAAAAGTGGATGTCCAAGGCATTCAACAAAAAGGTCCACCTTAGAGAATTCCAAGTAGGAGATCTTGTCCTGCGAGAGAATCCTAAAAACCAACAAAATAGAAAACAAAAGGGCAAATTCAAACCTAATTGTCTTGGACCCTACATTATCACAGTAGCTTTTGGTATAGGTGCTTATTTACTATCTATTGAAGATGGAGAGCAGCTCCCTGAGCCTATCAATGTTTTGTACCTGAAGAAGTTCTATCCTTGGTGCCTGTTCTATCTGGGGGCATCCTTCATATATACCTTATTGATCCTGAAAAAATTCCAAAAAAATTCATATATGATGCTGAAAAAATTCTAAAAATTAGAAAATGTCCTGAAAAAATGATCATCTTAGTGAAAACCTAGCAATAGGCACTTTGATGTATCTCCAAAAAAATTATATATTCCAAAAATACAAAAAAAAAAAAAAAGTGCCTTGGTGAAAACCTGGAAACAGGCGCCTTGGTAGCAAAAAATACAAAAAAATTATAAAAAGCCCTCAAAAAAATTCTTCCAAGTGGTGAAAACCTAGAAACAGGTGCTACTTGAGGCCTTCACACCCCTATTTCTTAGCATGCATCCTCGACACTTAGCCTTTCTCCATCATGCCTTGTCCTTGTTGCCTTGGTTTGGAATTGGTCTTTGTCTTTGTCTAGAGGGCATCACTGTGTTAGCTTTGGTCTCTTGGATATGCTTGTCTTTAGGACACCTCGCAAATGGTGTTTTTTCAACACCAACCCAACTGTGTTTTTCAACACAACCCCTGACATCGAGTGTTTTTCAACACTTATCAGTTTGGTCTTGTCTAGTTTGGTCATGTGATCTTACCTGCTAGCAAACATTCGATCCTTATCCTCGAAACTCAGTATCAATTTCCACACTTAAAATTTTTAAACACAACACTTAATGCTTGAGATATGTCATGATTTTTACTTTGTGTGATGACTGTTACTGATTTTTGTTGAATGTCCTTGTCTAATAAGTCTCTCCATGATGCATTGCTAGAAGACTTGGGGCATGGGGCATGTTTTTATTTGCTTTTTGCTTGTGGGTGTTGTCTTGAACTTCTTTAGTGTCTCTTGTTGTGTCCTTGACACACTTAGGAGATTTAAGGCATCATCCTTGACTATTTTTGCACAACTGTTCTCATGGTCATCCTGGCATTTATGCCTTGATGCAAGCATGGTTTTGCTACATTAAATTGGGTAAGCTAACATTGCAGTCATCTTGACCTTTATGTCTTTGATGCTCATGTTAGAATCTTTCCACATTCCAATCTTATATAAATCACAATCATATCTTCATAGTTGCATTTTTTACTAGTGATGATTGTGTGATCATCCGATGTCTAGTAATAATGGCCCAATGATGAAAATAAGTTCTCTTACATTCTCTAATGAATGATGAACACAAAAAACCTATGTTACCCATGCAAGTACACCTTTGCATTTTCATATAGCTTGCATTATTTAGACTTCATCTTAAATTTGAACTTTTAGGCTACATTATGAGTTTGAGAGGGTTTCCATAATCTTTTCTTGTGGATTTTCGATCAACTGTGGTCACGATTTGATCTTCATTTCCTTATCTTCTTTCATGATCTCAATCAAAATTTCCTATCTTAAACAGTTGATTGATTTTGATGCATCCTCTTTCTTGAGGAAAATTCTCTTTCTTCTCTCCATTTCTTTCCATTTCTTCCAAACTTCTATCTTCCAGTCGCTTTCACCCCACTTCTTTTCTTCTAATTCAACCTGGGGGCATAATCTTTCTTGGTAAGCTACCTTAGTTCTATGATTTATATATCTTTCATCTTATATCAAGAACCTTATATTTAGTTTGATTTGATCAAATTTATCAATTTACTATTTCTCCTCTATCTCATTTCGATTTCGATCACGAGGGGGCAGTACCTATCAAACTTCAATCCTTGATTCAGCTTTATCAATTTTATCAATTGCTTCTCTTGGGGCAACCTTGCTTGAGATTCTTACCTCCTATTTTGGACTTGATTCAGCTATGTCTCATCCTTCAGCTTTAGCTTATGCTTGTCCTGATGTGTTCCCATTCGTCGAACACACATTTGGGTTGTTTTGTGATCCCAAATCGATCTCACACTGCAATTCCATTCTTTGACTGCATGTGATCCCAAGTCGACCTCACATTAGTCAAAGAGGGGCAAATGTATGCACCCTAAAATGGTCGCCTAGACTTTGGGCCCCATTTATTCAATTATAAAAAATCAATCCCTGAATTAATGCTTTGCAACATATTTGAATCAAACTTCTTGATCAAATTGTAACTATTTCAATTATTTCAATTCTCCCTAAGGTTTGAATATTTCATTAATTTTATTTAATTAATTAAGAAAAATAAATCCCTTTTAAATAAATAAAATAATATTATTTATTTGAAATAAATATTCCTTAAATGAAATAAGGTTATTTAATTGAAATTCATTTTTAATTAAATGATTTTATTTTATTTCATTAATATTTATCTTTAAATTATATAATTTTATTTTATTTAATTAGGAGAAGATATTATTCTTTTAAATTAAATAAATAAAATATTCTCTCAAGATCTTTTGTGATGGGAAAGGAAACAAATCGATTATTAAAAAAATGAAATAAATGCAATTCCATTTTCCTACAAATCTTCTAAAAATGATATTTGTTTCCTCTTTTCCATTTATCCCACATTGATCTTCAATTTGCCTTCAAAATCCACATTTCGCTATAAAATGAGCCCTCTCGCTCTCAGTTGAGATACGAATTTTCATATCATCCTTATGCTACAGATTTTCTTGAGCTTTTGAGATCATTTAACTTGCACATTTACTTTTAGTTTAATTTCATTGCATGTTAGTTTAATTTCAAAGCATTTTAGTTTAATTCATTGCATTGCATATAGATATATTTCATTTGAATAAATTAGTTTATTTAATGCATTGCAATCATATTTAGATTAGTTTTCACTTACAGGCATGGATTAGATTCAACAGAGATTAGCATTCTTTCTATTCATCTGTGAATCTCTCATTTCAAATGTGTACTTGCATGAGTAACTGGGTCATCCTGAGGACCTCAACATCAAATCTCTGCACACACTCGAATAGAGAGCTGTGAATCAGTTTGTGAGGGATCATTCTTGAGTCTCATTGCATATAAGGATTCACAAAAGTGTACCACATCTTGGTGTACACACCACTATCTATAATTCAATCAGCTTTCTTTTCTACTTGAGAAACATAAGCTTTTTCTTCCTTAACTTCTATTTCAAGATTTTCTTCTTTTATTGCTACAAATCCTATATCATCATTCTCAGTATCACTTTCACTTAAATATTTCTCCATACTAGCCTCAAATTCTTCATCATTAGCATATTAACATTCTTTAGATCTCCTAGGTTTAAAGTTCTTTCTATACTTCTTAACTCTCTTAGGACATTTAGATGCAAAATGACCATATTCTTGACAAGTCCAACATTTAAAAAAGTTCTTACCGTCTGGTTCTCTTTTCACAAGAAAGGAAATACCTTCTTCAATCTTCCTATCTTCTTCATTTGTAGATTTGTTGCTGCTAGCATAATCTCCCCTTACACTAATGCTTCTTGATAAAGTAGGGCAAACACTAAGTGCATTGAATGTTGTCTCCATTCTAGGTAAGTCTCCTGATTGTCTCAAGTTCATCTCTACTGCTTCTAATCTTCCAAGAAGATTTTCTTGGGTGAAGTTCTCAGTACAAGGTATAACTTGTTCAATCATCTATGTTGTCTACTTAAATGAAGGAGTCAATGTCCTCATAATTTTCCATATCACTTCATTCTCCATCTTGGTTCCTTCACAAGATTTTATACATGCAACAATCTCTGACATTCTACCAATATAGCTTCTAACAGATTCATCTTCCATCATTCTTATATCTTCAAATGCACATATCCAATTATGTAATCTGACTTTCTTTTCATGTTCATCACCTTCAAAAGTAGATTGTAAAGCTAACCAAATTTTGTGAGATGTTTTTAGATATTTTACCTGACTATACTCATTTTCTGAAAGGGTTGAAAAAAGTGCTTCTCTGGCAAGTATGTTAGACATGAATAGATCTCTTTCCTTATTAGTACATTCTTCAATCTTTTCTTCATCAATGATATTATTTTGATTCTTTTTAATTAACCAATAACCTAGTCCTAGACAAAGTAAATGTGTCTTCATCTTTTCTTTCCAGCTGTCAAAATTTACTCCATCAAACTTAGGGCTTTCTTTCCTGAAATGATTCACCATGGATCTCCTTAAGTTGTTAAACTTTTGTTTCAAGGACCTGCTGCTCTGATACCAATTGTTAGAAAGTAAAGTCCACTAAGATAACTGAGAGGGGGGGGATGAATCAGTTATTATATAAATACAAATTTTATCAACTTCAATAGATTTTAACCATGTAAGTAATGTGATCAACAACCATAGAACGATATACATACACAATAACACAATGCCACAAGATATGTTGACTAGGGAACCTCTTGATCAAAGAGTAAACCCTGGTGGGAATGATGCCCACAAAAGATGCACTAATATGAAAGTTCCTTGTGAGAGGATGGACTCTATTAGGAATCCCTGCTAGGAGACTTTGAATCCCTGCTAAAATATTGTAACTCTGTTAGGAGTTATGGAAGACAGAAGGACCCACTGCCCAAAAAGCTTCAGGTATAAGATCACTGAACACACTATCCAACTGATCTCTATATTATTCAATAGAATAATATAAAAATATTATTTATCTCAACAACTTGTTACTTCTCCTCTGACTCTGCCAAACCACACCAACTGCTTCATCAGATCTAAATACCAGATCTCTATACTTCGCATATCCTCTTCCAACAAGTATTGCACAATTCCACAATTTACTTTCACAATCTTACAATTCAATTCCACATTATCTTTCTCATATTACAATAGGGAAAAAATTCCTTCCTTTATACCACACTCAATTAATTACAAATGAGTTGGCATACAAATTACAAAATAAAAGTTTCCACACGTTACATAAAAATTACACAAAACTGTCAGCTTCCAAATAAGATAACTCTTTACTTGTGTGACCTCAGACCTTGTGCTCACATGCACATCACTATCATCATGTATTCAACTTATTTTCAACTTTTCATACTCATATTCAATCCCTATTAGGAGATATCATTCGATTTCCACAAACTACTACTCGGAAACACTGCCTAAATACTGCTTCCATTGATTTCCACATAACTATCATGAATAGATGAATTTTCATATGCACTCTTAACCATGATCTTATAGAACATCATAGAGTAATTCCTCAACTCCATATAGCTTCATCTTTAATATCCCATGTGCGCTAACTCAATCAATGTTTGTTTCTCTGCTAATCTTTAGTAGATCAGTGTGTTGACATCAATGACAATCATAGTCATGAATGCAACAACAATTGCTATAGAATGGCTCTGAATAATCCCCCATAGGATATATTTATCATTCATTCCTAATATTTAAACCATCCAATAAGATATTTGTGCTCTGATACCAATTTTTGGAATGGATAGATAGGCTACTGAGAGGGGAGGGGTGAATTAGTGCCCAGAAAAAATTTAACTCCAAAACCTCAATCAACATATAGTAGTAAAATTCATCTATCAACTGAATCCATTCTATGCATCATTCATTCCATTACCTTGTAAATGTAAATTGCATGAAATAAAATAATAAATCAATCGCATAACACAAGTATTTTGGTTATGTAGAAACCCTTGTTAGAAGGTAAAAACTATGGTGGGGATGACACCCACAAATTATTCAGTACTGTAGATAATAAAGTATGCTTGTTAGGGCTACAAGTTGTGATCACTTCTGGTGATCTTACCCTATTAGGATTAACAAAAGATCAGCTAGATCTACCTTGTTAAAGTATTTCAAAAACACTACTTGAGTGTGTACTTGGTTAAGAGATTTACAATAAAGACCGTTAGGTCTACTTTGTTAGGAGATTTTACCAAATATCTATTACAAATATTAGAGAATAATAGTAGGATATCTGTAAATTGACAACTTATACTTGTCTAAATTAGATCTATGAAATATCAAATGTATATCACCTCAGTGTGTAGATATTTGTCTTCTGTACTGCTTGGTGGCCTTGTCTAATTCTAAATAACTAACTATGTCTAATTACTGCTCAACCTTGTCTGAAAATTGATGTCTTGAAGGTGGTTGTTGCTTCAAGATCTTCTTCTTATTTCATTACACACATTATCAAAATATCATGAAGTACAATTATATAGAAAACTTCTTTCATTTCCTAATGCCACTGATCTTTCATGACCTAATTAGGTTACATCATCTTAGGAAAAACCCTAAGATCTATGGTATACAAAATTAACCTAGATCTAAAAATTACATAGAGATCATCATCACAATTAATTATTACATCTACAATAAATGATCCTTGATCTTGGTAAAATATTTTGTGATTCTTTTGTAACCATTTTCATAGATAGATGTGCCAAAACTGATTACTATGTCATTTCCTAGATTGCTCGGTAAACATTATCAATACTGCTAGGTAAATGCACCAGTGCTCGTTGTCTAGTCTACTTGGTGTTTATTAATGCTCAGTATCAGTATACACTGATGCTTAGTATAACTACTCTGGTGTTCAGTTAGAACTATATCCTTATAATTCTCGCTATTGCCTTGTGACTACTCGGTGTGAAGGCTTATGTTGTTAACCGACTAGCATATGTAGCTTGTAGTACTTCCTTTTACCAACTGAATAGCATGGGTAACCGAATGACCTTCTTTGATACTAATGACAATACTTAATTCTCAAATAAAGATAACAAGTGGTTTCTCACATCACATGATTGGTGTTGGTTCCTCTTCTTTCTACTTGCAGATTTACAGTATGATTGACAAAACTAATGTCATTGACTCTATATGATCCTCCTACACTTTGAGCTTAGTGCTTAGGTGGGTATACCTTTGATTCACTTGTTAAAGGAATCAACAAATATTATACATTTATATCCTTGACATACTGACTTAAAGATTTTATCATTTATATGCTTGATTGATGATGATGAACTGCTTCCAGAGAGAAGATCAGTGTCTTATCCTAGGGCATAGAGTCACAAACAACATACATCAACTAAAATCCTAACTCAAACACATCCAAATCTAGAATAAGTGATTTTCCTATTATTTCTCTCACTCTCACACATGGACATCAAATTCTCATCTAACCATGGTCCATGAATTCTCTGAATCTATCTTTAAGGATTTAATCTTGACTTTGGTAGGAACTCAAAGACAAATTCACAATATACTTTGTATAAAATACATTAAATTACTTTGTAACATTAACATATAAGAATTCAAGATCAAAACAAGAAGACATACACAAATCTGAGATTGGAATTCAAGTGTATTCTCATTAAAATTTGTAGAATCAATACATTGAAGAATGACAAAATGCTAGAGCAAAACTCTAAATCCAAGCTATCTCTATTCAATTCCCAAATTGACCATCAACAACTTCAAAAAGATATATCATACTACCTTATATAGTCACTAGCTATCTTGGAATCCTCCTAAAAGGATGCAACAAGCTTCATATAGCTAGGACATAACTAGGGTTTAGGGTTTACAACCACTTCACCTACTAGATTCAATCAAGAATTTACTACAGGGAAGCAAAACCAAGCATTCTAAAGCAACCAGATCCAAGATTGATCTTCATTTATGGCTAAAATATGACTAGTACATCAAAGACTAAAACCTTATCATGCTAACCCTCTGTTCAATTCACCTGCAACATAATTTGAGTGACTGTTTCACCCATTCTTCATGGCATAAACATCTTTCGACCATCAATCATCACCTCTGGACAATACTGTAATAGTAAGTCCAATTGAATCTGACAGATCAGCCACCCAAGCATTAAATATCCAGTCCTTTTTCACTGAGAAAACCCATAAACAATTCAAATTTTTGGTGGCAATGGTCATTCAAACAAATTTGAAATGTGGGTTGATTTCTTTTCTTCCCAGTAGATTAGGTGGTTCCTATTTAATCTTAAATAGTCAATTTAGCTTTTAAAATATCCAGCCATATCATCTATCTCTCGGCCCATCATAAAAAAGCACCTTAGCAACACCTAGCAGTGGACCCACTGTGACCTCGCTCAACTTTTAACTTTAAGTCATCTGGAGATTGCACGACTGAGGGCCATCTCTAAGTCGTGAGACATCTTACTTAACCCATGATTTATCAGGGGATCACATGATCAAAGAAACCATGTGATCACTGAGTTTTTGTCTCAACCTAAGGTTTATCTAGAGAATAAGCGACCAACATTGATCAAGATTGCATCAACGGTCCATATTTATCCTCTAAAAATATTTACCTTAACTCATCACCTTCTGGCGAACACGCGACTAAAGACATCTCCCATTCTCTTAATATTTTCCTTAACTTGGGTTTGGTCCAAAGACAAGGTGACAAAAGAATTTCTCATAGTCGCTGAATTTTATCCTGACTCATGGTTTGATTGGTAGATAACATGACCACCATCCGATCAATATAACATCAACGGTCTGGATTCTATCACCTTAAACCCTATCTAACTCATCTTGGATCACAAGACCACGTGACTAAAGTATTCACCCAGTCTTGGAACATTTATCTTAACTCTAGTTAAATTCAGAGACCATGGGAAAGCCTTTATTTGCTAAGTCTCTAGATATCCCACTTAACCTTAGTTATGTCTCAAGATCAAGCACCAGTCATTCATCCTTCCTTCATCCTACGGTCCTTGCTGAGTCACTAGATATTTTATGACTTGACTATGTCCTTCAGTGACCTAGAGATAACTGTGTTGCTAGGTCACTGAATGTTTAGAACATAACCACCCAAAATAGGAGAACACGTGACCATCATAATCACTGATTCACCAAATAAATAGATTAACTACCCAAGAACTTGGAGACCTGGTGAATGCCCAGTCACGGGGTTGCTAGATAAAATACATAACAGCCCACCATGGAAATAAACATGTGCATAAAGGGGACTTTAAGTGATCTAAAAAAGAAATGAGGAAATAGAGAAAGGTTAGGGTTTTTGGACTTAGACAAATTTATGAAGCCCTAGAAATGAAAAATAACCTATTTCTCAGACCTTAAAACATGAATTTCTCCATGTTCTTTGAATTTGAGCACATGCACTTTTAACTAGACCTTGGACACATGATAAAAAACCCTTGGCTAACTTCATAGGCCATGAAACCTGATAAATTTTCTTCATACATTAAAACAAGCAACAATAGGGCAAGATAATTTCTAGGGCTTGATAGGATAAGGCCATTTCCATAGGATTTTTTGCACTTAATAGGAAAATGGCCTAATAGTGGCTCTGTTTAGGGATGATGGGTAACTTGTTCCCATTCAAGAATTTAGAATTTCTGGTAAAACCAGACCACCTGTAGGAAAAAAAATTACAGAGAGAATTCAGATAAAAACCTACTAAAAAAGGGAAAACCAAACATAAAAGAAACACACCAATATATATAAGCCTAAATACTATTCATGGAAAGAGAGACATCTTCAATTGAAGTATTCCTTCAAGAACTTTCCATGAACTGGCAATTTTTGAATGTCACCATTTAATTCTTTAACAATGTAGGAGTCTGGTCCCCATTTTTCATGAATCAAATATGGCCCTAACCAGATCGGATCAAATTTTCCATGTTTTCCTTTATCCTCCAATCTAGCATTCCAAATTAATACCAAGTCATCAGTTTCAAATATCCTTTCTACAACTTTCTTCTCATACAAGTTTTTGACCTACAGCTACAATTTAGCATTTTTTGAAGCTAATTCTCTTTTGGTTTCAGCCAACCTAATTAAATCCTTAATTCTCAATTGCATTTCATCATCTAGATCATCATCATATAACTGAAAAAAACTTGTACATTTATAGCAAGTTGTTCCTGAGGCATCCTTGCATGTATTACATACACCAAATCAAATGGTGCACATCCAATTTCCTTCTTCGTAGTTACCCTGTCAGCTCATACAACTAATGGAGACTTTGAATTCTATGCCCTTTTATTCTTTTCTAGAATCCTTTTGAGAATCTTAATCAAACTCTCATTGGATGATTCTTCATGTCCATTTCCTTATGGATGATAAGGTGAGGAATATGACATATGAATTCCTAAACCTTTATAGAATTCTTTGTATTCAGTAGACCTGAAACACATTGCATTATCACTGACAATCCTCTCGAGACAACCAAATCTTGTAACAATGTTATTTAAAAGGAAATCAATCACCACCTTGCTAGTTGCATTCCTTGTAGGAATAGCCTCTACCCATTTTGTAAAATAATTAGTGGTGACTAAGATCTATGAGTGTCCCCCACAAGACTTGTTTGGTATTTCTCCTATAAAGTCCATCCCCCATTGTTGGAATGGAGCTTTCACTTCTACTGGCCTTAATGGTACATTTCCTGAAAACTTGAGCTTGCCAAAAAATCTTTGACAAGCATCACACTTTCTTACCAGTCATTCTACATCTTTGAAGATTATGGGCCACCAGAACTCTACTCTCAGAACTTTTTGAGCAGTGGTTTTTCCTATATAATGTCCACCACATATCCCCTCATGCATTTCCTTCAACAATTTGTCTACCTAACTTTCATGTACACACTTTAATAGAATGCAATCCTGATTCCTCCTCCACAATTTACATTTGATGATAACATATTTTATTGCTTGCAACTTTAGAGCTCTTTTCTTGCTATCATCCAATCCTGATGGACACTTCATGCTCCTTAAATAATAGATAACATCTTGATACCAAATGCAATGATCCATATCACACGTGTAATCAATTTCAGCTTGATTTATCTAATTTACATCAAGATTGGACTGAGCCATCAGTTTTGCCAATCCTTGACCTCTAACTAGCTTGGTAATCTAGATATCAATATTAAACTCTTGGATTCTATCAATCCACCTGCATCTCCTCCCAGACACTTCTTGCTATGAAAAGATGTCCTTTAATGCAACACTTGGTACAAAATAAATCATAATTGCTCCTATCAGATAGCATCTAAAAGCTTTCACAACCTTCACAAGTGCATATGCTTGTTTCTCATTGATATCATACTTTAATTTAGCATCCTACAAAAGTTTACTAAAAAATGCAATAGGTTGCTCAAAACCTTCATTATTTTTCTACAACAAAACTATAGCAATAGTATGAAAAGATGCAAAAGAGAAAATGTGCATTAGAACATTATAATTAGGTGCATCTTTGATTTCTTGTTTGATATTCTTGAAAGCTTCATCAGGCTCACCTTCCTACTTGATCTCAGATCCCTTTTTCAACATTTTGGATATTGGCCTAGTAACTTCAGGAAAGTTTGTAACAAATATCCTTAAGAAATTCACCTAGCCAAAAAAGGATTGAATTCCTTTAACATTTTTTGGCTTTTGAATCTTGTCAATTGTCATTACTCTTTCTGGGTCAATTCTTACTCCTTCCTTTCCAACTAGGTGTCCAAGCAACTTGCCCTCAGTCATACCAAATGCACACTTCCTTGGGTTTAATGAAATTCCATATTCTAAAGCTCTTACATATATCTTTTCTAAATGAGAACAATGATCTTCTTCTTTTTTGGAATATGCAGTTAAATCATCTTGATAAACAACAAGGAAATCATCTATAAAATCTGCAAAGGCAACATCCATTGCTCTTTGAAAAGTTGCACCAGCATTTGTGAGACCAAAAGGTATCCTCACATAAACATAGGTTCCCCAAAGTGTTGTGAAGGTTGTCTTGAACTGTTCTTATTCTTTCACAATTACCTGATTGTAACTAGAAAAACCATCCATCATAGACATCAAATCAGAACCACTTACTCTTTGTAGCATGGCCTCCATATTAGGCAAGTAGTAATTGTCTTTTAGAGAAGATATATTTAAGTTCCTAAAGTCCACACATAATCTAATATCTCCATTCTTCTTCCTGACAAGGACTAAATTTGACACCCAAGAAGAGTGCCTCACAGGCTTTATGATTCCAGCATCTCTCAACTTCATCAATTCCTCTTGCATCTTTGGTGCTAGGGTAGGATTAATTGGCCTTTTTTTTTTCCTAAAAGGTTTAGCATCCTCCTTCAAAGGGATAATATGCTGGAATAAGTCTTCTCTATAAACCTTTAGGTCATCATATGACCATGCAAAAACATACCTAAATTTTCTCAATAATTCAATAAAAGGCTTCCTTACCTTTTGGGATATCTCTTTTCTAATGCAGACCTTCTTAGGTTCTTCTTGTATACCAAGATTAATTTCCTCCAGATCCATCTGATCTCTCTTCTTAGTATCCATATGAATTCTATCCTAACTATCAAATACAGCTTCTAGGACAACAAGTCCCTTGGGAACCTTGTTAGTCTTAAGTTGCAAGACTTCATTACCAAGGACAACTTCTTTTCCTTCTGCAACCTCTACCAAAGCTGAACAATCCAACTTCTGACCATTATACTTATCTTCACAATTCATAAATATCAATATATCTTGGTCATCTTCAAAGACTTGGTAGTTTTCAACATTATCTGGTATACTAGGCCTAGTCTGAATTTCAACTTTAGAGACACCTACAAATGTAATGTCACTGGGATTGATTTCTATACTGGCTAACAAGTCATCCATCTTATTATTACTCCTATCCTTCCATACAATATTGAAGGCATCAAAATATTTAATCATGTCCCAGACAACATTTCTATATTGTTTCAATCTCTCGTTCTTGGAAACATATACTGATCTTACTTGTAACACAACTAGCTCATAATCCCCAACAACTTTTATACATTTAATTCCATGCTTGTGTTCCAACCTCAATCCTATTAACAATGCTTCATATTCTACTATATTGTTGGTACAAGATAAACTCAGTGTGAAAGAGAACTTGTAAGTATTTCCATCATGAGAGATGAGTAAAATACCTACCCCTAAACCATCTTTGTAGTTTGCACCATCAAAGTACATCACCCACAAATCACCCTTCTTAGATTTAGCACTTACCTCCATAGTGATAGGTGGCAATACATGCTCTTTTTCAAGCATAGTGACCTCTGCTATGAAAGCATTGATGTCAGTATCCACAAAACATGTAGTCTCATTGTCAATATTTATTTCAATCATATGAGTCACCCTCGGCTCTCTTTCAATCTTAATGGATTGATCATCAATCTTGAAAGTTGCAAAGGACAAGTCACATTGCAAACTTCCACCCATGGCAACACTCCACTTCCTAGATAATAGAATCCCATAATGAGGAGGAATGTCTACCACCAAGACACTCATGGTCAATTATTTCTCTAGATAAGCTTCCAATTTGTAAGGCATTGCTTTTATAGTCCCAATGACTGACACTTCTTTTTGATCCATTGCACAACATCTACCTTGGACTGTATCAACTTTGAGGCCTAATTTCTCCATGATCTTGAAAGGCATGATAGTATTTGAAGCACTCAAATCAATCATACAATTCCTTAATTTCATTCCATTCACAATGATACTTAACAAGAATGGATCTATGTTTTCAAGGCTAAAGTTGATAGAATTGTCTAAGTATATAGGTGGTATGAGATACCATTCCTTGAACCTCCATTTCTTTTATGACTTTAGCCTAGGATTCATTACAAGCAATATTATTATCATGAACATTATCTACCCATACTAAAGCCCTATCCTTATGTTTAGGGATCCTTAATAATTTTGAAAAGGGAACCTTGATCATTATTTGAGACAATACAACTAACATATCAATAGGGGTAGAGGCGGGAATCTTAATCTGCACTTCTCTAGTGTCCTTTTGTTTTTCAGACACATCAACTATAATTGTCACCTTCATCTTTTTAGTTTTAGCCATTATACTATCTAGCTTCTCAAATTCCTTTTGATTGTCTCTGTCATGAACAATAGAAATTTTCATAGCTCCAACTCCCTTAGGCTCCCACTTCTTGCCATTCACATTTTTAAACTTCACTAAGTGGTCATCTTTTGATTTCTTTCCAGTGGGTCCCTTGGAATTGGTGTCTTTTATAAACATTCCTGCAGCTTTTCTAGTAGCATCAATTGTTTTCATATTTCTAGCTTGCACTTGAGCTACCATCTCTGCAGTGATCCTAGAAATTTCTTCTTTTGAAGGTCTTCTCAAATTCACTGGCTTTGAGGAATAAATCATGTTTCATCAATGTCTTCATTGTCAGATAAGACCTCTTGATGGAATAATGCCCTATTGTGTCTCTTTAAGCACCCATCAGTTTCTTCATCAATATCAAAATCATCTTCATATCCCAAATATGAGGTTGTCATGTTACACCCAATATTATCATGAGTTTCTTCTTGATCAGGTTCTTCAGAACCATCATCTTGGTATGCAGCCATGGATTGTGCAACCACACAATGTTCTACAGAATGAGGAGATTGGCAAGCCATACACCATGGTGTATCCTCCATCACATTTACAGAAGCCTTATGTAAAGGATCAAGGACAAATTTTTCATTTTTTCCTTTTGCAACAAGGACAATAGGTTTTCCATCCTTGCATTGGGTGTTGTATGGGTAATTTTGTAGTTTATTCTGCCTATTGAAATTGTTGTTAAAATGAGGCCTTTCAGTAACAGGAAGCTTATCATTTTTGTCACCAGGTACTTTCAAATCCTTCAGTGCATTTAGCACTTTATCCAACTTGTCTTCTTCTTTCCTCTTATTTCCTACATTTCTCTCATTATCCCTTTTATATTTTTGTCCCCAAATAGCTTGGGATCGTCTCTTTTACCACCCAATTTTCCTAATATTTCCATATTCTTCTCGATGTTAACATCAATCCTAAAGGAATCTCTGAGAGTTCTAGGTTCTTTGTCTCTCAATAAGTATCCCATCTTGCCATCAAAAGCATTGAAATATGTAGTCAGGTAGACATTGTCATCTAAGCTCATAACCTGAAATAATTTATGCATGCCTTTCTAAAATCTTATGTTGAATTCAGCTACAGACTCATTTTGATTTTTCCTTATGTGTTAAATTCATTCAACATGAAACTAGCATTAGGCCTATCCCCATATTGTTCTTTGAAGCATTTCTCAAAAGAATCCCTTGTGTCAATACATTTGTCAGGGAGTCTTTTGAACGAGTCTCTAGCATCTTCCACCAAAGACTGAAAAAATAGTTTCATGACCACATCCTCATGCTCAAACTCACAGTCATTTAGCATATCAACAAATAACCTAAGGTTTTCTTCACAACTAATGGCATTGGTACCAAATTTTTTTGGTATTTTGTCTCTTATATCAGTTGGGAATGTATTTGGGTAGCCCAGTATTCCATCAAAGCTAATTTTCCTATACCCTTCTAATTGCATAGGTCTTCTTTGAAAACTTAAACTAGTGTTCCCACTAGGATTAACATTTACATCTATATTTCCACCTACTTGTACACTTGACTGTTGTTTAGGGTCAACACTTATCTTGGTAGATGAAATAAGAAGTGGATTATGAGTAGTAACATTACTAGATGGAGCAACATTAGAAGTTGTAGATGGCATACCTATTTTAGTAGTAGATGGTCCAAGAGTGTTTGCAGATGAAGCCTTCAAGAACTGGATCTTCCTTCTTTTTTTTGCAATGGAGGCTTCAATTTCAGCTCTCTCCAATTCTCTTACCGGATCACCATCTTCCTTCCTTTTCCTTTCCATCTTTGTATCTTCACTTGAAATAGGTGGTGGGACTTTTGGTATTTCCATTGGTTCATTTATTTGAATCCCCACCATCTTTTGTTTTCCCCTTTCATTAACAATAGTAGTAGGTCTAGTAATTTTACATTTATTTTTATCTTGAGGCTCAGAAGCATAACTTTGGACCTGTCTAATCACAGGGCCCTCTTTCTCAAACTGATGGTCTTGCAACAGACGTTCTTTTTCACTTCTCAAAGCATCTAGATCACCAAAAATTTCATGCTACAAAGATTTAGGAGTAGAAGCAAGCATTTTGTTTCTCTCCTTTAGTTCATTGATTTTTCTAAGTAGACTCTCTTTCTATCAATGCATTTAATTTTTGAGTCTCTCTTTCTTTCTGTAATCTTTTCTGTATGGAATCCTACTTTGCTAACTATAATCTCAATGCACCCAAGTCATTTGGGTCTATCATAATGTCTTTAGAGCTTGATGATACATCCACATCAGTGGGGTTTTGATATGGAAAATGGACCTTTCTTTGTCCCATGGGTTTCCTTTTGAACATATCCTCATCTGGATCAAGATTTGGCCCAAAGCCCCTTTCTCTTGCGTGCACATCTTGACCTATAGGTAGTAAGACTTTATCTTGAAATAATGCCTCTGGGGTATCATAACAATTATCTCCAGAGCGACCACTATCAGATTTAGAAATTTTATATTGTGACCCTTCCTCATTAGAAGATGCATGTGGTGCCCTATTTTTGGTATTATTTTGTTCTCTATTAGGGGCACTAGTAGATTCCCCATCTCTCCTGATCCAACTTTTCTTTCCTGATCTAGGTAATTCTTCTAGAGTAACTTTTGGATGCTTCTTGACAAAATACCTAGTACTCCTTTTGTCCATGGTTTGTAGTTTATAAACACTAGTTCTTAACCCTTTGAGTCACAACCCACCTAAATCAGAATATCTTAAGAAACAAACCTTGAGAAGCTTAAAAGAAAAACACAAATTGAGACAAGAGAAACACAAGAATTTGCTAAAATTCCTTTTTCTTTAGACTCTCCCTAGTAGAGTGACCATTTTGTTGGTTCCTCTTCTTTCTACTTGTAGATTTACACTATGATTGACAAAACTAATGTCATTGACTCTATCACCACTCCAAACTCTACAAGGAAAAGGGGAAATTAACAAGGATCAACTATATGATCCTCCTACACTTTGAGCTTAGTGCTCAGGCAGGTATAACTTTGATTCACTTCTTAAAGGAATCAAAAAATATTATACATTTATATCCATGACATACCGATTTAAAGATTTTATCATTTATATGCTTGATTAATGATGATGAACTGCTTTTAGAGAGTGGATCAGTGTCTTATCCTAGGGCACAGAGTCACAAACAACATACATCAACTGAAATCCTAACTCAAACACATCCAAATCCATAATAAGTTCTTTGCCTATTATTCCTCTCACTCTCACACATGGACATCAAATTCTCGTCTAACCATGAATTCTTTGAAGCTATCTTTAAGGATTTAATCCTGACTTTGGCAGGAACTCAAAGACAAATTCACAATATACTTTGTATACCATACATTAACTTACTTTGTAACATTAACATATAAGAATTCAAGATCAAAACAAGAAGACATACGCAAATTTGATATTGGAATTCAAGTGCATTCTTATTAAAATTTGCAGAATCAATATATTTAAGAATGACAAAATGCTAGAGTAAAACTCTAAATCCAAGCTCTCTCTATTCAATTCCCAAATTGACCATCAAAAACTTCAAAAAGATATATCAGAATACCTTATATAGTCACTAGCTATCTTGGAATCCTCCTAAAAGTATACAACAAGCTTTAGATAGCTAGGACATAACTAGGTTTAGGGTTTACAACCACTTCACCTACCCAATTCAATCAAGAATTACTACAGGGAAGAAAAACCAAGCAATCTGAAGCAATTAGATCCAAGATTGATCTTCATTTATGGCTAAAATCTGAGTGGTACATTGAAGACTGAAACCTTATCATGCTAACCCTCTGTTCAATTCACCTGCAACACAATTTGAGTGACTGTTTCACCCATTCTTCACAACATAAACATCTTTTGACTATCAATCATCACCTCTAAACCATACTGTGATAGTAAGAAAAATCAAATCTAGCAGATCGACCACCCAAGCATTAAATATCCAATCCTTTGTCACTGAGAAAACCCATAAACAATTCAAATTTTTGGTGGCAAAAGTCAGTCAAAAAAATTTGAAACGTGGTCGTCAATTTTTTTCTTCCTGGTAGATCAGGTGGTTCCTATTTAATCTCAAATACTCAATTTAGCTTTTAAACTATCTGACCATATCATCTATCTCTTGGCCCATTAGAAACAAGCACCTCAGAAACACCTGGCATCAGACCCACTTTGACCTCGCTCAACTTTTAACTTTAAGTCATCTAGAGATTGTGTGACTGAGGGCCATATCTAAGTCATAAGATATCTTACTTAACCCATGATTTATTAGGTGATCACGCGATCAAACAAACCATGTGATCATTGAGTTTTTGTCTCAACCTAAGGTTTATTCAGAGAATAAGCGACCAACATTGATCAAGACTGCATCAACAATCCATATTTATCCTCTAAAAATATTTACCTTAGCTCATCACCTTCTGGTGAACACGCGACTGAAGACATCTCCCAGTTGCTTAATATTTTCCTTAACTTGGGTTTAGTCTAGAGACTAGGTGACAAAATTATTTCTCATAGTTGCTTAATTTTTTCCTTACTCATAGTTTGATTAGGAGATAACGTGACCCCCACCTAATCAATATCACATCAACAACCCAGATTCTATCACCTTAAACCCTGTCTAAATCATCTTGGATCACGAGACCACATGAATGAAGTATTTGCCTAGTCTAGGAACATTTCTCTTAACTCTGGTTAAATTTGGAGACCACGCGAAAGCCTTTATTCTCCAAGTCTCCAGATATCCTGCTTAACCTTAGTTATTCCTCAAGATCAAGTGCCAACCGTTGATCCTTCCTTCATCCTACAGTCCTCACTGAGTGGCTAGATATTTTATGACTTGACTATTTATTTTAGTGACCTGGAGATAACCCTGTCATTGGATCGATGAACGTTTAGAACATAACTGCCAGAAATGGGAGAACACACGACCATCACAATCATTGAGTTGCCAGATAAATGGATTAACTACTTGAGAACCTAGAGACTTGGCGAATGCCCAGTCGTGGGGTCACTAGATAAAATACATAATAGCCCACCAAGGAAATAAACATGTGCATAAAGGGGACTTTAAGTGGTCTGAAGAAGCAATGAGGAAATATACCAAGGCTAGGGTTTTTGAACTTAGACAAATTTATGAAGCCCTAGACATAAAAAATAACCTATTTGTTAGACCTTAAAACATGAATTTGTCCTTTTTCTTTGAATTTGAGCACATGCACTTTTAACTGGACCTTGGACACATGATAAACAGCCTCTGGCTAACTTCACATGCCATGAAACCTGATAAATTTTCTTCATACATTAAAACAAGCAACAAAAAGGAAAGACAATTTCTAGGGCTTGATAGGATAAGGCCATTTCCATAGGATTTTTTGCACTTAGCAGGGAAATGGCCTAACAACTGGTGACAAAATTAAGTTTTAAACCCTAGATCATTACAAAGGTAGAAGTGTTAAGTTTGGTAATGATGCACCATGTCCTGTGAGAGGAAAAGGATCAATTAGATTGACTGAAAAGATCATATGTGAAAATGCTTATTGGGTTGAAGGCCTTAACTATAAATTATTGAGTGTTGCACAGTTGAAAAACACTATTTACCGAGTGGAATTTCATCACATGAAGGCTAAAATATTTTATGCCACTGGTGAACTAATTGGAAGTGGAGAACATACAAGAGGTAACTTGTTCTATCTAGACCTATTTGAAGAAACATGTTTTTTTTCACAATTTGATGATGTATGGTTATGGCATAAGAGGCTATGTCATGTGAATTTTGACAATTTGGTAAACATTAGTAAAAATAAGAAAGTTAGAGGTAAACTGAGATTGAAGAAACCTGATAATGTAATGTGAAAATAGTGTTAATTGGGAAAAATGACAGTTTAGTTTTAAGAGAAAGATATATACTTCTAAAATTATTCTAGAATTGGTTCATACTGACCTTTATGGACCTATGGGTGTACAAAGATATTGTGGTGATAAATATTTCATTATGTTTTTTGATGACTATTCTAGGATGATGACTGTAATGTTTTTGAAAGAACAATCTGATGCATTTCAATTTTTTAAGTGGTACTTAGCAAAAGTTGAAAAAGAAATAGGTAGAATCTTGAAATGTTTGAGAATTGATAGAGGTGGAGAGTTTATATCAAATGAGTTCAATCTATTCTATAATGATAGAGGAATCAAGAGACAAATGTCTACACCGAGAACACCTCCACAGAATGGTATAGCAGAAAGAAGAAACTAGGTCAATTATGGATTGTGCTAGAACACTAATGATACAAAAGAATGTTGCACAAAGGTTCAGGAGAGAAGTTGTAAGTACAACTATTTATACCTTAAACTAAGTACAAATAAAAAAGGTACAAATGCTACAAATTTTGAGTTATGGCATGGATATACACCTATTTTGAAGTATTTTAGAGTCTTTGAGAGTAAATGCAATATATTGAAAGACAATAGGAATGGAAAATTTGATACAAAAAGTGATGAAGGCATATTCCTAGGATATTCCACTAGAGAAAAACTTATAAGTGTTTGAATTATAACACTAACAAATTTGTGGAAAGTGCAAATGTTAGAGTTGATGAATATGAAGAAAATAATGAGTTGGAGTACAAGCAAGAACCTAAAGATTACATATCTTTTGTATACATGGAAGGAGGGGAAAGTAATACACCTGAACTAGATGCAGAGTCACAGATAGGTAATTTTGAGCATCAGGAGGATACTACCAAGCATCAAGAGGATGATTTCAAGCAATCAAAAGAAGTAGATAATTTTCATGATGAACCTAAAAATCAAGGACAAGAAGAAAGGAAATCTGAACCTAGATTGGTACAATATGTAAGAATACATCACAAGCCTGAACAAATCATTGGAGATAAATATTCTGGAATCATGATAAGAAGTAATTTGAAAGATCATACATGCTTACTATGTGAGTTTGAGCCTAACACAGAAAAAAGATGCTTTAGAGAATGATGACTGGATACAAACCATGAATGAAGAAATAGAGTAGATAGAAAAGAACAATACCTAGAATCCAGTGCTGAGACTAGAAGACAAGAATGTTATTGGAACAAAATGGTATTCAAAAACAAGCTAAATGAACATGCATAAGTCACAAGAAACAAGGCTAGATTAGTATGTAATGGGTATTCACAAGAAGGAATTGACTATGGGGAAACATTTGCCCCTGTAGCAAGATTAGAAGGAGTAAGGACTCTACTTGCATATGTAGCTTATAAATGATTCAAAGTATATCATATGGATGTGAAATCTATATTTGTAAATGGGATATTAGAAGAAGAAGTATACATTGAACAACCTGAAGGATTTGTTGACCCAAGCAAGAATAATATGGTTTACAAGTTACACAAGGCATTGTATGGATTGAAACAAGCCTCTAGAGCATGGTATAAAAGACTGCATAATTATTTGATAAAGATTGGATTTACAAGGACAAATGACAAAAATAATTTTTATATGAAGACTGATAAAGGTAAAGAGATTTTGTTATCTAAAATCTTTGTTGATGATATCATATTTGGAGGACAAGATGCCCTATGCCACAAATTTTCAAATGAGATGCAAACTAAATTTAAAATATCTATGTTTGGTGGGATCAAATTCTTTGTTGGTTTGCAAGTCTATCAGATGAAGAAAGGTATCTACATTACTCAATCTAAATATATCAAGGAGATACTAATTTTTTTTGGTATGGAAGACTCCAAACTAGTAAGTACACCTATGGCTACTAGATAGAAACTATCTAAAATTGATGATACTGCTAAAGTGAATCAAACCTTGTATAGATCTATGATTGGAAAGCTATAATATGTTTTTCACAATAGACTAGATACTACTCTAGTAGTTGGGATTGTGGCAAGATTTTCTGCCAATCCTAAGGAAAATCATATGTTGGCAGTGAAAAGAATACTGAGATATCTGAAGGGTACAAAGGATTATGAATTATATTACAAGGAGAATGACAATTTTGAACTAAGAGTTTACACTGATGTAGATTGGGATGGAAATGTTGATGATAGAAAAAGTACAAGTGGTGGAGCATTCTTTCTAGGAAAGAGATTAGTCTCCTAGACAAGAAAGAAATAGAACTGCATTTCCCAATCTATAGTAGAAGCTGAGTATGTAACAACAATAGTGAATTGTTCAAATTTAGTGTATATCAAGCAATTGTTAAAAGGTATGAAAGAGGAAATTACTGGGCTGGTTGTTATTTTCTATGATAACACAAGTACTACTAATATATCAAAGAATTCAATGATACACACTAATATTAATAATATTTCTATCAAGTATCAGTACTTGAGAGAGCTAGTTCAAGACAAATAAGTAAGATTAGAGTATGTGAATACAAAGGAACAATTAGAGGATATAATCACAAAATCTTTACCTAAGTATGATCATGAATATCTTAGAGGTAAAATAGGGGTGATTCCCCTAACTTAGGCTACCTAGTAAAATAAGAGCATTGCATCAAATGTTCTAATCATAATATTTGAGAAATTGATGCAGAAAAGGTCACACTTTAGGAGTTTCCTAGAGTTGTGAGAAGTAAAGAAGAAATATTAATCAGTCATAAGCAAGATGACAGAGGGAGTATATAATATACATAAGTGACATGAAGATACCTACATAGTAGAGATGTAAGTGATAGATAAAATCTTTGGCATTGTCGTCAAAGAGGAAGAAGATTCAATGAAAACAAATGGAGTGATACAACACTGAGGGAGAACATTCAATGAAACCTAGGGGAGAGATACAAAAAATATTTAGAGGGAGTAATTGAGCAAGTGGTCAGGCAAGGAAAAAGTTGTGAATCATAATGAAGCTAAAGATATTCATAAGATTCTGATGCACATAGAATTTTGGATTGTTTGGTAAATCATCTATTATTCATGTGGTGTTTCCATCAATACCAAAGAGGGAGATTGTTAGAAACTACAATTGAAACAATTGTTATATTGTCATTGATGTCAAACCTTAATTGGTAAGACAATTGCTATCTAGGATAGTACCATATCTTTTGATTGATGAAGAGGATTTGAAAAAAGAGGGGATAACAATAGAACCTAAGGAAAGGTTGATTTATGTGATACTTCAATGGGTACTTGATCAGTTGGAAAATTGAAAAGGTAATGAGTTATTTATGTAAGTAAGAAGAAAGACTGGAAATTTAGGCTAAACTGAGCAAAAGTGAAGAAATCAAGTTTAAGCTAAGTGATGTTAGTGTCGACCGAGTGCTAGTATATGCCAAGTAAATCTAGTGTTGACCGAATATCAGTAATTTCCGAGTGACAGAAAATTACCGAGAAAAGATAGTGTTTTCCAAGGAAGACAGTTTGTAGTGATGACCGAGATACATAGTGATGACCGAGGAGATAAACACAACATTGACCAAGTGTCAGTAATTTACATTTGAAGAAAGAATTGAGAATCCCAGCTGACATAGTTGAATTCTTGGGATATGTAAAATGTGTTGACATTATTAATGAATTGTATGGAGCATTTAATTCATGATAAATTGTTTTCTTATGGATTCAAAGAGAAGCTTGGAGATGTATCTAGAAGGAAAATATGAAGAACATAATGATGGAAGGATTTGATGAATCTGACCTAAACCACATAGGAGATTAAGCAAAAAAAGATTGATCTACCTAATCAAAGAGGTATAAAGGAAAACCTAATTGTGAGGTTACAGAGAATGAATAAGAGGTTGATGTTATTGACTGATAAGTCTAAGCAGAAGGTTGAAGATGAAATTGTGAAGGAGTTGAACATAGTTGTGATTGCTTGAAGCAATTTTTGATCATATCAGAGATAGAGATGGAAATGGAGATCAATCACTAAATCAACATATATGTGTGAAGTAGATCTATATTTGAAAAAAGAGCTGTATTTTTTTTAGAGCAGAATCTACTGCTACTTTATAACCAGTGTATCAGTCCAAATTCTTTAATCAAGGTTGACCTAATAGTCATTGTATAAATCCTTTAATCAAGGTGACATTCTAAAGGAATGTTCTTAAGTCCTCTAACCAGGCTACTTTTGACAAAGTGTTTTAAATCCTTTAATAGGATCACACCTAACAGTGTGTATATAAACCTTTAACAGGGTTGGCTTTTTACAGAGCTCACTTCAAAAGAGTGAAAATCAGTAGCATGTTACAAATTGGTTTTTCCCAAATTGGGTTTCCACTATAAATCTTGGTGTTATAGTTGTGTGAATGATTTTGATGTGGATGTTGTTAAAAGCTTAATTATTCTACAAATTAATTACTTTTGGACTGTGGACTACATGTTATATGTTTCTGATATATGCTATAAAGACCAAGTTGAATTACTGATTAGATCTGAGTTTGTTGAAGTGCTAGAAAGTTCAATTGGTACATCTGGACCTGAGAACAACTGATTCACCCCCCTCTGTGTTGTTCTAAATCATTCTAACAAGCGTAAGGTGAGAGGAATATCACAAATCGGTATAAGTTGTTTAATTAGAAAAATATAACCATCTTTGGTATTATACTATCCATATTGGAGCCATCCCATCTAATTTATCCTCATATTTTTTTAAAGAAATATTCTATTTGCTAAGGATATCCCTGAGTATCTTTTTTTCTCTTCTTGAAATGTTGACATTATCAAGGGGTTTCTATTTCCACCCTTTGTGTATATCATTATTAGGGACTTATATGTAGTCTTCTAGATGTTTTCCCCATATATTTTTTGGGGTTCTTTGTGTGTATTCTAGGTTTTCATAATACTTTAAGATATCATAACCTCTCCAAGAATCTTACCAAAAAAGTGCTTTCCTTCCATCTCCTAATTTCCACATAAGTTTTTGCATGATGAGATCTTTACAACTTAACATGAAGTTCTAAAATGTTGATCCCCTAGGGGAATTATCCTTTCTAAAAAGAGCTTCTGGTTCCTAGCCTCTCAAATATATATACCTCAAAGTTTTGACCCATCTTAAATTTGGGTTACACTATAATCTCCAAATAAGTTTAACCCCTAGTGATTTTCGTTGATCTTTTATGTTTTTAAAACCTAATCCCCCTACCTCTTTGGGGAAACATATTTTGCCGCACTCTACTAGTGCCAGTTTCTTCTTATCCTCAGATCCCTAAAAGAAAAATCTCATCAAGATTTTATTGATTTCTTCCTTTTTCCCACACGAAGGCTCATACAAGAGAGATGATAAATTGGAAGCGCATAGTATACTAATTTCAACATAGTGTCTTTGTTGACCGATGATAGTCATTTACTTTTCCATGATTCTATTTTCTTTTTTTTATCTTGGAGATAATGGGGTCCCATAGTTTCTTAAATATTTCTCCTTTATCAAGTGGGAGACCTAGGTATTTTACACAGAAGATTTCCCTTTTTGAAGTTTAGAATTTTACTAATTTCTATTTCAATGATGGAATCTAGATTTAAAAAGAAAAATTTAGAATTATTGTCATTTATTTCTTGACCTAATGCCTTAGTGAAGGAATTGAGGATGTTTTTTAAGGCCTTTACTTCTTCAATACTACCATGTCCATATAACATTATGTCATCTACAAATTTTTTATAGGTAGTAGGGTCCAAGTCTAAGGTAATTTGTATCCCTTGGATTCTACCATCTTCCCTATCTTTGTTAATATTTCTTCCTAATGTGTTGGCCATAATAATAAAGAGAAAAAGGTAAATAGGGTCCCCTTGTTTGAGTCCCTTTGACATACTTAAAAAGTCCTATAATGTACCATTTACCAAGATAAAAAACTATGAGATCGATATACATTCAAAGATCAAGTTGATCCATTGCCTACAAAATCTTAAGATTTCCAATACTTTACATAAAAAGTACCAATCCACTTTGTAATAGGCTTTTATAATATGTAGTTGAATCAGCATACTAGGGTTTTTATTCTAATGGATGGAGTGTATGGCTTCTTGGGATATGATTACTCCATCATATATAAGTCTATCAGGAAAAACCATAGTCTATTCCTCACTAATAACATATGGAACAACTTTTTGAAGTCTATTGGCTAATGTTTTGGTGAGTATCTTATATATAATGATACAAAGTGATACAGGGTGGAAGTCACCATAGTCGTTTGGCTTGTCATTTTTAGGTATGAGTGTTAAAAAAGTGTTGTTTACTTCTTTGAGAAGATTTCCTAAGTTTTTGACACCTTCTAATGCTTCCACCACCTCATCCCCATTGAAATGCCATATTTTTTGAAAGAACATAGCTGGGAAACCATCCGGCCCCAGGGATTTATCTGGCCACATTTGTTTAACAACTAGTTCTAATTCAGATTTAAAAATTTGGAATTAAGGATCCTATTTTGGTCATCTCTTATAACTTTCAGAATGTTATTTAGAATGTTTTTTTGGTGGGTTAGACTTGAACCCTACATATTGCTTAATATGTTCTCAAAATATTGGATAGCTTCCTCTACAATATTTTTTGAGTCTTCAATCAAGATATTATTTATATCTCTAATTTTAGTGACCCTATTCACATTCCTTCTTAATTTGGTACTGTTATGGAAAAAAATAGTGTTTCTATCTCCAGCCTCTAGGAATGTTTCTCTAGACTTCTCTTTCCAAAAAGATTCTTCTTTAGCTAAAATATACTCATATTTAATCTTCAACTATTTTTCTTTTATGTAAGTTATGAGTCCATACCTTTTAAAATAATCTAATCATTGGTCTCTTGTAGTTCCTATTCTAATTTAATTTAATTTAAAAAAATATTACCAAATATTTCTTTATTCCAAGTGTCATGCCCATAAATTTGCACTCAAAAACACGCCAACTTTTTTTTTGAAATGGTAATAAGTTTATGTTTAGAGGTAATAGTTGACTAAAGAGCTCACGTAATTAGGATTCCCTATAAGTAACCTAAGAGTTCGAGATAACTAAACATGTTATTGATAGTAACATAATGATCAAAATTAATGCCCAAATTTGTTCTTTAACGAAACATCTTATTTTGACCTAGACGCCATTCCAAAAAAAAGAATTTAACCCTACTAATAGTTTTAATGATTACATTATTACAAATTTTCATGATCCCCATAATGCCCTAACAAAACCATTATTCATATAGAAAAAAGGAAACATACTGCAACCCTTATTAATTTAAATAAATAAAAAAAATACAACTGATAAGTAATAATTATATTAACTAATAGTATTTGTTAGTTAAGATAATAATTAAATATCCAAATAAATAATTTAATCATCAAAATAATAATTATATTAATTACTATTAACTAACTAATATAATTATTAAATAAAAGAGTTAAACATTAAATGATAACTATATTAGCTAATATCATTTAACTAATATAATTATTAATAACATCATAAACTAATTATTAAATAAAATTTTTATTAATTAATAATCTATATTAATTAACAAAATTATCAAATAATAAAATATATAAATTAAGAAGTATTATTGATATTATTTAATATTATTAATATTAATTATGATAAATAATAAATAATTTAATAAATATTATTTATAATAATTAATATTATTAATATTAATAATAATAAATTATATAATATAAAATTAAAATTAAATTTTTTTTTAAAAATGCAAGTAAATTTTTTTTTAAAGTCTTATGGACTTGGTGGCAGGCCCCACCACCCTACTGCGGCAGGGTACCGCCCTATCGTGGCAGGACGGTACCCTGTCGTGGCAGGGAAGCCCTGTCACGGCAGGGCGTGGGGGTCGAGGGGGGGCCATGGTCCCACGAATGGTGGGGTCCACGTCTCCCCCTTCCCCACACTTTTTTTCTTTTAATAAATTTCTTTTTTAAAAATTGTTTTAATTAAAAAAAAAATTAAAAAATTTTGCAACTACCTTTTCTAAGAAGCATACGTAATTTTTGTTTGAAATATATATATATATATATATATATAATGTAACATTACATTACATTATTTTATTTTATACTTTTTTTTTATAGGGCAAGTTTGCTAAAGGGGGTAATAATGATTTTTTTTTCTTATATAAGGACATATAGATTATTTTATTTTATTTTTGTTATATAGGCTATACTTCTTTTATAGCCTTTATGAGACTCTTTTGGGGTGGTGACCCCTGTGGGTCCCCCAATTTGACATGTCTCATAAAATAGGATAGTTTATTTTTGTTTGTATATAAGTGGATGAAGGAAAGTGATTTAATAATGACTGTGGTAAGGGAAAATGTATGGGAATTTTTCCCGTACATTTTCCAGAGACCTGTAGGTCTCATTTTCACAACTTTTTTGTTTTTCCTTCACTTGTTTGTTTATTTGACTCTTTTCTTTCTTCTCCATTAAATTTTTTTTTTCTTCATTAGTTTGTTGGTCTCATTTGTAAAAATGGATATAGTTTGGGTCCAATGATAGAATGAATTCTAAAGCACAAATTAATATAGAAAGGATCAAGATAAATTTAACTAAGTTACTCTTTTTAAAATTCTACCATTTCCAACAACAAAAGAATTACTACCATAGAAATATCAAAACAATAGCATGGACAGAGAGATAAAATGAATTGAATCCTTTCCTTTCTTATAACTAATATTTTTATTCAAAAGAAAACTCTATAAGGAAACTATAATGATGCTTCAATAAGTATAAACATTTCCATACAATTATAGTCTATACAATGCATCTATAATGGAATGAAATCTCTTTTCTTCTTCATAGTTTTCAATAAGACTACCAATATAATTTCCATTGAGAGGATACACTACTACTCACAAAACTAATTCCAACATGAACTTTATTTCAAATGAATAAATACAATGCCCATACCTTATTGGAAATAATATGAATACACTAAAATCTTCCTTTGTACATTATACAATATTTTCATAAGGAAAAGTATCTATCCAAAAGGAAACAAAACATTACTCAAGACTTGAATACAATTCTACAAAGATATAAAAGCCATCACTACATACTTCTGGATACATATATCTCAACTTCCAAATACAATACAACATGGAATATTTCTCATTCTAAAGTTTAACAACACAACACTTTGGGTTCTCACAAAAACACCAAAATAGGTTCACTCCTAAGCTTCTTCTTCTTGCAACATGATCATCAATAACTGCAATTGAAAATAGAGTAGACCATGGGAAGCTCACCTCCCATCCTAGGCTTATAAGAAGTCACCCCCAAGCTTGGGGAACCATCACATAGACGAGGTTTCACACTTAAGCAAACCACAATCACAATAACAAAAAAACTATATTTATACTCCCACTCAAGGTAAAATAAAGAGTCTCCAAATGACTCCTAAATTGGGGTGAAGGTGGAACCAACTCAAGGGGAGAAATCACATTTCATGGAAACAAAAGACAAGCCTTCTCTTAGCTTTCTCAACACACAAGATGCCACAAAATCCCACACAATAAAACCCCTTATGATGCCCATGGCTTCAAGCCATACAATCCCTTATGACCCCCAAAAGAAATGGCTACATGGAGCCCATACATCCATGTTTCTTCCTTCTCCATACCAAGGATAGACTCTACACCCATAGTTGTCCCAAAATTTCCGTCACCCCCAAGGCTACTCTTCCCTCCCAAGGGTGAGTGTGGCCTTGGGAAAACTCCCTTAACCAAAACAATACAAAACAACAAGAATTCTTCAAGAGCTCAAACTTCACATATACAATATAAGGAAAAACATGCACTACAATAAGCTCAAGAATTCACATAAAAATAACCACTCACATACAATAACAAGATTTACACAAAATAACACAAATACTAGCTTCTCCATCTAAGAATGAAAATATTCTTGAGAGATCATTCACATGAAAACATAACAAGTAGAAAGATGAATTCCACCAACCTAGAATCCAAGTTTAAGGAAGAAAGTTGATGAAGAGCCTCCTCTAAGCCTTTCCTTCTCCAAACTAGCAAAGTCTCCAAATCTAGAGAGTGGGTGTCAACCCAATTCTTCCCCTAAAATTCCTACTAAAAGAGGTCCCCCACCAAACCCCCAACTAACCCTCATTAATAGGCATGGCTCATAGAGATTTTCCATCCATCCTTGTCTCCCCTCATAAATGATATGGAGACCAAGAATGGGGAAAGAGGAATGGGCTTGTCCTCATTTGCCAACCCTCAATTTTCGAAACTTCACTTGAGAGGTACTTTTGAAGGACCATAAATGAGTTATGGGCTTAATATTGACTAAAATTTAACACCCAAACCAAGGTACATCAAGTGGGGTGGCTAAAAAAGACCCTAGGGGCTCATTTAACCTCCCTAAAATTCACTTGAAGTTTGAATTCAGGTTCAACATGGTTTGACTTACTCTAAGGCTTCCTAACCAAAGGTTTACATGGAGATCCTAAAGGGGTACCATCCCAGGTTGGTGGGCATCCAATCTCCAAGTGGACATGTCATGGCCACAAATACACACACATATGTCAAGTGACACAAACAAGAAAGACACATCACAAGCCATGTGGCATATCCACTTGGGCATACACAACATAAATTACATTAACAATTTACATATAAATTAAATACATTCATGCACATTACTTTCATGAATTAAATACGATACAACGAGGTTTTTGCCTCTCACTAGAAGAAACCTTGGCTTGAATTGATTAACACATAAGTCTATGCTCTAGTTCCCTGAATTTACCATGGTCTAATTCCCTGCACACTAAATTCCAACATCAGTAGTCCAAGGAAATAAATACATGTAAATTCATAACGTTAATGATTTAAATAATTCATTTGAAATATCATAATTCACATGGCATAATCATTCATCTATAACATACATACAACTCATCATGAAATACATAATTCATCACTAAATTAAGCTTATAACATAATCATTGCATATATAATTCAATTGCAATTTAATATCATCATGACATCATAATCATTCACTTAATCACACATAAAGGTTCCAAATAGATATCCTAGTTTTCATCAAAATAACATGACTGAAAGTGCATCTAACCTCTAAGGTGATAAAACCATAATATAAAGTATCAGTAAATCCATAGAGCATCAAAATATAATCATCAAATAAGTCTATCTCGAATGCAAAAACTGAATGGCTATGATAGGCTCGGGGTGAGGCTTCACACCAAGTTATTAATTTACTTTCTTAGTTACTCATTCACATTACTATATCATAGCATTATCCTTTCATAAATTGCATATTTTAGAGAAGGATAACTATCCCACTTAGTTTTTGAGTCTCCTCTTAAACCTAGTGGTGCATCTTCCTTCCTAGATGTGCAATTCATGAAAAGGGAAGTGATCTATCAACACACATACTTAGTTCATTTAACTATTACTCCCTTTTCTTTATGTAAATATTTGGTGAGCCTGACTCATAAAATTTCTAATTTTGATTTTGTGTTTAGATCTACATTGTATGCATTACATTAATCACATATTTGCTACATTTTATGAATTTATATCACTATTAGATGATTTATTTACATTATATGTTCTTTTCATTAAAAAAAATTAATATTTTAGTTAGATTGAATTGTATATCTCTTTTAAATCTTAGGTTTTCATTTACATTTACCTTTCCCTCATTCTTTTGTGCATGAGTGTTATTACTTTGAATCCTACTTATAGCATTTTAGTTAGGATAAGTCATAGACTTATGGGTTCATTTGATCCTAAGCCTTCTACTTTTCCTAGGAATCTTGATAAGACCAAATAGATACTAATGAAATTAATCCCAATATGGAGAACAACTCTTCACTCTTCTAATGATGAAGATGATTCCTTAAGAGTCCCACCTATGCAAGTTCAAAAATTTTCTGATGACTTTGTTTTTTTTAGAAATAGTTAGGACAAGAGAACTCTAATCTTGAGGTCATTTCAATTGTAGAAGGTTTGGGGAATATAATTCATAATGGTGATCATGGTGTTAATATCTTGTGTAGTATCTCTCATCTCATTGATAATAATGTTAAGACTATTAGAGATTGTACTCAAGCTTTAGGTTTCACTCCACCCACTAGAAGTGTTGAATCCTCCATACCTATTTCTACCTCCATTCCTAGTGTGTCCACTTATTCTCCACATATCATAATAACTTCTATTGAAAATCTCAATCCTACACATGTTATCATTCCTTATCCAATTATCCCACTATTCCATCAAGTGTGTCATATGTTTCTTTACCTTCATCATTTTCCACTTATAATAGTGTTCTTTTTCATACTCCACCATTCCTTTCATTTCTCACAATTCTCCAAATATTTCAAACATATCTCCTACCAATTCCACAATTAATAGCTTGGCTCAAACTATGTCATCCTTTCCAAAACAAATTTCTTACATGACCCAATCCAAGTTTAACACTCTCACTTGTGACATTCCTAGTTCTTTGTCCTTGGATATCATTTGTGTCATTATCCCACAATACATGGAGATTCCTCATCTTGAGACTTATAATGGTAAAGGTGATCCTTTGACCCATGTTAAAATGTTTCAAAAATTATGTAGTGATTTCTCTGTTAGAATTAGAGAGAACCAAGAGGGGGGAGGGTGAATCGATGCAACAATATTCTTTAACAATTTAAAAAAAACCATAACTCAATACTAAAGATAAATGAAATTAAAAAAAGACTTGAAACATAACAGGAACATCACAACACCATCATTTGTTTTCAAGGAAAACCCAATTAAGGGAAAACCCCCAGTGGGGATGATACCCACAAGTAACTCATTGCTATAGTAATAAGTGCTTAGTTAAGAGTATAAGTACAATAGGTGGGATTGAAATTGCATTCAAGATTACATCTTAGAGCTCACTTCTCAATCACACAACCAAAATACATCAAGGATTACAACTAATTATATAAACAAAGGATGGACTTACAATCCCATACTGAACTGACTAGTAGCATGAATAATGCCAACACAATTTTGATGAAGTTTTGAACATAGATTTGTACATCAACATAGTCTCTTCTTATTTCCTTATCATCACATCAATATTACATTACATTACACAACATTACATTCCTTCACAAACAATACTTGATCTCTTATATGAAGTCATAACCCAAAACTATAACATTGTCAGCTTGCGATAGGAAATGTGTAAACCAAACCTTTTTATACTCACTCCAAAATAATTTAAATGCAACATAATTACTTCATAGTTTAATCAATCATAATCAATACCAAAAACATTTCTTCTTACCAAAATTTAAGACTAACCGAAGAGATATTTTCATCTCTATCTTGTTCCTGACAAACACTATGAACTCCAATATCTAGACATTAATATCTCCTGAATTGCAAAAATCTAACACTTGTGATCATAGACATAGATCCTTAAAACTATCCTAATACTATATCATGAATCATATATCATAACTCTATTACATCTATACATACCGATGTAATTACTAAACCTATATACTACTCTATTTACTGTACTTAGCTAATTTTGATCATTTTGATGAGATATTTTCATCTCTATCTTGTTCGTGACAAACACTATGAACTCCAATACCCAGATATTAATATCTCCTAAATTCCAAAACTCTAACACTTGTGATCATAGACATAGATCCTTCTAACTATCCTAATACTATATCATGAATCACATATCATAACTCTATTACATCTATACATACCGATGTAATTACTAAACCTATATACTACTCTATTTACTGTACTTAGCTAATTTTGATCATTTTTGTATTAGTAAGAAAAAACCCATTAAAAAAACTAAGAGAGATGTATGTACTTACGATCAATGAAAATATAACATCCACTAAAAATTTCTCTCTTCCCAACAATCTCCCACTTTGGCATTGATGGAAAGACTTAGTGAAAAATGAATAACTGTCCAATCAATATGCTAATACTCTAAGACTAAAAATAATACTCCCCCTTTTAGTATGCATCACTCCTATACATTTTTCACATTGAAAATCTCCCCTTTTGACATCAATGGAAAAGGCGGGGCAAAGAAAAAAAATCTCCTACAAAATTTCTATACATGCCTCATACTTAACCTCCATATTTACAAATACTTCAAGATGTTTGAGAAGCTTGTTCTTAGAGATTCCAAATTAGTATCCCAAGACTTCTTCAATCTGTCCAAAATCTATATCTACCCACATGTGGCATGGCTTGCATTCTCTTCTTTGGGAAGGCCTATAGGGTTCAATAGGTCATAGGTTTTATCTTCCTCCTTAAGTTATTTCTGAAGAATATCTAACTCAAGAATAATTAGATCCCTTAACTTATCATTCCTTCCTATCAATATTCTCTTCTCATCCTCCAAGGATCTTATTTGATCATTCATTTTGACTACATCTATCATGTACTTTGATGCAAATCCTTTTCATGAATCAAAAGTCTCTACCTTAACCGATAATTTTCCTTTGGTTTTCTTTATGATGTTGTCTATATTTGATACATGAGAAAAGGGATCTATGCTCATCCTATATATCTTGTTTCCTTCTTGAATAGAATCCTTAATATACTTTACTCTGTTATCCAAAGAAGTTTTATCTTGAAAAATTAATGAACAAAGATTCTTAAACCTCTTGTCATGAAACTCCTTTTGTACCTTTCTCATTACTAATTTCTCAACTAAGTGAAAATGAGTGTCAAAGGCATTAAGTATAACCTCCAACTGATTAGTTATGGAATCATCATGTTTAATCTAGTAGCTGGGAAATGATTTCTCAAAAAATACTTAATTATCTGATTATTAATCTTGTTCTTGTTAGTGATTTTTCTTGTAGGAACCAAAAACTAAGCCTTGAATGCTTAATTGGAACTCTATGATTCCTAAAATCCCGATTCAAGAAAGAAAGATACTAATTAACAAGGACCAAGTCCTTCTTCACTTTGAGCTCCACATCACTTAGATAGGTACACCTTATCTGCACACACATAACTCCTTATTGCAAACAATAGGCATGTAGGTATATCACTTTGTGGAATAGTTTTCAGACTCCTATAGGTATCTTGTACCTCAATGATTCACCAAGTCTTATGCAAAATCCCACTTGCATCAAATGAATATGAAAACTAGACAAACTTCCTAACTCCTATCAACATGAAAGGGAAAATGTTATCATTTATGTTTTGGGTGGGATGGTCCTCTAAAATACTCCAAATCCCTCATAGACCAGTCCCTTATCCAATGGGCAACAGAGTCAAACAGATCACTGAAATAGAAAGCTTATGAAATGAGAAAACAAAACAGCCTTAATATGTGATGCCTTACATCAAACATACACTTTTTATCAAATTCTACTTACTAATCCACCCATGTATTTAGATATGAAATCTCCTATTCAAAGAATTTATCTCCCCTTGGAAGAGACCCAGAAATAGGAAACACATTATTCAGTATGCACTGAAAGACAAAGATGAAATACACTTGATATCTCCCTTCATACACACATGAAAATGAATCCTAAACTCAATTATTTCCTTTAAATAACTCTATTGTGAACTCAAAATAGAAAAAATAAAACACCCTTGATGCTTTAACCAATAAATTTTAGGAATAAATGGAGACAATTTTGATAACAGTATAACAGTACTGAAGATTCATTCAAAAGATAGACTATTACAAGACAAATTATCATCTAAGACAAGAAGGAATCAGGAAAACACCCTATATGAAGAGAAGAGGGAAATATTTATAGAAGGAACCATTCATGGAACCAACCTTGAAAATTATAGAGAAATTGGAACCCCTACTAAATGATCTTGGAAATCCTTATAAATGTTGCAACAAGCTTGGGATCATTTAGGTCAAAATTAGGTCTACAACCACTAGGTACAAAAAGAAATGAAAGCCATTAGGAAAGTCTAGAAACCTAGGAAAATTAGATCAAATCTAGGGTACAATTATTTGGGTTTCTCATCAAGGCTTACTGTAAATACAAATTCAACTAATTTCTTATTGTAGACAAAACAACTTTAAATGCTTGAACCAACCTAGAAAACTCTTGCGTGAATTAGGGCATGGAATTCTCTAACTTTCATCAAACCCTAGCCACCCTATTAAAATATCAATTCTTCATTAACTTGGCATGGCACATCAGGAAAGCAAATCAAATCACAATGACTACCCAAAATATTCTTTATCAATTCTCTACCTACAACTATCCTTGGAGAAAACAAAATAGATCTGGCCTTGTCGTATCTGGTTCAACATTCAAAAAACCTATAGAAACCTTTAATTAGTTCAAATTCTGGTGCAATGGCTAACTGATCAAGTTTAAAATGTGATCATCGATCTTCATCCCTTCCTGACACATTGGACAGTCCACAAAATTTGACAACAGTTGACTTAGCCTTAATAAAATTACCCAACCACATCATCATATCAGGAACTAATTAGAACTAAGCACCTCATCAACACTTGGCATTTGGAGCCACTTTGACATCAGTCTTTATCTTTTAACCACAAAAAGCTTCCCCTGACCCCATCAGATCTGGTGAACATGTGACTAGAAGATTTCTCCTGATCATTGAATGATTTTCTTAACCACGATCTGGTTTGGAGATCATGCGAATGAAGCATTTGTGTGATTAATGAGTCAATCCTTAACCCTGTGTTCCATCAAGCGAACAAGCGACCACCATAAGATCTATCTCATCAACAGTCTAGATCAATCTCCAAGCCTTTAAACTTTAACTCAACCTAGATCATGAGATCACATGACTAAGGTAGTTGCTAGATCTCAGAACATATCTCTTAACCCTGGTTACATCTAGAGAACATGAGATAACCTTTATTCACCAATTTTCCAGATAGAAACCTTAACCCAGTCATATCTTGAGATCAAGCACCAGCCATTGATCTTGTCCTCATCTTGTGGCTATCACTGAATCACCAAGACCTTGACTTAACTCACCTTTAATCAAGAAATCTAGTGACAAATGGAAAATCCTGACTTGCCCTTAACTATGATTAGCTTAGGAGATTACATAACTGAGCAATCTCTGAATCACTAAATGAAAGCCTAACCTCGAGTTAAATCATGAGAACACATGAAAGCCTCAGTCATGTATTTACTGAATGAAAACTTGACCACCAAAGACTAACCTTTGACTTAACCCAGGCCATCTAGAGATCTAGCGACTGAAGGAAAAGTTAACCATCTACTAGGTCGCTGAATGTTAAGAACTTAGCTACCAAGATCATGAGATCACATGAACACTCAGTTGCCAAATCACTAAATAGAAAGATAACCACCTGGGAAAGGAAAAAGACATGTGCAGAATTGGGCTTTAAGTGGCTAGTAAAGGTAATGAAGAAATAGAATTGGCTAGGGTTTAGACTTAGACAAATTTCATGAAGCCCTGGACATGGATTAAACCCTATTTATCAGACCTTAAAACTACCATATCTCTCTGGTTTTTTTACTTGAGGACATGCAATCCTAACTGGAGCTTGGACACACCATGAGCTATCCTTGACAAGGTCACAAGACATGAAACATCATAGATCTTCTTCGTAGATCAGAACAAGTTTGCAGGTGGTCATGGCAACTTTCTTAGGGTTTTGCAAGGAATATGCCATTTTCCTTAGATTTTTGCTATGACAAGAAAATGGGCTAACATTGGATCTATCTAGGGATGATGGGTAACTTGTGCCCATGCAAGAATTAAAATTTTCTAGAGGAAGTAGACCACCCACAAGACAAAAATTGATAGGGACCCCTCTCAAAAATTAGCAAACGAACCAGGGAAACAGGAAGGGAAACACACAATAGAAAGGAAATTATTTACAAATATCTTACAAGATTAAAACTTTACTTGGTGGCCCCGTGCCACCAAAAGAAAATCAAAACCCTCCTAAGTCAAAGGTTTGATTTTCATCCACAATGTAACATACCACCTGAAAGTGTCATGATCATCTTACTGCCAACATATGTGAACACTCATGCACTGAAAAGTGAAACTACAATTATCACTACCCATGCTCTTCTAATCACAACCACTTTCATGCTCATACTCCAAGAAGTATGGGACATCACTCAATTTTTCTCGATGACTAGAAATAAAGAATTCATCTAGCAATACATCAGAATATAAAACATAGTGATCATCATGCATCACTAGATAATTACCTGGCTGAGAAGGACTTGGATCCTTAGATTTACCTTCATGCATTTCTTCATCCACTAAGAAACTTGGTTCCTCCTTGATGTCTTCATGAACTAGATCATGAACCAAGTGAAGGTCTCTTTCACAAATTTTGTGACAGTGGGACAACTGATTTGCATCATAAGATTTTTTGTCCCAATCATTGAAGACAAAATCCTCAATACTGTCACCTTCACTATCATATTTGGAAAAAGAAGGAAAAAGATATGAACAAGAAACTTGCTCATCAATAGAATCTTTATGACAGGAAAACACACTGTCATGGCCTTCAATCTCTCCTTTTGCAGAGTCACTACATGAGGGGAACTCTGGTAAACATGGATCATCCTAATCACTTTGAACACCCACCTCATTATCAGTGTCAAAGGATATGTCAAATAGGAGCTGTAAATCAAAGTCCATATCAGGTGCATACCTTTGGAATTCATTAGCCAAAAGTCCTAAAATCTTTTCACTGCTCAATAGACTTTGGACCATATTATCTTCATTGGCCTCACCCTTGTGTGTGTGAAAATTGTACCTAGCTGTGGACACAACACTTCAATAAAACATTAGAGGTTAGCAAATCAAAGAAATATGTAAACAAATGAAACTAAGCTAACCAGGTGATTTATTGCCTTCTAGTAGGTGCGAGTATAATATTCCCAAATTATACCAAGATCAATAAGAATGCAACACCTAAACGAAGGATTTAAATGATTGAAAGCAATGAATATGAAATGTAGATTAATCTTTTTTTTTTTGGATTTTGAATGCAATAAGATGAAAAAATTGATATGAAACTAATCTAGAATGATTTGGAATGATATGAAAATTAATCTAACAATGATATGCTATGAATGAATGATATGAACCCTCAAAAACAATAACAAAAATCTCACAATCGCCTTGTGTGCAAGAGCTTGATTTTTCAGATGTCAATTCACCATAGTAAGTATGCAAATTCAAGGAATATATTATGAAGAGCTAAGCCTTGTTTTTATAGAAATCCAAGGTTTTAGGATGCATTGAGAAAAGCCATAAATCACTCTTGATAAACTCGGGTTGATTTTTGAGTTAACAAGAAATTAAGAATAAATAACTCATAAAATCATGCAAAAGCAATTTTTATCTCAAAATAGAGTTTAGTTCTCTTTTTCAACTCATCATCAGATGTTGAGTTTAGAAAGTTAACAAATTGAAATTGAAAATTGATTTAAAGTTAACTGCTTTTCTGATTGTTCATGATTTAATATGAATCAATTTAATAAATACAGTGACTTATTTTCAACTTAACTGATTTTGAATTAAAAAAATTGATTTATGGGTTAATCAATTATTAAATCAAACTTTATTCCAGTTAAATCATTAAATTTGACAACTTTGATTTTAAATCAATTAAATAAATATTCAATTGATTATTTGTAGAAATTTTGATTTATTGTCAAAATAAAAATAATATTAATTAGGAATAAATGCAATTAAATCTAATTAAATAATTAAGTGGAAGAATTAAATTAATTAATTAAATATTCATCATATTCAATTAATCAACTTTAGGATAAATAATGATATTTATCGCCAAATAATATTCAATTAAAGATAATTATGATAAATTAGGAATATTCAAGGAATATTCCCCGATGCAGAATTAAGATAATCAATTAGGTTTTTGAAAAAATGATGTGCAGATGTGCCTTAGGTTAGGACTTTGATGTCAATTTCGATCGAATTATTGATGTAAGAGGTTAATGAACCTATAGCCCATTTTGGGGGTATTACATTTTGCCCCTCTTTGAATTATTATGTGAAGCACAGTGGTTCAAAGATTAATCTATTTTTGATGATGATGAAAGATTTTGAGAGATTAACCGATTTCGAGACATAAACCAATTTAAAATATTTGAAGATGTTAGGTCCTGATTGACCAAAGATGGTGTTAACTATAGCAACAATGAACCAGTGATTACAAAAAAGTGTCAAAAATGCCTGATTCTGAACCTTATGATTACGAAGAAGTGACCATCCTGAATCCAGACTTGATTATCCAAAGGAATCGAAAGGATGTCAAATCTAAATCCCTCAATTATGAAGAAACAAGGAAATGACACTAATGAACCATGGTTACAAAGAGCTAATACATTTTACAAGATTAAGAGAATACCAGATTGATATGGATCTCAATGAATCTGATATGCCCCAAGCTATATGCCCCTAGTGACGAGGTCTTTTGATGAATCAACAACTAGACGTGGTTGTTGTCTTGATTACCGAGAGAAGATTTGATTTACAGATTTGATTGATGTGCAATACCATGCCCCCTTCGGGATGAAAATTTAAATCTGATAAGAAAAGTTAGTGTTGAATGGTTTCGAAGCATGTTAATTAATTTGAGAAGTGGTTATACACATTCAAGAATGCATTCTACATCGTTTGGAGGTCTTGGAGACCAAGTTTGACTAGGTTTGACCATGAGTTGACCATGGGTGACCAAGTTGAAATTTTGATAGTTTGATGTAAGATAATCAATTAAGTTGAATTCTAGATTTCTATGATGATTAAAGGTCGATTATGCAATTAGTCGGCTATCTTGGGTCGGAAAATTTGAAATCGCTATTTTGACAATATAAATGATCTCAAATTTCAATTTTGATCCCGAAAATGGGTGTAGAACATTGAAATTAGCTAGGGGTGCTTGCTCGGTGATCTGTTAAGAAGACCTTTGTGCAATACTCAGTCCTTATGATATGTTTAATGTAGTTTTGGAGAATCATTAAGCATCAAGATGATTTGGGCAATCATGAGATAAATGTAATCATGCAAAGTGCAAAATGAAATGCAGACCTAGGACCTAGGACTTAGTCACTAATCATGTGTCAGTCTTTTTCATCACTAAATTTTTATTAGGTAACCAGATAAATCAATACAACATCCACTAGTTAGGAAACTATGAATATATGAATATTGATTTTTGCGCCAAAGTCAAGACAAAGCCCACTGGCTAGACAGCCATGGACATATGAATATTGATTTTGTTTTCAGAATGTTAGATTAGATATAAGCACCAAGGCACAAATGTCAGGATGACATGAATATCATGTCCATTTTGATATAGCAATTGGTATAAGCATCAAAACATAAATGTCATGATGACTTGAATACGCCTTGCAAAAAAAACACACCAAATAGTTTAAAGAATTCATTCTTGTCTCCAATGTGAATTACACGCAGTGACCTTTTATCATTCACATCCTTGGATAATAGTCGTTCATAGTAGGATTGAGAAATCATTCAAAAATATGTAAGCTAGATCAAACTTCCTTGAATTTTTTGGGTATCAATGGTCGAGGTACTCATGGCCATCCAACACATAATGGAGGCTCTTACAAACAAACACCATTTCAATCTAGAATTTCCAAAGTTGTTAGATTTTCACTCAAAGTAGAAAATAAAGAAAAGATTATGCCCCTAGTCATCAATTTCTAATCCTATAAAGGACATCATCAAAGAGCTTGAAAGGACACAATATGAAAAAATCTCAATGTGAATTAGTAAGCATACAAAGAAGATTAAAGCACACAACAAAGATTGTTTTTAGTTTGTGGTTGATTGCAAAATCCTTTCTAGTAAGGAGATAGACTGACTGACTCAGATGTAGCTTCAAAGGACTTTGATTTGATATGACTCATTTGAGGTATACTAGAGACCATAGGACATGAGATTGATTTCCCCCAAGTTTCAACATTGATAAGATACAAATGCTTTTGTCGATTGGTGTACAAACCAACTTTATTGAAAACAAGAATGTAGAAATAAACTGGGAGGTATGTACAAACTAAAGCAAGACTGAAAGCTGGGAAAGACCAAGATTGTGCTGATAGATGGAGCATTTTGAACAAGTGGCACCCATTTGCCGAGTTTTCACCATCTTGGTAAAGATTCTATTTTTGCTACCAAGGCACCTGTTTCCAGGTTTTCACCAAGGCACTTTTTCTTTTTCTCATTTTTTTGTATTTTTCATTTTTTCAATTTTTTTTTGTACTTTTTTATTTTTTCAATTTTTATTTTTCCATTTTTTTATTTTTTTGTGAATCATCAAGGCACTTATTGCTAGGTTTTCACCAAGATGTTCATTTTTTAAGGACTTTTTATGATTTTTATGATTTTTTCAAGACATTTTTTAGCACTGAACGCCTTAGGCATAGAATTTTTTCAGATGGAGAATGGTGATTGGTTCTTTGAGATGTTCTCCTTTAGTCATTGAGAGTTGATAGGCTCTAGAGCCAAAAGTAGCAATGATAACAAAGGGACCCAACCAGTTGGGTTCAAACTTCCCCTTGCGTTCTCTATGTGATTTATTTTTAGGATTCTCTCTCAAGACTAGATCGCCAACCTGAAATTCTCTATGTCTGACTTTCTTGTTGTAGCCTCTAGACATTCTTTTCTGATATACTCTAAGATGATCAGACACTACTTGTCTACACTCATCTAGTAGTTCAAGTTCTTGCAACCTAGACACTCTGTAGTCATCATCAGTTACTAGACCATGCATTTTGATTCTTAGTGATGGGATTTCAACCTCAATAGGTAGTACCACTTCAGACCCATAAACTAAAGTGAATGGTGTAGCCCCAGTGGGTGTTTGGATACTTGTTCTATAGGCCCAGAGAGCTGGATTGATCATGAGATTCTAGTCTCTTCCTATTTTATTAACTGTATGGTGTAGAATTTTCAACAGATTTTTGTTTGAAGCCTCTGCTTGTCCATTCCCTTGAGGATAGTAGATAAATGACCAATGTTGTGTAATCTTGAATTTTGAGCTTAAGGAATCTAGATCCTTATTCTTGAATTGGCCACCATTATCTATGACAATTGAATGTGGGATACCATACTGACATATGATGTAGTTTAGAATGAACATAGAGATTTGCTTTCTGGTTGCTTGAGTCAAAGGAACTACTTCTACCCATTTTGTAAAATAGTCTATAGCTGTAATGATATGGCTATGTCCATTAGAAGAATCTGGATAAATAGAACCTATTAAAGAAAAGGCCCATTGTGTAGTAAAGGGGATAAGATCTCTCCCTGGTGCATGAATCAAGTTTCCATGTACTTGACACTTTTGATAGTTCTTAGCATATTTGATAGCCTCTTTTTCCATTTAAGGCCAATAGTACCCAACCCTAATAATTTTTCAAGCTAGTGTTAAACCATTGGAATGTGATCCACATATACCATCATGGACTTCCTCTAATGCACATTGAGGCTCATCACGTTCTAAACATCTAAGGAGAGTACCATCTAGACTCTGTTTATAGAGATCATTGCCAATGATAACATGATGCATTTTAGATAAGGTTTCATTTCTCATACCGGTTAAAGGATTTAGGAATGATTTGGTCTTGAAGGTAGGAAAATAGGTGTTTGTATCTAGAAGAATCATGACCTACAATAGTGCAAATCATTTGGGTTTCTAGGAAATCATAGGCTGGGAATGACATTTCTTCCACTAGGAACATGTAATGTAGCTCATGTTTGGGTTGTTGTAGCAGGGATGATAGTGTTGCCATAGCATCAGCAGCCTTATTCTCCAATCTAGGAATCTGCTCAAAGGTGATAGATATGAAGTATTTCTTGAGATCATCTACCATGCACTTGTATGGAACTATTTTTTCATCCTTTGTTTGGTATACATCATTGACTTGATGGATGACTAATTGGGAGTCCCCATGAATGTACAACTTTGTCACTCACCACTCAATTGCTATCCTCATGCCATTAAGAAGGGCTTCATATTGAAAAATATTGTTTGTGAAAGGAAACTTTATTCTGAATGCTTTAGGTATTGAGTAATCTTGTGGTATAATGAATAATATGCTTGCTCCAAATCCATTCTGTGTGTAGGAACCATCAAAGAATAATTGCCATGTTCTAGAAGAGAGATTCATGATAGAGGAATCTGAGAATTTCATTTGCATTGGTGTATCATCAAACATTGGTGCATCAGCCATCTGATTAGCAATGACTTGACCTTTGATATATTTTCTTTCAACATATTCAATGTCAAATTCACTTAATAGAATCACCCATTTAGCTAATCTACCTGTGAGGGTAGCTTTGCTTAATAAGTATTTCAATGGATCTATCTTAGCTACCAATTGTGTGGTATGAGCTAACATGTAATGTCTTAGTTTATGTGATGCAAAGATCATAGCAAGACAAGCTTTTTCAATCATAGAATAGTTCTTCTCATAAGCCACTAATGTTTTGCTAATGTAGTAGATAGCTCTCTCTTTCATGTTGTGCTAGCAATGCCCCTAGTGATGTATCTATGGTGGAGACATATAGAATCAATGGCTTCCCTTGAATAGGAGGCATCAAGATAGGAGGATTTGATAGATATTGCTTGATGTGGTTGAAATTCTTCTCACACTCTTCATTCCATGCAAAAGTCACACATTTATGTAATGTTTTTGTAAAAGGTTGTGATATGTCTGCCAAATGAGATATGAAACGCCGGATTGATTGCACCCTTCCTTGTAGAGTTCTCATTTGACTGATATTTTTGGGAGGTTGCATCTCCATTATAGCCTTGACTTTAGCAGGATCAATTTCAATGCCTTTCTTTGAAAAAATATAGCCCAAGAGCTTTCTAGAAGTGACATCAAAAGCACACTTTTTAGGGTTCAGTCTGAGACTAAGCTTCTCCATTCTATCTAGTATTTTTCTCAAGTCATTCAGATGTTTAGATCTTATCATTGATTTAGCCAAGGTGTCATCAACATAATCCTCCATAGTTCAATGCATCATGTCATGTAAAATAGATGTCATGGCTTGTTGATATGCAGCACCTATGTTTTTGAGACCAAATGGCATCACATTCCAACAGAAAGTACCCCATGCACATGTGAAAGCAGTTTTCTCTTGATCTTCTAGAGCAATTTTGATTTGGTTATATCCAGAGAAACCATCCATTAAAGAATATATTTCAAAACCCATAGTCATGTCCACTATCATATCGATGTTTGGTAGTGGAAAATCATCCTTAGGGCGTGCTTTGTTCACATTCGTAAAATCTATTTACACTCTAATAGATTTATTTGGTTTGGAAATAGGCACAATGTTTGATATCCATTCAACATAGTCAATAACTCAGATGAATCTAGATTTTAGTAATTTTTCTAGCTCACCTTTGACCAGAAGTGCTACATGTGGATGCATCTTGTGCAACTTCTGTTTGACAAGTTTCAATCATGGAGCTATAGAGAGATGGTGCATTATAAGATCAAGATCCAATCCTGGCATATCTGAATACTTCCATGCAAAGTTGATTTTCTTTTTTGTTAGGAAAGTAGTGAATGATTGTTTCTCTTGTTGAGTGCCAAAAGTTTACTGAGTTCCCTTCATAAACCAAGCCCTTCAATGACCAATCTCCTCGGTCAAAGCTACAACCAAGTAAGACTAAAATACTCCAACACACCAACATACAGGATTTCCAACTACCCTAGGATTCTCCCGCATTAGACACCGCAGGTGCGAAAAGATGTTCTCAATGGTTGGAAGGAGATCTTTCAAGATTAAACACATAAACCCCAAACTAGTTCTTCACATACATGTCCTCCAAGTCTTCACCTTTCATAATATTCCACTTCTTCTTTCTCTTCTTTTTCAAGTATTTCTTCGACAATCCATAGGTCTATTCTCCATACTAATCTCCAATCCTTTCAGAATCCTATAACTCAATTCAGCTCCCAAAGCTCAATTTTCTCCTACCAAGTTTTGTATCCATCAAAGGCATCATGGAAAACTTCCTGATGTTCTTCTCAATAGAAAACACATTCTTGACACAATCATGCACAATCCTACAATCATACTACCAAGGTCTACTAAGAAATATGTGACAACTACTCATGTCCATAATATCACACAACACTTGATCCTTATATTGGCCAATCTGAAAATCAACAAGACATTACTCCCTTTCTTCCAAAGCATGAAAATATTGCAACCAACCAATCCTATAAGGATAAAAATGTCTTACTCTCTTCAAACCAAGTTTTTGAACCATCTCCTCAGCTTCAAGGTTATCAGTACTACCACTATCCACAATCACATCATAGAATTTACCTCCTGAATTGCACCGAGTTCTAAACAAGTTACTCCTTTGATAAGGTTCCACCTTAGTACCGAGCAATGTTCTTTGAACTAGCAAGTTCTCTGAATCTACCTCAGGTTCATTCAGTATGTTCTCATTCAACACAAAATTCTTTCTATTACCAATCTTCTTATGCGAACATTCAAAATATCTATATTCTTATTCACCATAATTATAACAAGTACCCTTAATGATAACCTTACATATCCTTTTCCTCAGCTCCATAGGTTTTGGTTCATCTTCAGTAGTTGGTTTATCCTTCACCAAGTGATCATGTTTCTCCCTCCCTTGGGAATTACCATGTTATCTCCTCTTCAACTTATCTTCTACCTTTATAGCATACTAATAAGCATTCTCAACCGAATCAATCTTCAACATACCAAGCTCATCCTAAATATTGAATCTCAAACCATTTACATACTAAGCTACCTTTTTCTTACCAAGTTCTCTGTGTCCAGACTGAATAGTCAACTTATAGAACTCCTCAGTATAGTCTTCAACAGTCAAATCTTTCTGCTTCAAGTTCTATAATTTCTTAAATAAATCAAGTTCATAGTCAGAAGGTATGAATTTAGTGTTATAATAACTGAGAGGGGGGTGAATCAGTTAGATCAGTTATCCTACAGTCCCAATTACAAATATGTAACACTTAAAACAATTCCAATAAATTCTGCAGCTTGGTAACATAAACTAACAAACTATCTATACCTTTTATAGATTACCATTTAATTAGCTCAGTGTAATTACCAACCAAATCAAATATGCAGTATGTAAAGTATGATAATAAAACAATCATCATAGAAAAACATAACACAATGATTTAACATGGAAACCCTGTTAAGGGAAAAACCACTTGGGACCAGTAACCCAAAATAATTTTCACTCTTCTGAAGTGAGCTCGGTGAAGAGACAACCTGCTAAAGGTTACAAACACACTATTAGGTGTGACCTTGTTAGAGGATTTAAGACTAACAGTTAACTTTCAACCAGCATTCACTATGGGGTCAATAAGATAATAATGTACATTCCTTGAATGACATAGGGGCATAACATAAGATGGTTAAGTCTACTCGGTTAGGAGATTTTTTATATCAATGGTTAAACTAAAACAATAGTTGATCTGACTACAATAAAACTTAACTTGCAGATGTTCACATCTATTCTAAGCCCATACAAATCATTTGATCAATATTTCAATTCACTTCCTCAACTTACTTTTACTTGGTACTAGCTCTCTGACGCTCGGTTCCATTCTGCAGTTTGATTCTCCTTCAACCAATCTGATCCGGCATGCATGAAATTGTATTCATGCAAAATCTCTGCAATGTTCTTTCTTCTGGCATGTTTCAATAAAGAAACTCATATCTCTTATATAGATAGATAAACCATTTTCATATCAACCATTATATTTTTCCACTTATCCTTCTTCGTTGATTTTGCCTCTTAAACCTTCCTCGGCAGTTGTGTCAGTAATACATTTCAATTCCATCCTTTAGATCTTCTTTGAATTTTGTCAGTCGTGGATCTCATAACAAACTTTATCCTCAATCTTGAAATCATAACAATTTCCAGCTCATCAAATTCTGTCAGCTGAACTAAGCATTTAATACTTTCATCCATACTTAGTTAAAAAATGAATGTGTCGGTGAACACAAGCTCAGTTAATACTGTCGCTCAGTATATACTACACTGGCTCGGTGTATACTGAAGTGCTTCATTTACCGACCATATTGCCTTGTACAATTTTCTTCCTTCTACATAATAGATTAATGCAACATAATCAAGTCAATAATATGAGATCATAGACTCATCAATAAGCTACCGAAAATATTCCTTATCCTCATCTGTCATATCCATCTCTCTCCATGTAGATATCTCAGTTCTTCATCCTTTCTCTCCTTTTTACAGATGTTTAGATGTTTGTAACTAACATGATAAGTACGGTCAAAACTAGTTGACATCAATGACAACATAATGACTGATTTAATTATCTTACATATCACTTTAGTAACTTGGTGATCTATAATCACTTATCTTCAAGTCATTTAGGTATTTAATCAGTTGTAGTTCATCAATCTCTCCCTTTGGTATTGATGGCAACACAAGAAAAATGAAATACGCCATGCACATACCAAAAATGTATTCTACAACTGTAATTAAATGATGTGGCTTAGTAAGCTCTCCCTAGCTTTATTTTTAATATGTTTAATCACTACGTTACATAACAGCATTAGAAGTGCAAACTCTCCTCTATGGATTTGATCTTTTTAGCTCTCAGATTCCTTCTGTTCTCAGCAACAAATCTTCAATTCTCTCCCTAAATTTCTCAGATTATCTCTTCCTTAGATAGATATTTCATTGATCTCTCTATTTATCTCTCCACTATATATCTCTCCCTTTGAAAATAATGCCAAAGAAAAACATAAAACATACAACTCTACAATAGCCAAGTAACTCTTTGCTGTTTCATGCAGACAACTTATCTCTATATACTGATATGAAAATCTATGTTCTAGCTCCTCAAATCTTTTACAACCTTAGACATAATCCAAAGTGTGAGCTATGTTGCATCAACATGAATGATCTTCTGATAAGATTAGGCTGATGTAACCTCCAGATCACATTAGTGACCGGTAGTTAGGGGACGGACCGCAATTCTATTCCTCAAGTATTCAAAGGTGTCCTTCGGTAGAGGCTTGGTAAAAATATCAACAAGTTTCTCCTTTGATGTAATATATTCCATTTTTACTTTCTTCTCCTATACTTGTTATCTTAAGCAGTGGTACTTAATTGAAATATGTTTTGTCTTTGAATGCATTACATGATTCTTAGAAATATTTATTGCACTAGTGTTGTCACAATATATAATCACCTTCTTCGTGATTACCTCATTCATCTCTTCCAACACTTGTTTGATATAAGCAATGTTTGAATAGTTTGTAGAAGCAAAAACATACTCTGCTTCAGTAGTAGACTAAGAAATAAAAGGTTGTTTCTTACTTGTCCAAGTTACAAGTCTTTCACCAAAGAAAAATGCTCCTTCAATTGTACTCTTTCTGTCATCTATATTTCCAGCCCAATCCGCATTGGTGTAAACTCTTAGTTCAAATTTTCCCTCCTTAGGAAACCATAAACCATAATCCTCTATTTTATGTAGGTATCTTAAGATTCTTTTTACTACAACCATATGTGAATCCTTTGGATTGGCATAAAATCTAGCTACAATCCCTACTACATGTGCAATATCAGGCCTACTGTGTACTACATACATTAGTTTACCAATCATGGATTGGTACAATGTCTAATTTACCTCTGTAGATTCATCATCTTTTGTTAATTTGCAACTTGTGACCATCGGTGTTCTTACTAGTTTAGCATATTCCATGCCAAATGTTTTCAATACTTCCTTTATGTACTTTGATAATGTGGTGAAAATTCCATCATTCTGCTAAATAACCTGCAAGCCTAGAAAGAATTTAATCTCTCCAAACATAGACATTTCAAATTCTTTTTTCATCTCATCAAAAAATGATTTAAAAATATGATATTTTCCTCCAAAGATTATATCATCCACAAATATTTCAGCAATCAAAATAGTATCATCAGATCCTCCTTTCATGTACAAATTCTTGTTTTCACTAGTTCTTACAAAACCAATACTTAAAAGATAAGTATGTAACCTTTCATACCATGCTCTTTGTGCTTGCTTTAATCCATGAAAAGCCTTGTGTAGTATACATACCATGTCTTTCTGATTCAGATCAACAAACCCTTCTATTTGTTCTATGTAAACCTCCTCTTCTAGTATTCCATTCAGAAAAGTTGACTTAACATCCATTTGATAGACTTTAAATTTCTTATGTGCAGCATATGCAAGTAACATGTAGACTCCTAGTCTAGCAACAGGTGCAAAAATTTCACCATAATCAATACCTTCTTCTTGTGCATATCCCTTGTAAACAAGTCTAGCTTTGTTCCTTGTAACTTCTCCATTCCCATTCAGCTTATTTCAAAAAATCCATTTAGTACGGATAACATTTTTATCTTTCGGTCTAGGTACTAAAGTCCATGTATTATTTTTCTCAATTTGTTCTATCTCTTCATTAATAGCATTTATCCATTCATCATTCTCAAGTGCAACCTTAACATTCTTATGTTCATACTCACAAACTAAGCATGCATTTTGTCTTAACGTACTTCTTGTCAGCATCCCAGCTTGTTTGTCTCCAATGATTTGGTTCTCAGGATGATGTCTTCTAACAAATCTTACTAGCACTTGACCTCTTCTTTGTTCTTCATTCTGTTCAGGTTCATTTCCTTGCTTAGAAGCTTCTTCCTAATCCTCGATTTCCCTTTGTTGTTCCTCAGTGTTATTTTCCTAATGCTCAGTCAACTCAACCTATGGCTTCAGTAGGTACTCTATATGTTCAACATAAACAAATCTACCATAGTCTTCCAGCTCCTTAGTTCTTTTTTCATCATTTTTATCAGCAAATTCATCAACTCTGACATTAGCACTTTCAATCATCTTATTAGTAACTTTATTTAGACACTTGTAAGCTTTAATTTTAGTAGAATATCTAATAAATATTCTCTCATCCCCTTTAGAGTCAAATTTCCCTTTCCTATCATCTTTAAGAATAAAACTTTTTCTACCAAAAATTTTGAAGTAACTTACACTCGGTGTGTAACCAAACTATAACTCGTAGGGTGTCTTGTTTGTGTATTTCTTTAATTGTACTCGGTTCGGGACATATATAGTTGTGCTAGTTGCTTCTCTCTAATACATTTGTGCAACATTTTTCTCTATCATCAGTGTTCTTGCATAATCAACAATGGATCTATTTCTCCTTTCAGCAATCCCATTCTGATGTGATGTTCTAGGTACATAAACTTGTCTTTTGATGCCATGCTCATTACAATAGTTAGTGAATTCATCAGAAATAAACTCACCACCTCTATCAGACCTCAAGCATTTCAGTTTTTTTTTTGTTTCTTTTTCTACTTTAGCTTTGTACCATTTAAACATCATAAATGCCTCAAATTTCTCTTTTAAAAACATATCAATCATCAATCTAGTATAATCATCAACAAACATAATAAAGTATCTATCACCATAGTAGCTCTAAGTTATCATGGGACCACATAGGTCAGTGTGAACTAACTCCAAGATTCTTTTTGATGAATAGTATTTACTTTTGAAATTAGATTTTGTCATCTTCCCTTTCTGACATTGATGACACATAACATAATCCAGTTTAGTTAGGCTAAGTAGTCCTCTAAATTTTCTCTTTCTACTAATCTTAATCATGTTATCAAAATTTACATGACATAACCTTTTATGCCATAACAATGCATCCTCATTTTTCACTAGTAAACAAGAAGTTTCAGCATTGTCAAGATAAAATAAGTTACCTTTTGATTGTCCTCCTGTTTTGACAAGCTTTCCACTCTCATCATATATCTTCACCTTCTTTCTCTCAAATGCCACATGGTGTTCTAAGTTGTTAAGCTATTCTACACTTAGAAAATTATAATTTAGTCCTTTTACCCAATAAGCATTTTCACATCTGATTTTATCATTTATCAATAAAGATCCTTTTCTTATCGGTCTGTGAACCTACCATTATTCTTATTGGTCTCTTAATTTGAGTTAAACTTGATAAGATTAGTTGTGTAAATTGATTTGAATTGTGAATCAAGCGGAAGCCTGTGGAATGATAGTCTTACTTTATAGGAGTAAGTTCTCTTAAAACTATCTCTGATCGTATGTAGGATTGTAGGTTTTCTGACTCTATAGCCAAAATATTTAGAAGGCACTAATCTAATCATTAATTGGAAACTGTTATATTAGTTCATTTATATTTTGTAGATCTTTAAATCATTATTTCAAAAGCATTACTTTTCAGTCCTTAGTATAATCCATTTTAGTCAAGTTTTATAGAGTAGAGATTATTAGGAGATTTGTGATTTCCTCAAAGGATCATATTCACTACCTTTGGAGGAACTTTTTTTTGTGTATGCAGTTGAGCAACATAGAGAATTTGATAGTCCAAAGAGAATCTAGGCCTACCAGCCTTGGCTTGATTAAGCCAAAATTGCAGAGGTATAAGTGGTGCATTGCCATCATACCTGTCAGTTGGCCAAAAGAGAATCCATCATTTTTTGGCATCAATAGAACCGAGATCAGAACAAAGAGTTGAACCAAGAATTGAGATAGTGACACCTAATAATAATCTAGTAAGGAATCATCTCACTGATCAGATTATTAGGAGCATAGAAAAAGGAGTTATGACAAGAAATAAGGTACAAGAAGAACTATGTTTAATTTCTCAAATTGAACCTAGAACTATTGATGAAGCTCATAAAGATGAAATTTGGATTCAAGAAATGAAGGAATAACTAAATCAAATTGAAAAGAACAAAACTTGGGAGTTGGTCCCTAGACCTAAAGATAAAAATGTTATATGAACTAAATGGGATATTAGAAATAAGATGAATGAAAAAGGTGAAGTTGTAAGGAACAAAGCAAGATTGGTATGTAATGGATACTCATAGAAAGAAGGAATTGATTATGAAGAAAATTTTGCACCTATTGCAAGAATTGAAGTGGTGAGAATGTTTTTGGCTTATGCATCTTATAAGAAATTCAAAGTGTATCAGATGGATGTGAAGTCAACATTTATGAATGGAGAATTGGAAGAAGTATACATTGAGCATCCTGAAGGTTTTTCTTTAACTCAAGGAGACATGGCATGTAAAATGAACAAAGCTCTATATGGAATAAAGCAAGCACCTAGAACATGGTATGCAAGATTAGATAAATATTTGATAAGATTGGGATTTACTAAAGGCATTACAGATAGTAATTTTTATCTGAAAGAGATTGAGAATGGTTTATTGATTGTAGTTATTTTTGTTGATATTATTTTTGGAGGAGAAGATGATGCTAGTGATAAATTTGTTGATGAAATGATGATAGAATTTGAAATAAGCATGATTGGTGAGATGAAATATTTTTTAGGATAACAGATAGAACAAAATAGTGATGGTATTTTCTTATCTCAAACAAAATATTTGAAAGACTTGTTGTAGAGATTTGGAATGGAAAATTGTAAGCCTGTTGACATACCTATGGTAAATGGTCATAAGCTATCTAGCACATATGAAATTTTTACAGTTGAACAAAATAAATATAGATCCATGATTGGAGGTTTGTAGTATTTAACTCATACAAGACTAGATATATCACATGTACTTGGCATTGTTGCAAGATTTCAAGTTGATCCTAAAGAGTTACATTATGCAACAGTAAAAATAATATTTTAGTATTTGAAAGACACAATTAACTATGGGCTATGGTATGATAAATCAGATGACTTTACATACATAAATTGGGGAGGTAGCATTGAAGACAAAAAGAGTACAAGTGGTGGAGCATTTTTTCTTGGAGGAAGATTGGTTTCTTGGCTAAGTAAGAAAAAAAATTGTATCTCATAGAGCACAGCAAAAGTAGAATATGTATCAGCAACAAATAATTATAATCAGACAATATAAATGAAACAAATGTTGAAGGATATTGGAATCAAGTTCAATGAGCCTGTTATCATACACTATGATAAAACTAGTATAGTATGTCTAAGAACCATGTGTTTCATTCTAAAAAAAAACATATAGAAATCAATTATCATGTTGTAAGAGAAAAAGTTGTAGAAAAAGAAGTCAGACTTGAGTATATCAGTAAAAAAGAGCAAATTGCAAATATATTTACATATCCTTTACCTAAAGATACATTTGATTATTTGAGAGGTATACTTGGGGTTATGCCCCAACCTAATTTTAAGTAGTGATGCAGAAAGTTGAATCAGTCCAGTGGTATAAGAGCTCTATCCACTCTAGACTATATGTTGATACTTCCTCTATGGGGGAGTATGTGTGTTTTTGAGCTATGTCATGAAGGACTCTTGTGAAAGTTTTTTTTTTAATAGTGTTTTTTGACATTCAAGCTTGTATTGGATTGACATATTAATGTTTAATTTTTCATTGATGTCAATGGGGAAGAAGGATAATACATGAAAAACATTTTTTGATTATCTTAATGATTGATTTGATTGATGAAGAGGATTTGAAAAGATAATGCATAACAACAATGTTGCAGTTTTGTATTTATGGAACTTGGATGTTTTTCATCTATGTTTCCATCAATGCTAATGGGGGAGATTGTTAGGAATGAATGTTGAATATGTCCTATGGGAGATTATATAAGTTGTTCTATAGCAGTTGTATGTTACATTCATGACTTTTTTTGTCATTGATGTCAACACATTAATCTAGTGGAGAATAGAAGAGAAACAGACAATATTTGTATTAGCCCACATGGAGAACTATAGATCAAGCTATGTAGAGTTTCAGAATTGTTCTATATTGTGTCCTGAGATTATGGTTATGAGCACGTACAAAAATTCAATTATTCATGATAGTTATGTGTCATTTAGTGGAAAAAATATTTTGACAGTATTCCTGAGAAGCAACTTGTGATAACTAGATTATATCTCCTAACTGGGATAAAATTTGGACATGCAAAGTTGTATAGAGGTTGATGATATTTTGGAGGTGACCTAGATGAGACAAAATAGTCAGAGGTTGCACATGTGAAGAATTATTTAGTTTTAAAGCTGACAGTTTTATGTGGTTATGTAATATTATGTAACATGTAATGATTCATATTTTGTAAATGGTTAAGCCTAGTTGGCTGACTCTATTGTAAATTATTTGAGTGCGGTATAAAGAAAGGATTTTTTTCCTTGATTGAAAATAGAGAGAGATATATATGATGATATTGATGTTGTAAGAGGATATGCAAATTAAGAAGATCTAGTATTGAGATCTAATAAAGCAGTTCATTCAGTTTTGGCACAGTCAAAGGAGTGAAGATAAGTTGCTAAGATCAATAATTATTGGTATTATTCTATTTTAATAATATGGAGACTAGTTGGATAGTGAGTTTGGTGATCTTTCCCTTGAAGCTGTTTGGACAGTGGGTCCTTCTACCTTCCATAACTCTTAATTGGGTTAAAATGTTTTAATAGGGATTCAAAGACTCCTAACGGAGACTAATATGTACTGAATGTATTTCATAGACTCTTAACAGGGTTCATCCTCTCACAAGGAATTTATATATTAGTACATATTTTGTGGGTACCATCCCCATTGAGGTTTACTCTCTTATCAAGAGGTTCCCTAGTCAACATATCTTGTGTCATTGTGTATTTTTATCTTTATATGGTTGATGTTTATATTGGTTACATGGTTGAAATATGATAATAATATTATAAGTTATTTTTATCTGATAACTGATTCACCCCCCCCCCCCCCCCTTCTCATTTATATTGGTGGACTTTACTTTCTAACATTAGCACTAAATTATATTACCACATGGGATGAATTGGGAACCATTTTGATCAGTAAATTTGAGGATAAACCTAATAATCTCTCATTGGTTGAGAAGTTGACTATTATCAAAAGGAATCCTAATGAGCATATTTTTTATTTTAATTTTTGTTTTCAACAAACTTGGGACAACATTCTAGTATCTATTAATCCATCTAATGATTATGCATTCTTATTTTATTTGAAGGCTTTTAATAGTGATATTTCAATTATGATACAGTCCATGGGAGGATGTACTTGTTAGGAATAATAGTCCACAATACAACTAAGAGGGGGGGGGGCTGAATCAGTTGTATGATAGATTATTAAAATTTAAACTTTGAGTAGCAGTAATATCAGATCCAATGAACACAATGAATGCCAACACAATAACACAATATTTTGGTCTCAGGGAAACCTTGTTAAAGATAAAAGCCCCAGTGGGAATTAGCACCCACAAATGATGTACTGAGAGTATAGTATCCTTGTTAGAAGATCTAGCCCTATTAGGAGCTTATTGAATCATTACAGTACACAGTCCTTGTTAGAGGAAAAACCCTGTTAGGAGTCAAGAAAGAAGGGTGGGCTCACTGCCTAAAGAAGGTTAAATCCACCTTTAGAACTCACTATTTGCAATAGGTGTATATGAAGACATACACAATCTTTTGAACTGTCTAACAACAACTATCTTTTCTTGATTAGTTCCAATTATGTTCACCAGTATTTCTCTTCTCTACATCCAGCAAACACAATCTCACAGCTTCTTATAATCCTCTTTATATCACATTCATTCTCACCATATCCTTTCCAAAGAATAGATCTTACATATATACCCTATTACATTCTACATGATCAGGTTGGCCAATTAGGCTTCCCTATTTACATAAACTCTTTCCAAGATACACAAGGTGCCTAAAACAAGTATACAATGATTCCATTACAACAATTAAGGATCGACATCATTAATTTACATTTGCAAAATAAAGTGCACACTACATTTATGAAGTCAACTTCCAGATAAGTCTTCTCCAAATCATATGCCATAGCTGACATCATCCAACATTATGTACTTTGTTCTGACCAAAAAACATCCTTTAGTGCCTTGTCTTTCATCTCTCAAACTCGCATGTACCGAATCCATATCTTATGTAAGATATACGAAAAATATAAAGACTCACTCTGTCAGCTTCCACTATCACTGGCCAATAACCAGTCTTCACTAAAACAATTGTAACTCTCTCAATATGGAACATTACATGATGTGATCTTGGCTATAGGATCACAACATCTTCTTTTACTCTCATCTATCTTCGTACATTCTAAAACATCTGTATAGTGTCCGTACACTATCATAATTAGTATGTACTTTTCATAGAGACATATGTTGACATCAGTGACAAACCAAAAATGATATCAGTATGAATGCACATTCAGTAACATAATGATTAAACATATTAAATGTATCAATCACCACCCCATGCATTAGAAATATCTAACAATCTCCCCCTTTGCCATTAATGTCAACATATGGGAAAATTCATCATCCCAAAGTTATATCAATCCAAAGTTCTGCAACCAAACAATACTACATACAATCTCCCCATATAGTAGGGGTTTTCTCATAGCAACACTCCCCCTTTGATAGTAATGGCAAAGGGTGTCATGATTCAACAACTATTTTCCAACATCTTTCTTCCATGATCACTCCTCCTGAGGAGTAGATCCCTACATCCAGTCCAGAATATGATAAGGCTCTAAAAACCTCTAGACTGATGGACCTCTACATCTTTTAATTCTGACTAGGAGGGGCCTAAACCCCAAGCATACCTCTGTGATCTTCAAAGGTATCTTTTGGTAGCAGCTTTATGAAGATGTTTTAAATCTTCTCTTTCATACTAATATATTCTAATTTTATTTCCTTCTCTGCCACCTTGTCTCTCAAGAAGTGATACTTGATAGAAATATGTTTAGTTTTAGAGTGCATCACCAAATTTTTTAACATATTCACTGTACTAGAATCTTGATAATTTTTTAGATTGAATCTTGATAATTTCTAGATGGAATAAATTTTGTAGATGGAATCTTGATACTTCTATTATCAATATTCCATCTTCACTAGTTCTTAAATACAAATTACTATCAACGTTACCTTTTCTAAATCCAAGCCAAAGTAGGTACTTGTCTAACCTTGCATACCAAGCCCTTGGATCTTGCTTCATCTCATACTAAGCTTTCTTCAACTTGCATACCATGTATGCATCTTCACATAGAGGAAATCCATCAGGTTGTTGTATGTATACTTCTTCTTCAAGGTCCCCATTTAGAAATGTAGATTTTGCATCCATCTGATACACCTTGAAATTCTTATGTGCAACATAAGACAAGAATAATCTTACAACTTCTATTATGGAAACATGAGAAAATGTCTCTTCAAAGTCTATGCCTTCATATTGTCAGTAGCCTTTACATACTACTCTTGCTTTATTTCTTACAACAACTCCTTCATTTATTTTGTTTCTCAAAACCCATTTAGTTCCTATTACATTTTTGTTCTTAGGTCTAGGAACCAATTCCCAAGTGTTATTCTTCTTTATCTGATCTAATTCTTCTTTCATAGCATTTATCCAAGATTCATCTCTAGAAGCTTCATCTATATTCTTTGGTTCAACTTGAGAAATTAAACAATTTTCTTCTCTAACCTTTGATATAGTTAGTACTCCCTGATTTGTATCACCAATAATTTGTTTCTCAGGATGATTTTTATTTACATACCTCGGAGTTTTAGGAACCTCATTATCCTTATCTATTTCATTATCACAGATCTCTTTTTCGCATTCAACCTCAACAATTTCTTCTTCTTCTTTAGCAGCAGTATCTTTGATCTCTGTATCCTGATCACAGTCATACATTCTCTCCTGTATCTAAAACCTTTCATCTACCTTTACATTGTGACTTTCAATTATTTTCCTTAATCTTAGATTAAATCATTTATAATCCTTACTCTTAGTAGAGTAACCAAGAAAAATTCCTTCATCTCTTCTAGCATCAAACTTTCCTATCTCATCATCTCTCTTTATATAGCACTTACTACCAAATATTCTAAAATATTTTACAGTAGGAGTATGATTGAACCATAATTCATAAGGAGTCTTATTTGTACCTTCTCTGATCTGAATTTTGTTCAGTGTGTACACTGTTGTCCCAATAGCCTCTCTCCAATGCATATGAGATGCATTTCCTTCAAGCAACATTGTCCTAGCAACATCAAGTATAGTCCCATTTCTTTTCCCTGCTATCCCATTCTGTTGTGGAGTTCTAGGAGCAGATGTTTGTCTTTGTATTCCATGTTCTTTATAGTATGAATTGAATAGATATGAAGTAAATTCTCCACCCCTATTTGACCTCAAACATTTTATTTTTAAACCTGATTCATTCTCTACTTTTCCTCTGAATATCTTGAATTTATCAAATGACTCTGATTTTTCTTTTAAATAAGTAACCCACATCATTCTAGAAAAATCATTAAAAAAAGTATAAAATACCTTTCACCATAGTATGATTTTATCCTTGTAGGTCCACATAGATTTGTATGTACCAGATCCAAATTTCCCTCTATTGTATATACTTTTCTTTTTTTTGCCCCACTTTTGTTCTTCACACTTTTAAACAAAAATGAATACCTTGTGTTTAGATAGAGTTGTGGGTTTTGAGATGATCAATTGGAGTCTAAGTCTAGAATCTCCCTAGGATTGGTGGTCTTTATCAAATAATCCCTTCATGCCTCATTCTATTTTTAAGCCGGGTTGGTTTTTAATTTCATCCTAGGAATGGGTAAGTTATAGTTCCTAATTTGATAAAGACTTTTATTCTTTTAATTCTGTTGATGGTATTCATATGGATGAGAATTTTCAAATTGACATTTTCCCTCTTTGTCAAAAAATTGAAAATCACCTTCTCCTTGGTGGGTTTTGACCCATGAAGGTAACTTTCCATGGGAAGCAAACACAGAAATCATCAAGCGCACAAACAAGGCCTAGAGATTTAGATTCTCAAGTTAAGAACAAGATAGGTCCAGAGGAAGTAGCTTGGTCAAGAAGATATAATAAACTTATCTACTTGAAGAGTTTCTCTTATAAGGGTTTCTTTCCAAAGGATAGTAGAAAGTGTATCAAAGATTCCTGAAGGCCAAGCATCTAGATTTTGAGGAAATAAGATTGAATCCCTGTATTGGATAAAGTGGTCTCAGAATAAGAGAAAGTGAGTAAAAGACCTTCCCTGGAGAATCAATTTTTAGCTTCTCCCTTGTCGGAAAATCACATGAGAAGGTCGGTTTCCAAGAAGCGAGAACTTATGAAGAAATAAGCATAAGAAATTATAGGGATTGAATGATCGGGCATGATCAAGGTAATTTGTTTTGATACTTAAGAGAAGTTGATAAAGGAAAGGACCAATTGTGGATTTTTAGAAAATTACTTCTCAGCTTCTCCACAGTTGGGTTTCTACCTTCAAAGTGATTTTTCAGACAAAGGCATTAAATTGAGAGAAGTGAAAAAGTAAAAATCCATTGCATTAATAAAGTTATCGTTATAACTACTTCAAATGGGTAAAATTAATTTTCTAAGGCCGTTAATATGACGTATTTAATTCAAATCTTAACATTAGAACTCTAATGGATATTTTTAAAAATCTCTCACTCGTGTGGCATGAGATATGGAAATTAATGGTAAGGAAACAAGTAGTTTATTAAAGACTCAAGTGATCATTCAAAAATTACCATTTGTTCATATCTTTCTCACATGCCTTTTATTCCTCACGATTTCACAAATCATCTTCCAGCATACTCCAAAGCTTCTTAACAATAAATCAAAAGCAGAATCAGAAGCTATGGCCACCAGATTCTTGGGTTTTGATGGGTTGAATGGGATTACATCTAAATGGCATAATTTGATAGATACATCCCTTAGATTCTATGATCTAGATAATCTACATAGAAGTTTGAGCAAGGAAAATCTCCAACCTATGACACCGAAGCTTAAAGTTAGTGGTTTGGTCGAAGCTGTTGGATTTCCTATTGTAGTACAAGCCCATGAACTAATCTAGGAATGTATAAATAGATTCAACCTAGATACAAAATAGATTTTTCTACTAGATGACACAGTACTCATCTCCATTGATAGAGAGTCCATGCAGAACAGTCTCTATATCCAAGAGTGAGTAGAATTTTGAAACATGAACTTCTCAGTCACAATATCAAAATATAATGAGAAGAAGATGAGGTGGAGGAAAGAGATCATGAACTCATGGTTTTAGAAGGCTAGAAGCATAAAGGGAAAAGTGCCAAAGACACTTTTTGGGATGGATCTGAAGGCAGAGATCATCGACATCCTAGTGCTCCTTCACAGGATAAAAGGTGAAAGTGATGCATTGAATTTCATAGAGCACTACTTCTTGGTCCAGGTAATGTGTTGAGCATCATTATATAGACTGGGCTCAAGTGGTAAGTGAAAATCTGTCTAATGCCTTGAATCTCGCCAAGTACCAGAACAAATTTTATATGTCTTCCTATTTGATCTATGTTTTAGCTACATTGCAAGTATGGTCAAGACTCCCTAGGTTAGAAGAATTTCAAGATGATGTAATTCTTCCCTCATTTGAAGTTACAAAATAGCTATGCCAAGTTCATTAAAGTTAATGACTCATTTACAATGAGGTTGTGCAGAGAGTTACAAGGATGCCTAGAATGAAGATTCTCACCAGAGGCCATGGAATTCATCACCCAATTTGGGAGTTTCTTCATTCACTTTGCTAGTTTCTCATACGTTTGTCTTGCAGGTTTTGATGATTTTCCCATGAAGCTACCAAGGTACCCCGATGACATGATTGTGCTTGTAGAAGTGATCTAGAAGATGTTGCAAGTGAACCTAATCAGTGCAGGAATTAAGAAGAAAGGCTATGAATTCCATATTGCCATTAGAGCTTACAGCTGCACATCGAGATCAAATGCTAAGAATCTGATAAAGGCATTTGAGAGTAGATATAAGCCAGAGAAGTATGAAGTATTCAAACCACAATTTGATCTAGTGAATTATGCCAAAAATCATCTACAAATTAGCACTGTGGTCAGGCACATCTCCGAAATCAAAAATTATTGGGCGAATTGTAAGGATGAGCTAGAAAGCTGAGAGAGGTTTTACTCTAGGTTTACTATTGAACAAATCAAGTTGTACAATGTCAAAATTAATGTTGAGGGCATTATTGATGATGGAGAACACATGTACAATGATACATACAGAGACTAGATCAAACCCTTCCCTATGATCTTGGAGCTAGTTCAAGGTCAAGCTATAGAAGAGTTGGAAATCTTAATGGCCAAAATCATTAAGAGAACTTATAAGTGGGTTCAGTGGATGATGGGAAGATGGAAGAGATCTAGGAAGCCCTCCCCTCAACAAGCTCCTATAGTCAAGTCGGTGAGTGCTCTTGCATGCTCCTCTTTGCCAACTTCATCTGTAGCCAAGGGACCAGCTCAACCAGAAGGTGGAGATGATCAGCCACCCAAAAAAGAGATCCTGATTGAGAAGAATTGTGGAGAAGGTCCACGTCTATTCATTGGTTCAAACAAAGAAGCTAAGGCTGAGATATCCGACAAGCTGATGGAAGAACTTCTTGGAGCCACAGAACTAGAGCAGAAAGCAAAAGGTGGAACCATTAAGATACAAGGTGACACTCCTAGTCGAGGGGATCCTTCCATTGTCAAAGTTTGTGATGATAGTAGTAGTTTGTAAATTAAGCCGGGTGAAGAAATAGAAGAGAACTTGGGGTCACCTCAAAAGTAAAAGGAAGTCATGACATCTGCACAGGTTAATCCTTTCACTTCCAAACATAAATCTTCTCCACCTATTATCAAAAAATTATTCATAGAAGATTTAATTTCTACAACAAAAGTCACAAGTTTAGAATGATGGCTTGAGAACACTATGGAGCAAAAGAGAAAGAGAGTTGAGAAAGGCACTCCTAGTGGCGAGATGCTTTGACAAATGATGCAGCTGTAAGCAAAGCTAAAAAGACTAAAACTCTGTCTACTCTTTGTCAAGATCCAGACACAGGGCACCTGACTATGGAGATAGCCAACTTGCTAAAGGATAGAAGAATTGAAGAGCTCATTGCCATAGATTTTGCACTCCAGTCCTTAGACATGGGACCTGCCTGCGATGATACAAAAGTAGACTTGTGGAAGTCTAGCAATGTCTTAATTGAAGAAGAGCTTGAAGAACTCAAAGTTACTAAGACTCTATTAGGAATAGTCCCAAGAGATAACTGAGAGGGGGGGGATGAATTAGTTATCTACAAGTTTCAATTCTTTACCCAATTAAGTATACTTAAACATAAATCATAAAAACAATGAAAGAACACTTGAACACAACACCAATATTTTGGTTACGGGGAAACCCAAATAGGTAAAAACCCCAGTGGGACTTGATACCCACTAATATTCTATACTAGTGTATAATGACCCTTGCTAGAAGATCCTTTACCATGTTAGGAGTAGCTTTACAATATATTAAGTACAGTAGACTTGGTTAAGGTTTGGACCCTATTAGGAGTCTTTTACAATTGTCCCTATTAGGAGGGAGGATGCACTATCTGAGAGCTCACTGCTCAAATGGGCGAAGGCTACAACCTTCTGAATAACAGATACACGCTATATCTAGATCTTGCTGAACTATGCTTTGACCTACTATCTAGATCAGTTCCAATGAATAGCACAAGTACTTTACTTGGTCACATAGACCTTCTTTTGATGGTTCCACCACTTGTACACTCTGCTCTGCTCTGCTTAATCAACCATGAACCACACTCAAGCAATAACAAATGACTGCTTATAAATATCTTTCCTCCAAATGATATAATCAAGTTGGCATGTTAGAACCATCTTGAAATAATATTAGAGAAACCATAATAACCTCCAAAAAACATTCTATCAGCTCTGTTATGGGCGCAACACATTCTGGGACCTGTTCATATAATATAATTGTAGACGCACGCTACACACTGTCAGCTCTACCAAAACAACTGTAACTTTCTCTATAAGTTGAATTAACTTATGCAATCTTAACCAAACATCAATAACACTTCTCCAAGGTTAATTCCAAGGGCACATATCCTCAAGATAGATGCAACTCAAGAAATAATAAAATCTCTATTAGCTCTTCTAAACAAACACAGGAAACTACTACTGGTGAATAGCAACTGCATAACTTCACTTGCGTTCATCATTAGACTATGTGTTCATAACTAAAACATCACTAACATGTCTTCAACTTATATCCTAGGGTGCATGCCCATAACACAACTGTATGAACAACCATACACAGAACACTACCTGTAACTCTGTCAAGAACACTGCTGACACAAGCTGCTATATAACTATCTGTACTTACAGTTAACCTTTGGGCCCATGATATCATGTTGATATCATGTCCATGCATCATATACTGAAGGCTTACTACGTAAGACTTCCACACATGCTACTTTCCATATGTTGTCATCAATGACAAACATACAATCAGTACTGGCTTGCTAGCAAATCTCCAACAATCTCCCCCTTTGGCATTGATGGCAACATGTGGAATGAAAAACCACCATCAACCCAAATGAATAATTCTTTCATAACATTCTCCATTTCCTCTTCAAAACTCCCCCAAAGATGAAACCTCCATCTATTGCAATATATTCCAACATTCTTTATTTCCTCAACTGAACTACTGTCACAACTGAATACTGCTCCCCCTAAGTACATTACTTCTATTTTTCATGACTCTATATACTACTCCCCCTTTAACATCAATGGAAAAGAGTGCCATTCATTTTAAGCATTGGTACTACTCCAAAAGTAGATTAGTCAACCTTCCATTAGTCCCAGAGGACTGATGGCATTCCTGCTTCCTTCTAAGCAGAATCAGGGAAGGGAATTAGTCCCAACTTCCCCCTGAGATACTCAAAAGTATGCTTAGGCAAGGGCTTTGTTAATATATCTACCAACTATTCTTTAGTACTCACATAGTCCAACTTGACTTCTTTCTCTACCACTTTCTCTCTTAGGAAGTGATACTTGATCTCAATGTGTTTTGTCTTTGCATGCATCACAGGGTTCTTTGACATATTGATAGTGCTAGTGTTATCACAGTGAATAACAATAGGATAATCAATCTGAATTCCAAAATATTTTATCATTTTCTTGATCCAAACAATTATAGAACAATTCAAGGCTACTGCAACATACTCCACTTCTACTATTGACTGATAAATATAGTTTTGTTTCTTGCTTGTCCAAGTGACAAGTCTATCACCAAGAAACACTACTCCACCTGAAGTACTTTTTCTGTCATCAACACATCCTACCCAATCTACATCTGTGTACACATGAAGCTCAACATTTTTTGAATTATGATACTATAGACCATAATCTATAGTGCCCTGCAAGTATCTGAGTATTCTCTTTACTTCCATGAGGTGACTTTGTTTAGGCTTTGCTACAAATCTTCCAACTATATCAACTGCATTGGAAATGTCAGGTCTAGTCTGAGTAAGATAAATGAGTTTACCAATCATAGACTTATACAATGTTATATCAACTACTGGTGAGTCATCTTCCTTTGTAAGCTTGCATCTAGTAATCATAGGGGTTCCTACTAGCTTGCAATCATCCATCTTGAATTTCTTTAGTATCTCTTTCACATACTTTGATTGATTAATGAAAATCCCTTCTTTTGTTTGCTGCACATTTAATCCCAAAAAGTATTTGATAGGACCAATCATACTCATCTGAACTCATTCTTCATTTCTTTGGAAAATTCAGCATTGAGTTTGTCATTACCTCCAAAGATAATGTCATCAAAAAATATAGCTACAAGTAATAAACCTTCAAATGTCTCTCTAATGAATAGATTACAATTTGATGCTACTTTCTTGAATCCAATCTTTCTTAAGTATCCATCTAGTCTCTCATAGCATGCTCTAGGGGCTTGCTTAAGTCTATAGAGGGCCTTCTTCAATCTACATACCATATCAAGTCTGTCTGATAAGGTGAATCCTTCAGGCTACTCAATGTATACTTCTTCTTTTAAGTCTCCATTCAAGAATGCTGATTTGACATCCATCTGATAAAATTTGAAGTTTTTAACTATAGCATAAGCTAAGAACAACTTAGTAGCTTCTAATCTACTCATAGGTGAAAATGTGTCTAAATAATCAATGCTTTCTCTTTGCGCATATCTCTTACATACTAATCTTTCTTTATTTCTTACTACTATACCATCTTCATTCATCTTTTTTCTAAATATCCAATTTGTCCCAATCACATTCTTATCACTAGGTCTTGGGACCAGTTCCCAAGTGTCATTCTTAATGATCTAATCAAGTCCTTCTTTCATAGGATCATGCCAATCTAAATCCTTATAAGCATCTTCAACACTTAAAAGTTCAATCTGAGATAGTAAACATACCGCATCATTGCTAGCTGAGTTCTTTGCTTGTGATCTTGTTAAGACTTTTCCGCTCTGATATCCAATGATGTCTTTCTTGGAATGATTTCTTGATGTAAACTTTGGAACTTTATGTGATTTTGACTCATCAGCCTTAGGAGTACCCTCTTCACTTGTCTCAGGGTCATTAAACAACACATCAATGCTATCAAACATTTCCTCAATAACTGTCTCACTAGTGGAGGGTCTAGGTTCTTCTTCAATCATGGGTGAGTAATCATGATATCTTTCTTGAATCATAAACTTTTCATCAATCTTTACATGATCACTTTCAATGATCTTTTTCAATCTTAAATTGAAACATCTATAAGCTTTACTTTAAGTAGAGTAACCAATAAAAATACCTTCATCACTTCTTGCATCAAACTTGCCTACTACTTCATCCCTCTTGATGTAGCACTTGCTTCCAAAGATTCTGAAGTATTTTATAGTGGGAACATTACCAAACCATAGCTCATAAGGTGTTTTGTTAGTGCCAGGCCTTAACTAAATTCTATTGATTGTATAGACTGTTGTATTGACCGCATCTCTCTAATAGGTGTGTGCAACTTTTCCTTCTATCATTATGGTGCACACTGTATCAAGAATGATCCTATTCCTTCTCTCTGAAATACCATTCTTTTGAGGTGTTCTAGGTGCACTTAATTGTCTCTTTATGCCATGTTCTTCATAGTACTCATAGAATCTATTAGAGGTGAATTCTCCTCGTCTATCTGATCTCAAACATTTTATCTTTAATCTAGATTCATTCTCAACCTTAGCTTTGAATATTTTGAACTTCTCAAAAGCTTCTGACTTATCTTTTAAGAATGCAACCCACATCATCCTAGTATAATTATCAACAAACAAAATAAAATACCTTTCACCATAGTATGATCTTGTTTGAGTTGGTCCACATAGGTCTGTATGAATCAGATCCAACTTGTTCTCTACTGAATTTTGCTTGCTCCTGAATGAATTTCTCACATGCTTCCCCATCACACATTCCCTACATATAGTATCAACTAGATTTTCTATGCTAGGTAGATCTCTTACTACTTTAACATTTCTTATCTTTACTATGTTATCAAAATTGATATGACATAGTCTTTTATGCCACAACCAACTGTCATCAACTCTAGCAACAAAACAACTTGCTTCTAAATTGAGTTGAAAAACATTACCTCTTGTCTTTGTGCCTGATGCAATCATAACACCATCTTTGTTGTTAATGATGCATTTGTCATCTTTGAACTCCAATTGATATCCTTTTCCAAGTAACTATCCAACACTGAGAAGGTTATGTTTCAAACCATCAACATAAAGAACATCATTAGTATTGTTCTTTCCATCTAGAGTGATGGGTCCTCTACCAACTATAGGTTTAGGAGTGTTGTCTCCAAATCTGACCATACCTCCATTTTATTTTTCCAAATGAACAAACCTACCTTTATCACCTATCATGTGATGTGAACAACCACTATCTATAATCCAGTCTATTCTTATATCTGCTTGGGAAATCAATGCTAGCTCTTGATTCACTTACTCATTTTTAGGAACTGACTTAATATTTTTTTGTCTACAATAGCAATGAATCCAATTTCTTCTTCACCTGATTCTTCATCTGAGACTCCATCTCCAACATATTAGCATTCCTTAGAATACTTAGGCTTATAATCCTTTTTGAACTTTTTAGCTCTAGTGGGACACTTAGATGCAAAGTGACCAATCTTATTACATGAAAAGAACTTAAATGGTAATTGACCTTCATATTTTCCTTTTCCTTTCTTTTCTCTTTTGGAAATCATAGCAATAAAATCATCTAGTGTTTTATCTTCATCATCATCATCAAAATTACTAGAAGTGTTTGCAGATTTCTTACCATGAACTGTTGCTTTGAAAGCTGTCTCACTCTTTGGTTCTATCTTCAATCTTGAAATCTCAAAAGATGAGATTGTGCTGATTAAGGTCTCTCTCTTGAAATTTGATGTAAGCTTCATGGTCTCATCAAGAATGTTGATCTTGCTCTCATATTTTAGAGTAAGAGTAGTCATCAACTTGTCCATAATGTCTTCCTCAGAAATCTCTCCACCATTGTTCCTGATTCTAGCAACTGCTTCATTAATCCTTTGATTGTAAGCTCTGATATTTTCTTCAAGTAGCATCTCTAATGCATTGTATCTTTTCTTCCATGTCTTTCTACATGCATCCTTTGCTTGCTTGTCTCCTTCAAATATGTCTTCTAGGTGCTTCCAAATTTTATGGGTTGTATCTACCTTCTTTACTTCTAAAAATTCACCATCAGATAGGGTGCTGATAAGGGGCAATAGAATTATAATGAAATAATTCCTTTTTTGCATCAGTAGCATCATCTTTTCCAAGGTCTTCTAATGTAGAAATCTTGGTTGCTTGGATGGTTACAATAAAAACTTCAAAAGTAATGCACTGCAAATGGGTCACCATCTTGTTCTTCCAATCAAGATAATTCTCTCCTTAGAACTTAGGACTTTCTTTCCTGAAGTATGCCATCTGATCAATCTCAAACTATTAAACTTTCTCTCTGAGGCACTTGGCTCTAATACCAATTGTTAGGAATAGTCCCAAGAGATAACTGAGAGGGGGGGGGGGGGGTGAATCAGTTATCTACAAGTTTCAATTCTTTATCCAATTAAGTATAGTTAAAAATAAAGTATAAAAAAAATGAAAGAACATTTGAACACAACACCAATATTTTGGTTACGGGGAAACCCAAATAGGTAAAAACCCCAGAGGGACTTGATACCCACTAATATTTTGTACTAGTGTATAATGATCCTTGCTAGAAGATCCTTTATCCTGTTAGGAGTAGCTTTACAATATAATAAGTACAGTAGACCTGGTTAAGGGTCAGACCCTATTAGGAGTCTTTTACAACTGTCCCTATTAGGGGAGAGGATGCACTATCTAAGAGCTCACTGCTCAAATGGGTGAAGGCTACAACCTTCCGAATAACAGATACACACTATATCTAGATCTTGGTGAACTAAACTTTGACCTGATGTCTGGATTAGTTCCAATGAATAGCATAAGTACTTTACTTGGTCACATAGACCTTCTTCTGATGGTTCCACCACTTGCACACTCTACGCTTCTCTACTTAATCAACCATGAACCATACTCAAGCAATCACAAATGACTACCTATAAATATCTTTCCTCCAAATGATATAATCAAGTTGGCCTGTTAGAACCACCTTGAAATCATATTATAGAAACCATAATAAAATCCAACAAACATTCTGCCAGCTCTATTATGGGTGCAACACATTCTAGGACTGTTCATATAATATAATTGTAGATGCATGCTACACACTGTCAGCTCTACCAAAATAACTGGAGCTTTCTTTGTAAGCTGAATTAACTTGTGTGCTTTTAACCGAACATCAATAACACTTCTCCAAGCCTAAATCCAAGGGAGCATATCCTCAAGATAGGTGCAACCCAAGAAACAATAAAATCTCTGTCAGCTCTTCTGAACAAACACATGAAACTTCTACTGGTGAATAGCGATTGCATAACTTTACTTGCATTCATCATTAGACTATGCGTTCATAACTAAAACATCACTAACATGTCTTCAACATATATCCTAGGGTGCATGCCCATAAGACAACTCTATGGACAACCATACATAGAACACTACCTGTAACTCTATCAGGAACACTGCTGACACAAGCTACTATATAATTGTTTGTACTTATAGTTAACCTCTACACCCATGATATCATGCTGATATCATGTCTATGCATCATATACTAAAGGCTTACTACATAAGACTTCCATGCATACTACTTTCCATATGTTGTCATTAATGACAAACATACAGTCGGTACTGGCCTGCTAGCAAATCACCAACAAACTTAACTCAAGGTAGAGATCAAAGAAATGACTAACTTCATCAAGCAGTTAGTCTCTCCTGTGGCAAGTCTACCCAATACTCTAGCAATGTTTGATCCTACTGTAGCTAAGAATTAGGCAATAATTACCAGATTGCAAGAGGATAGACATTTCAAGCATATTGACAAGAGGTGGATCGAATGAGTCAAGTCTGAAGGTCTGGTAGTCATTGAACAACTCAAAGATATCCTTTTAAAGTTAGAGGCAGAGAAGGATTCTCTCAACAGACATATGAAGACACTCATAATAGAGAGGTTGAGATGTGAAGAGTGCATGGTGCTAATGCATCGGTTAGTCGCAATGAAGACTAAGGATGCAATCAAGGCCAACATATTACAAAAAGGGGATGAACCTCTAATCGAGTGGCTCCAAGGGGTAGAATTTGAAATGGAGATGATAATCAAGGCAGAGACAGAAATGAAGATGACTGGAGAAGAAGTCACCAAAGAGAAAAGTAAAATCTTTGTATATTTGATGGGCCTTCATTTTGAGTCTCAAACTAGTGGAGATGGGAAGAACCCAATTGGTATAACCAATATGCAGAAGTCATTCTCTGACTACTTGGATAAGATGTCAAAGTTATATGGGTCTCATTTTAATAGAATACCTAATCTTCAACAACTTGATAGATGTATATACAAGGCCATGGAGAAGACCCAATCCTGAAAAGATGTGGTGAAATGCATAGAGAAAGATCATTCCCATTGGCTCATAAGATACAAGAATGTTCACATTCCTAATTTTGAAAGGATGATTTTGATTCTTGTGGCCGCTAAAGCTCATAAGGCAAATTTGGAGAAGGGAAAGAAATAAAAAAAGAACAAATAGTTTCCCCCTTTTTCCTTTTTGATATATATTGTATAGTTAGTAAATGGCCACTTGTCATTCACCAAACTTTGTAGAATATGAATCGATTCAATGGGTTTTGTAACAAATTAATTCTTGAAGCCTATATGTAACACATTGAAAATCAATGAAAGGGTTGGCTAAATTTTGGTGTGAAATACATCTTGTTATGGAGTCAATCTGGAATGTGTTTTGTGCCATTTATTTACTGTTCTATGCTCTATAAATCTATATGTTTGTTTTCCTTAAGTTGGATTGAAATTAGGAAATAGACAGAGTTCTATTTCTACTCTTTAGTGCAACTAATTGACAATAATCAGAGCATTACTTGGAAGTTGGGAAAATACTCATGTGTCTTGTTTAGATTAGATTCATCTATGTTGTTTTACTATGTTTTCATTCATTCAAGTAGGATTCACTATTGCATTCCCACTGGCGCAAATTCATAAGTATTGTGAAATCATGAAGTTGGTTAGAGTTAGGATCAAATCTTTGCCTGGATTAGTTTCTCACCGAGGGCTAGTTTGGTTACCTTTTTTGTTCTTTGGTCAAGAACATACCCTATTAGGATTTAGAGAAAACAAAATTCATTTCATATCTTTTACATAAGGGAGCTATACCTGTTAAAATTCAGAAGAAAGTTAGTTGAATAGATAACAACTTTCCAACTGTTCATATTCATATTGTTTCTTAAGAGATTTTGGGCAAATAAAGAGTTAAATCCGAAAAGAACAATCTGTTTACCAACAAATTTTTGGTGACTCTATTGGGGAGAGAAATAGTCGCTAGACTAGAATATTTGTCATGAGGAAAAATGGTGTTACCTCATGAGAACATGTTCCCTATACTTCAACCCAATCTCAGTTTTCAAGATGATCAAGAAGATATAGTCTCATCTTTGAATACTTTTTCTTGGAGATACAAAAGACACATAGAGCATTACAGGAACATGAGTTGAGTGCTTGAACAAGAACAAATGAGAGCAGAAGCACTTGAAAGAGAAAATTAGAGAAGAAATCAACACAAAGCAGAGCATGAAGATAGGAAGCAAAACTAATTCAGATCTCTAAATCAAAGAAGATTTCTCAGAAGTGGCAAGGGATAAGGTGGAAAAGACCCTACATTTAAAAGGCTTGCAGAGCTTGGTTTTCCCATAATAGACTTACCTCATCAGAAGGGTGACAAAAGAAGTAGGAGAAGACCACCTTCTCCTCCCAAGACACAGACTTCATTGCCTATAGCTTTCCAAGTATTAACTTTACACAGAGTAGTTGCTCCTCCTATTATTAATTTTCCTCAACACCCTACACCCATAGTCATGGAAGCTCCATGGGCCACTACAACTGGTCCATTGTAGTTCACAGCATATCACCCACTCCCTTCAATATCTAGAAAGAACTTTCCCAAGTTCTCTAAAGATGGAAAAGTTACTATAGAAGAACACATTAAAGCCTTCTTCGCAACAACTCACATCCCAGGAATTGGACATGAAGATGTTGATGTTAGTCTATTTGTTGAAACCCTAATTGAAGTAGTGGATGACTAGTTTTATCACTTGGATGATGCTTCAATTACAAGTTGGCCTACTATGAGATCAGCTTTTGAAGCTAGATTTAAAATGGTTGAAGATGAACATGCCTTGTTGGCACAATTGACTTCCATCAAGAAGAAAGCTTTTGTAAGTATGAGAGAATTCATTGCTAAGTCCAATAAAATTTCCAATAGAATTCCCACAGCTGATACACCTGCTCCTATGAATCTAAAGATATTCTTTATGGGTGTCATGCCACCAAACATAAACTATGATTTAAGAAGAGCACAACCTGTAGATTTGGATAACGCTCAGAGAACATCCATTAAACTGGAAGATTACATGATCTCTGCTGGCAGATGGAAAAGAGAAATGCAGATATGTGTTAGTTTGAATGGCTCTACATCAACCAATGAGATGATGTAGAAAATATCTAATGAAATCATTGCTTTGAAAAGACAACTCCCTAAGTTCAATAATTCATAAAAAAAACCTTTCCAAGATCAGAATAATAGAAATAATGATGGAAGGACATTACAATTACCTACTCCATAATAGAGGCTTGCAATTGAGGCTCCCTTGAAGAAAGGAAACATGTGTGTGTTTCATTTAACAACAGATCATAATGGTGAGAGTTGACCCAAAATAGCTCATATGATGCAATTACTATCTACTAATGACTTAGACACTATAACACCAAATAATGAACCAGATTCATGCTCGCATGGAGACTCTGTAAATTTATTTCTTGAGTATGAATCTAATTCTGAGAAGCAAGGAGAGTGCTATGCTACCATAGACGACACCATCCGTGTAGTCCTAACTTAGAGCTAGAAAGGCAAAACTCTTGTTGTCACTCCTTTTACAAGAACCAATGATGCATCTGTTATCACTGTACAAAATTTTTAGCTCTGTGAAATAATCCAGGATGATGACCTAATGATATTACTCTTCGTGTTGAAACCCTAAGTTTTATTCAAGCCCTAATTCTTCCTAGGTCATGTTATGTTTTCATGTTACCTTTTTGGCCCACTAATCCTTTATAAAGCATGTGCTAATTTGTTGACCCTCTTTGTTCATTATTTTATGTGTTGAGTGGTTAGGATTTTGAATCATGTTCCCCTTTTATTAATTAAATCTGTTAAAGCATAAGTTTTGGTTTAATTTTTCATAAAGGATAACGCTTTTAAATTGTGTGGTTGTCATTGCACTGCAAGATTGCTCTTTGTCAGATTCCTTGACATGCAAAATGGTGATAATTGACCACCTATCCTAGCGGGCCCATCTGATGTTGTGATGCGCTGGCCTCTAAAGAGTAGACAAGATCTACGGTTGTCATTATACCATTGGACCAAGATGCTGTTCATTTATACATCATGGTATAGCGACAACTATCAGATTATCTTTTGAAGAATGAAGTATGTGTGAGTCCTGACACTGCTAGGTCATAATGATATGTCAATTTCTTATTGGTTGCTAGTAGTCTTGAGGTGCCAGTTGTCAGACTTTTTTCGAACTAAGAGTAAAGATGACAGATGTCCCACTTATCACTTCTCTACAACCTGGCATTTTTTGGTTTGATGATCAGATGAATGATGTGTCACAGTGGGGCCTAAGTTTTATAAAGACTAAAGCACAAGAAGATCTACAACTGTTGTTATACTATTGAGATAAGATGCATGTCCTTTATGCATCACGGTATAGTGACAACCATTGATTTTGTCCGAAGATGAAGACTGTTCAGTGGGTCCTCTATGTCAGAACCTTTTAGTGATGTGGTTTTTTTGACTGGCCCAGGGTATTAGTGACATGTTTCAATTGCCAGGTGTTTTTGATACCATAGATGAGGCAAGATTTTTTGGCTTGTTGACGTTTCTGAGGTGGCATCTCCTGATTTGTCGAAGGTTTTCAAAGTGTTCAGTGGGGCCAAGGTTTTATTAAAATCTGATGATCATTTGATCAAAGTGCATCTATGGTGGTCGTTATATCTTGAGTTGGTTCTTATGACATGTTTTGGTTTGTGCTTTAGCGACGAGGTGACACCTGTCCATTTTGGGTGAAGTAAAGATAAGTTATTATGTTTCCCCACATGGTTATTTTGAAATGTTCTCATTGGCCAAGAAATAACTTAGGGAATGTAAATAGGGTTTTTGCTGGTCGACTTGCCAACCATTTGATGTGCCAAAATGGAAATTTATCAATGGTTAAAATTCAAATTTTTTGCTTAGTGATGTTTTTCATGTCTTGTGAATATAGAGGCCACCAATTTTTTAGTAATGGTGGATTTATTGTGCTACGTGCGGATGAATTCTAGGTAGTTGGCTATTCTATACATTACAATTCAACCGTTGTTTCTCATTACCATTTCATTAGCTCTTTGGTGAATCAACTATCTCTCTTCCTGAGCGATATCGAGCATAGAATCTATAGGTGCCTAGTAGGTCTAATTTTCTATTTCTTGAGAATTTCTTGAGGACTGTGAAGATTCGTAAAGGTTTTGTGTTACTAGTTAGTATTTTAGGGTTTTTCTTGGGTGCTCGTATATTATTGTAAAGCCCTAGTTTCAAGATGCCACCCAAGAGGAATTTGTTTGGTCAAATAGAGTATACCAAGAGAGGGATTTTTGAAGATTTACTGCAATTACTCCCACACTCTGATAATGGGGCAGCAAGGATGAAGGAGCTAGTTCCAAGATACCCTCAAGATTCAAATGCAGATAGCCTCCATGATAGATGAAACTAGATGAGAGATGCCAAGGTGGGTGAGAAGCATAATGGTCTTACTCTATTCAAGTCAGCTTATTCACAAAGGAATGCTTGTGCCCTCTTAAGTAATATATGACAATTTGATATTGGGAAGTTGATTGTCCCTAGTGTTTTTATGGATCCTAAGTTATTAATTCAGATAGCTAAGTGCTATGATCCTATGACAAAGTGTGTCAAGGATATAAATGGTAGAGATCTAATCAACATCATAGAGGATGAGATTAGGGAAGTATTTTCATTGAATGACCCATTTGTGGGGTTAGAGAGGATAGATTTCATAGAGTTTACTGAAATCTATGAAGCACACAAATATTATCTAAGGACAGGGCCTTTGAGGCAATTTTTTGATTAGATTGGATCAATGTGTGCTATCAGCGCAAGCACACCAGAGCATTTTAGATTAGACTTATTCAGAGAAAAAGCACAGGAAGTTTATAAATCTTTAACTTTGATTCTAGGGCATGATGAGGCAACTCATATGCTAGTACCTTATATGTTCATGATGGTACAGTCACTACACCCCCAATTAGCCCTTATTTTCAATTTTGCATCTCATCTTTCTGATTTGATCCATGAGGGATTATAGGGAATCAAGGACATGAAGGTTAGTAGGCCTTTTGGGTGGTATTCTATGCTTATGCATATGTTCCTATATAAAGGTGAGTAGTTCTTCAGCTCAATAGTGAATATTGTGAAAGAAAGGAATGGAGAAACCCTCTTAGTCCAGCTGTGGACCACAACTCTATCATGGGATAGAATTGATGCAAGCTATATTATTTTTTACAGAGATTTTACCTCTAGACTTAGAACACTTCTACATTTTGACAATCCAAGGATTCCAAGAGAGTTGTTGAGGTTAATTAGGCCAAAGGAGTTTTGCCAGGATATTACTATTGTCCACAATTTTGGGGATATTATCTTATATCCAGTTTCCATAGTTTTTAGAGTGTATGGTTGCAAGGTAGAACCTTATATTTTACCTTATCAAGTCCCATTGAAGTTGGGATATGTATAAATCTTAAGATAGATTGGTGACTTGCAAGAGTCCACTCTCACTGGGAAAGGCAGCGAAACTTTTTTCCCAAACATAACCATTGCACACCAATATGTGATTACAAAAGGAGGATGGGTGCATTTCAACAAAGTTTTGCAGCCCTACAGAATGACAATGGCTATTATTAGATGTGTAGATATTGAGGGTTTCCTCTCAAGAGTACTTAGAGATAAGGTGAGGTGTGCTCTTATTGAGCATCAGTTCAATTTTCCTGAGGATGTAATCAAGAATGAGTTTGATCTTCAAACTCAGAAGATCAAGAAAGAGAAATGGGTCATTTACAAAAAGACTCTAGATTTCATTTAGAATTTTGACAGAGCTTATGACCCATTGAAGGGGTTTGAACCATGGGCAAGGAAATTGGATGCCCTTATGGAACATTTTGAAGGCATCATGCATGCAACAAATGAAAAAAGGGCAGCTGTGAGTAAGACAAACCCTGAGAAGGCTACGAAAATTTTAGGCCAGCATAAATACATGAAATTAACCCCAAGGGGAATTTATACAATGCAAAGGAGTGGTTACACTATTCTCCTACCACCACAACAAAGAAGTAAAGATATCCCCTCTACTTCAAGAGGGAAAAGACCTATTGATGATCCAACAAAGCAAGAACCCTCTCCAAAGAGGTAGAGACAAGAGGAAATAAAATTGGGAGAAGAGGCTTATTCCCCTTCTCAATCCCCTATTCAATTGGATGAACATGGGGTGGTGGAACAACTTGTGCAACTAAGAAATGAGGGAAACATTTTTGTTTCTAATGAAGATTTGCAGGAAGGAATGCCTGAGGCACCTAAGGAGGTGGCCATGGATCTTTCAATAGAAGAGTTTGAGGGAAAATAGATGGACACTATTCTAAAACAAGCCACAGATTCTTTCCTTGCTGATGATAAGTTTGTTAAAACTAGGGCATTCTCCCAATTTCTTTGGAGAATGAAGATAAATCAATTTAAAGAGATCTGTGAAAAGAAGAAAAATGAATCCCCTCCTAGGGATATCATAGAAATAGAGACTTAGACCAAGGCAAAAATGGCCAAAGAATTTGAAAAGATCACTCCAAAGGAGGGGAGAACCATGGTGCATGCTACAGGGGTCTTAATTTTACTAGAGTGGGACATTGTTGATGCAATTATCTTTGACCAAGTGAGAAAAAGCAAAGTGAAGACTCTTGCTACAGTAGAATAGGCTAAATAGGCTGCAAGAGGAATTTCTTTCTCTAAAGATCATGCTGCTCTTGTGATGTGGTCTCTAAATAAAGATGAAAATAAAGGAAAGAGAAAGGATCTCTCTGTAGGATATACAGGAACCTTATTGGTCTAGAGAGTGGGAGAGATATCTGGAGTTGAAGCATCAAATTTGATTTTAGAAACTGCTAAATTTAATGCCCAAGTGGTAGAGAAAGATGCTAGAGAGAAGGAAGAGCTTAGGCTCAAATTTGAAATGGTTGTCAAATCCTACAATGATCTCAAGGTTGAGCTAATCCAGAAGGACAAATTAATTGCACAATTGTCAGGACCCTTAGACCATAGGTCTGCTCAATTGGTGATAGCTGATAAGCCTGCACTAGTTTCATCTTCTAGCCCAATTGTTGAATTTCCACCTTCACCATTCCTCGATACAAACATGGATGCAAGGGTTAGCTGGGAGAAATAGATATCAGCAAAAGAGACAAATAAATTAAAAGAAACCAGTTTGCGACTTGAGAAGGAGAAGGATGAGAACAAAAAGGCTACAGTTCTAGCAAATAGGAAGTATGAAGAGAAGATGATTGATGCCATCATGCAGTTTGTCACTGATTTAAAGCCTTCAATTTTTCACAATCATGTAAATAGGTTTATTTCTTTGTTTATAGCTTTAAATAAGGAAAAGATAGAAATGTCCCCAATTTTGAAAAAATGGATTGAAAGGGCTTCAAATATAAAACTCTTCTAAAAGCTGTCAAAGGGCCAAGAAGACCCTGATCCATTAATAAAGCCATTGCATCAGGTGATGAAGAAGATTGTACAGTATGATATTTTTTAGATAATTTCATTAGAAAATCAAACATGTTGAAAGCTGAATTGATGCTTTGAAATTATGACATGGTGCCCATAGTTTTCACAGACAAGGGAGAATTTAAAGAAGCATATCAATGGAGAGAGGAAATGGATGTACTCTTGTCAGAAAAGGTGATTGGTGTCCTAAATGACACATTTTCCCTCAATAGCACAATTAAGTTATTAATAAGTGCTAGATTAATGTTTGATAATATTTAGCAGTGGGTTACTCAGATAGAAAATGAGTGGGAACAAATATCAAGGAAAAAGGCTGAGTTTGCTAGTTTTGATTTCCCAAGTGAAGACATATATAATAGGTGGAGGTATCATTACATAGCTCATGTTCAAAAAGATAATACTCCACCAACTTCTTAAAGTGGACATAGATAGATATTTTGGTTATAACAATTGGTGAGATTTTTTGAAACATTTATTACCGGGTGAAAAATGAGGAGCACAGGTCAAATCTCCTAAAGGAAGCCAAAGATAGTATAAAAAGCATAAAATACAGTTGTGCTTCAACAATATCTCATCTACTCCATGAGTGTATTTATTGTAAATCTTAAAATGTTGTTGTAAAGTTTATTTTAGATTGAAATATGTAACCCTAGAATGATCGGTGGCTTGTTGCATTTCCTTGTATATAAAGGATTTTTCATGATCTTTCTAGGCATTGAGAGCTTAGGAGAAAAAAGATATAAATTCTGAAACCTAACACTCAGTCAGGGTTTTTAAATTTTGTATCATTTTATTAGAGAAATAGAGAAAAAGTACAAGTTGCTGCTATTTTTCAAGCTTTGTTCAGGATTTGATGTATGCAATGTTTAAAGGGTGAACTTAATACGAATCTCGGATCTTTGTCTCTCTTGTGAGTTTGTTCAGTAAATTTTTAAGTTTCTTTGAGGTTTATATGTATGTGTTTGAACTTTGAGTTCTAATCTAAGATTGGATTAAAATTGCTTTGAGTTGGATACATGTTTACTAAATCTATTCAAGGATTTCTGAAAGTAGGAAAGATTTGAAGAAGTTTGTATTTATGTTCAAGACCCACCTTTCATCAAACACTATTTTATTCATTCTATTTTTTGACTCTATTGCCCAATGAATAAGGCACTGGCCTTGATCTTCCTATCTTATCTTTGTATGGAATGATTGGAATCTTGTAATCCTGAAAAACATTGAATTAATACCAGTCTTTTACATTTATTTTACTTTGTATGTATTGTCCTACCCAATGATGGAGATTAAACAAATAATAGGTTGTTATTTAGTACTTTCTCACTGTTATCTATTGTAAGATCCAATAATCAGTAAGGGGAAAAGTTAAAACAAATTGGATCAGGTGTACCCCCCTTGGTTTTGTAGAGCCAGAAGTGAAGAGGACAGTCTTGTCCCTATAGTTGGTCTAGTTGCCTATAGATTTCTCACATTTGGAACTAACCCATTCTTAATATCAGTCATAGGTATATTGGTATCTCATGGAGTGTAAAATCCTATCCAAGAACCAACAAAATGGTGACTTTGCTAGGGAATAGAGATTATAATCACAAGGAAATAGTGTAGGTTCCAAGTTGAGCTGGACTCCTGACTTGCCTATTTTAATCATTTGATATCCTTTGTGTAATAAATGAGCCATAAAAATGTGGGTATGAGTAGAGCTAGACTCCTGGCTAGCTTTTTTATCATATCTAGTAGTTTCCATTAAAATATATAAGAGTCAGTTTCAAAAGTTTCAATACCTTCTCACCAAATTGTGAGTGGGGACTCTAAAACATCTCTGTACTAGTGCTTTAATAACTACATCATCATGAGCTTCATAAACACAAGGTCTTGGAGGAAGGAGCACCTAGAGGAAAGTCTGCAGGGTGAGCTTCCTACCACATCTAGAAGAACTCAGGTTAGGAGAGAAAATGATATTGATGATATGTCTCTTACCTGGAAACAAAAAGGAATTCCAAGATAGGGAAATATTTCTCCTCTTAGTCAAGAAGTAAATGCCTCAAAATATGAGGAGGCAGTTGATTTTGGCCTAAACCAATATGAGGATTATTATTCCCCCATAAAGAGAGAGTGTGAAAGACCACCCCAAAATAGGAGGATGATCCCTAAAAGATAGCATGGAAGGGAGAGAAGATCTAGAAGTAAAAGTAGGAGTGGACAAGATTTTCTTCCTCCTTTTACCCTTGGCTCATCATTACCCTAGGGCCTCCATGAATCTCAGGATCAACAAGAAGAGCCTCAAGCACACCAAGCTAAATCTGAAACAACTTTGCCTGATTCTGAAGAGATATTTGAAGAAGTATATGAATTGGAAAGAAGAATTCAAGAACAAGAAGCCATTAGGCAAAAAAGAGAAAAGGAAAAAGAAGAAAAGGTCAAACATGCCATGATAAGGGCTGACCAATTAAGAAGGCAGTTGTTAGATTTAGAGGCTATAAATTATGTTCCCATTCCTGAAAAGATGAATGAGTTACCTGTTGTCCATCAAACATTTGAAACAAGGAATCCAAGAGATAAAGGGAAACAAAAAGAAGTGGGTATTTCAATTAAAGAACCTATAGCCCCTAACCTCCCTATAAACCAGGCTTTAAGGTTTGAAGGGGACCTTGAAAAGGCCAAAAAGGAAGAGGAATTGCTAGCCAAAGAACTTGAAAAAGCAGAACTAGAAGCTCCAACACTAGAATTGAAAAAGAAAATTGATTTTTTTAGAAGTTCTACAAGGCCCACAAATTTTGCTAGCTCTACCATGACACAAGGAGAAAATGTTGCAAATGTAGCAAATCAGACAACAAGTATACCCCCACTAGGTGGACTTGGAAGTGCTACCACTATAAATAATAATGCATCTACATCTCAGGGTGCTGGTATTTTTAATACAGGAGTTATACATGAAAGGTGTAAGCAGTTGATTTTTACTAGTATCCTTGGTTATCCTAACCCCTTCCCTGAAGAAATTAGAAAGAAACTTCCTAAGTTTACTGGGAGCAATGTTGTTACTTGTGAGGAACATTTAAAGAAATTTATCGATGTCATTGATGATTATAATATTGTTCCTGATGATGTTATCATGAAACTATTTGTGCAATCCCTAACAAAAGATTCAAGGGATTGGTTTAGGGCTTTGCCACATGGTAGTATAGGTTCATGGAATCAACTTAGAAATTGTTTCAAAGAACAATATGGTGACAAAACACATGAAGGTTTTATGCTCAATGAATTTAACAACATAAAGAAAAACTTCAATGAAGATGTTGTTGAATTTAATGTCACATTTCAAAAAGCTATGCATAAGTTGTTGTAGGTTATCAGACTTGATGATAGGGTGTGTCTTGTCACATATTTAAATGCTTTTGACTCTAAGATGGGTTACCTTATGAGAGATAAAAATCCAAGGAACCTAGTTGAAGCCTATAAGTTGGTTGTGAACATAGAAAGTAACTAGAAGATTTCAGGAAAGTTGGGAAGAAGGGAAGACAACAGATCACCATTTTTGAATAGAAAGGATTCAGGAAAACCTCAAGGTATAAAACCTAAAGATGATGATAACCTAAAGTAGATTTTGAAGGCAATTAAGGACTTGAAGCCTGGTGAAAATAAAAATAAAGTTACAGGAGGGGATAAACCTCCCTTCAATAATTTCAACAAAGCACCAAGAATGCAGAATTACCCCTACAACACTCAATGGAAAGATGGGAAGCCCATTCTTCCTGAAAGAAGGGATAGGCCAAATGATAGAACCCCTGACCCATTGTAAAGAAATTCAATGAATGTAGTGGAGAAGGTTCCATGGTGTATAGCTTGTCAGTCCCCACATGATCCCAATTATTGTGTCATATTTCAGAATGTTTTTGCACATGAAGAGAAAGAATGTAATGAGGAACAACCTTATGATGATCAGGGATGTGGAATGATTTCTTCCCATGTTTTGGATAAGGTGGATTCTGATGATGAAGATGAAAATCAAGATAGTCTTAATTCTCAGACTAAGACTGAATTGTATCATCATCAAGTTTTCTCTGATGAGGATGATGAACTTGATACTGTCCAATGTAATGTTGTAAAAAGTAAAGAGACAGTTACTTTAAGAAGGCCTTCTGATGAGGAAATTACTTTAATAATAGCAGATTTGGTTATTCAAGCAAAAATAAACTACAACTTGAGAAATAGAGTGATTGGTAGTCCAAATCAGAAGCCAGCTAGTATTTTCATCAAGAAGACAGATAAGGATGTAAAAGTGTCATAGGATAAATCTAAAGGTCTTGATGTTGTTGATAAAGTTAAAGTAAAGAAAAATGTGAAGCCAAACATTGTTTATAAGGTCAAACCCAAACCTACAATTGAGGAAGTGCCAGTTGTGAGAAAAGAAATTGAAATTCAAAATAAAAAAGTTGCAGACATACCTATTCAGGAGATTAAAGAGGTTGCAGATTTAAGACCTGATGTATCTGATTCAAAATGTGTCCCAGTTGATATGAGCAAGTTAATATCTCAAATTACTATCAAAGTTCCATTGTTAGAAATGATGAGAATAGAAGAACATAAAGAAAAAGCTCTAAATTGGGTTAATAGTGTGGTCCCCATGGATTCCCAAAAAATTGAAGGAGTTGAAGAACAAATAACATCCTTGAATAATGAAAATGGAAACTGTATTGAGGAGATTATTTCTAAAATTCATCAAATTTATTTGGATACAAATGTTGTCAGTACGATAGCAAGAATAGTTGACCCTTTCTTTTTGACTCTACATATAAATGGAAAGTTGTTGAAAAATTGTATGATTGACTCTGGAGCATCAAATACTATTATGCCTACTAAGGTCATGAAATATTTGGGATTAATGGTGGACACACCTCATGGTAGATGTTAGGTAATGGATTCAAGGGAGGTTCCAGCTATGGGTACTATTAAGGCTTCACCTTATAGATTGGCTACATACCCTAGTAAACAACTAACCATGAGTGTCTTGGTAGTGGATATTCCTCCCCAGTATGGGATGTTACTATCAAGAAAGTGGAGTGCTTCTATGGGAGGCAGCATACAGTGTGACTTATCATTTTCTACTTTCAATTTTGAAGGGGAAAGTATCAAAGTTACTAGGGAATCTAGAACTCCACATATGATTGAAGAAGAAGAGGATAACATGAATTGTTTCCTTGATACAGACATTAATGCTTTCAAAGTACAAGATAAGGAGGTACAAAAGGATGATAAGCTAATCCACAAGTTAGAAAATCAAGAGGGATGGATTGACCTAGATAGTCTATGGACCATGTATTTTGATGGAGCAAATACCAAGGAGGGGTCTGGAGCCAGAATATTGCTTATATCTCCTAATGGTAAAACTTTCAAATTCTCTTTTTCTTTGTTATTTTCATGTACCAATAATGTTGCAAAATATGAGGCTTTATTGATAGGCCTAAGATTGGCATCAAGGCATGGTATAAAATCTTTTAAAGTAATAGGAGATTTAGAGTTAGTGGTTTCCTAGGTTAGATCAAAGTATACTTCAAAAAATTAGAAGTTGAAACAGTATAGCAATGCAGTTTGGGATGAAATTGAAAGCTTTAATGCTTTTAATATTTGTTGGATTTGAAGAAGTTAGAATACAATGGCAGACTTATTGGCTAATATAGCTCTTAGACCAGAAGATGTTACATTTGTAGATGTTTCCAAAATAGAAGTACAAGCCAGGCCTTCTATTCTTGATAATTTAGATAATTGGCAAGTTTTTTATGATGACCAAGATATACTAAAGTTTCTCCATTGTGAGTCTCACTTTGGTGACAAAGAAATGGATTTTAGTACTTATGTTAACACAGTGGATGGTAAAGATGTTATCTTTGGAAAAGAAGTCCTACAATTAAAATCAAATAGAGTTCCTAAAGGATTGGTTGTGCTAGAAAGAGCATTTGATAATAAGGACAAGGATTTCTCTACCAATACTGATAAAATTGATGAACTTGAGGAAGTAAACTTAGGAACAAGTTTTATTCCTAAGAAGGTTTATATTGGTAAGTCTTTATCCCCAAGAGTCAAGAAAAATTTGATTGATCTTCTCAAAAAATTCAGGCATGTTTTTGTTTGGTCTTATGAAGATCTTAAAGCTTATAGGGAAGACCTTTTCCAACATGAGATTTCACTCAAAGAAGGCACAAAACCCTTTAGGCAAAAATTGAGACCTATTAATCCAACCCTAGCACCTAAAATGCAAGATAAACTCAAGAAGATGATGGATGCTAGAATAATCAAGCCTATTAGTCATTCCACCTAGGTTTCAAATTTGGTGCCTATTAGAAATAAAAATGGCAACATCAGGTTATGTGTAGATTTTAGGAATCTTAATATAAATTATCTGAAGGATAACTATGGATTGCCAAATATGGAGAACATGTTATAGAAGGTCACTGGATCTGAACTAATGTCTATGATGGATGTATTTTCTAGTTACAACCAAGTTATGGTTAAGGATACTGAGCAATTTAAAACTATTTTCACAACCCCATGGGGGACATATGTATATATGAGGATGCCTTTTGGTTTGATTAATGCTGGTGCCACTTTTCAAAGGGATAGTGGATGTAGCTTTTTCAGATTTTATTGATAAATTTATGGTGGTGTATCAAGATGACTTAATAGATTTTTCAGCTAAAGATGAACAACATTGTCAGCATTTAGAAAAAAAATTTGTTAGAGCATTAGAGTATGGGGTTTCTTTGAACCCAAAGAAATGTGCCTTTGGTGTGACAGAAGGAAAGCTACTTGGGCATATTGTTTCAAAGGATGGGGTAAGGATAGACCCTGAAAGAGTGGAAGCTATTGATAGATTATCCCTACCAAAGAACATCAAGGGAATTTAGTCCTTTTTAGGATAGGTTAATTTTTTAAGAAGGTTTATTACAAACTTTGTAGAAATCAATATTCCTATATCAAGAATGTTGAAGAAAGGAGCAAAGGTTGAATGGAATATGGAAGCAATATAGGCCTTTAATGATATCGAGAGGGCCATTAAGCATGCTCCAGTCTTGAAAACACCAGACTACAACAAACCCATGCAAATCTTTTCCTTTGCATCTACCCATACCATTGCTGCAGTACTATTAGAAAAAAATGCTGAAGGTTTTGAACAACCAATTTCTTTTTTCAGTAAAACCTTGCAGGCAGCAAAATTAAATTATGACATTATTGAAAAGCAAGCTTATGCCTTGGTGAAGGCCATTAAAACATTTAGATGTTATTTAGTGGGAGCCACAGTGGTTGTGTATGTTCCAAGTGTTGGAGTCAAAGACATTCTGATCCGACAAGAGGTTTCATGAAGAAGATGTAGGTGGACTAATAGGATCCAAGAGTTCAACATTGATATCCACATTACAAAGTTAGTGAGAGGATTGGGATTAGCAAAATTGATGGCTCAGAGTAATTTAAATGCAAACCAAATAAATATGCTAGAGGAGGATCAGAAACCTTATGTGTGCAATATGGACTATTGTGAATGGTACAAGGACATTGTCAAGTATTTACAAAGCATGGTTTTACCCCCTGAATTGAATGACAACAAGAAAGGAACTATTAAACTCCAATCTATAAGGTATACAATTTTAAATGGTGAACTTTGGTGGAGAAATAATGAGGGTGTTTTACTCAGGTGTGTAGATCAAGAAAAGGCATATTTTTTGATGAATGAAATGCATAATGGAGTTTGTGGAGGGCATTATATGGAAAAGACAACAGCCCATAAGATCATTAGATCAGGTTTTTGGTGGCCCTCACTTTTCAAAGATACCCATCAATTTTTTAAAAAATGTGACCCTTGTCAAAGATTTGCTGGAAAATTGAAATTTAGTGGAAATTTGCCTCTTAAACCTGTTTCCATTCAGGCTCCTTTCTTGAAGTGGGGTATGGATTTTATTGGTGAAATTCCTAATAAATCAAGTGTTGGACATTCTTACATCCTGGTGGCAATTGACTATTTCACCAAATGGGTTGAGGCAATCCCTACAAGAAGAGAAACTAGCAAAGTGGTGACAGATTTTATGATGCAAAATATCTTGACAAGATTTGGATGCCCAGAATCCATAGTTGTGGATAATGCAATGTGTTTTAGGTTTGATGAGTTTGTTGGTTTTTGTCAAAACAATGGTATAACAATCTCATATTCCTCTCCATATCATCCATAGGGTAATGGCCAGGCAGAATCTAGCAATAAGAGTTTGGTCAAAATTCTGAAAAGAGTCCTGGACAAAAACAAGAAAGCTTGGGATTCCAAATTGTTACAAGCCCTATGGGTTGATAGGGTTATAGTTAAAAAAGCAATAGGGTGTGCCCCTTTTGACTTGGTGTATGGAATCAATGTGAGATTACCCCAAAACAATTTGTTACAATGTATTAGTTCATTCAGGCATATGATGATGATATAGAAGAAGATATGATAGTTAGAATGAATGATTTAATTCAGCTCAATGAAGTAAGAAATGAAGCACATGACAAGAATGAAAGGATGCGGGCCTAGTGTAAAGTCTTGTATGACAAAAGGACTTCTCAGAGAAATTTTATAAAGGGGGACATGATTATGATGTGGAATGCAAGACTAGAAGATAAAGGCAAGCATGGGAAATTTGATCCCATTTGGTTAGGACCATATATCATTGAAGACAAATGGGGAATGAATTCTTATCTTTTGAAGAATTTAACAGGTGAGATCATGGAATTGCCAGTTCATGGTCAATTCTTAAAGTTCTATTTCTCCTAAAGAGATCTTTTCAACCCCTGTACAAGTTTGGTTCTTTTTGTGTACAGTTCCCTCTTTTTGGTCAAATTTTTGATCTGGTCTGTTGTCCCAAGAGATTCTAGTTTTCTCGTTGTATCTGTGGGAGATACACATCCCCAAGCAAGAGCCACTGTTATCACTATACAAATTTTTTAGTTCTACGAAATAATCCAGGATGATGACCTAATGATATTACTCTTCGTGTTGAAACCCTAACTTTTATTCAAGCCCTAATTCTTCATAGGTCATGTTATGTTTTCACGTTACCTTTTTGGCCTAGTAATCCTTTATAAAGCATGTGCTAATTTGTTGACCCTCTTTGTTCATTGTTTTATGTGTTGAGTGGTTAGGCTTTTGAATCGCATTCCCCTTTTATTAATTAAATCCATTAAAGCCTAAGTTTTGGTTTAATTTTTCATAAAGGATAAAGCTTTTAAATTGTGTGGTTGTCATTGTAACACAAGACTGCTCTCTATCAAATTCCCTAACATGCAAAATGGCGACAATGCGCCACCTGTCCTAGCGAGCCCGTCTAATGTTGTGATGCACTATCCTCTAAAGAGTAGACAAGATCTACGATTGTTGTTATACCATTGGACCAAGATGTTGTTCATTTATGCATCGCGGTATAGCGACAAACATCAGATTATCTTTTGAAGAATGAAGTATGTGTGAGTCCTGACACTGCCAGGTCATAATGATATGTCAATTTCTTATTGGTTGCTAGAAGTCTTGAGGTGCCGATTGTTAGACTTTTTCTGAACTAAGAGTAAAGATGACAGATGTCGCACTTGTCAGTTCTCTACAACCTGGCATTTTTTGGTTTGATGATCAGATGAATGATGTGTCACAGTGGGGCCTAAGTTTTATAAAGGCTAAAGCACGACAAGATCTATGACTGTCATTATATAGTTGAGATAAGATGCATGTCCTTTATGCATTGTGGTATAGCAACAACCATTGATTTTGTCTGAAGATGAAGACTGTTCAGTGGGTCCTCTGTGTCAGAACCTTTTAGTGATGTGGTCTTTTTTTATTGGCCCAAGGTATTAGTGACATGTTTCAATTGCTAGGTGTTTCTGACACCAAAGATGAGGTGGGATTTTTTGGCTTGTTGATGTTTCTGAGGTGGCATCTCCTGATTCATCGAAGGTTTTCAAAGTGTTCAGTGGGGCCAAGGTTTTATTAAAATCTCATGATCATCTAAACAAAGTGCATCTATGATAGTCATTATATCTTGAGTTAGTTCTTCTAACAAGTTTTGGTTTGCGCTTTAGCGATGAGGTGACACCTATCCGTTCTGGGTGAAGTAAAGATAAGTTATTATGTTTCCCCACATGGTTATTTTGAAATGTTCTCATTGGTCAAGAACTAACTTAGGGAAAGTAAATAGGGTTCTTGCTGGTTAACTTGCCAACCGTTCGATGCGCCAAAATGGAAATTTATCAATGGTTAAAATTCAAATTTTTTGCTTAGTGACATTTTTCACATCTTGTGAATACAGAGGTCGCTAATTTTTTAGTAATGGTGGATTTATTGTGCTACGTGTAGATGAATTGTAGGTAGTTGGCTACGCTATACATTACAATTCAACTGTTGTTTCTCATTACCATTTCATTAGCTCTCTGGCGAATCAAATATCTCTCTTCCTGAGTGATTTCGAGCATAGAATCTACAGGTACCCGGTAGGTCTAATTTTCTATTTCTTGAGAATTTCTTGAGGACTGTGAAGATTCATAAAGGTTTTGTGTTACTGGTTAGTATTTTAGGGTTTTTCTTGAGTGCTCGTATATTATTGTAAAGCCCTAGTTTCAAGATGTCACCAAAGAGGAATTTGTCTGGTCAAACAGAGTATACCAAGAGAGGGATTTTTGAAGATTTAATGCAATTACTCCTGCACTCTGATAATGGGGCAGCAAGGATGAAGGAGCTAGTTCCAAGATGCCCTAGAGATTTAGTTTCAGATAACCTCCATGATAGGGGAAACTAGATGAGAGATGCCAAGGTGGGTGAGAAGCATAATGGTCTTATTCTGTTCAAGTCAGCTTATTCACAAAGGAATGCTTGTGCCCCCTTAAGTAATATATGGAAATTTGATATTGGGAAGTTGATTGTCCCTGGTGTTTTTATGGATGCTAAGTTATTAATTCAGATAGCTAAGTGCTATGATCCTGTGACAAAGTGTATCAAGGATATAAATGGTAGAGATCTAATCAGCATCACAGAGGATGAGATTAGGGAAGTATTTTTATTGAATGACCCATCTGTGGGCTTAGAGAGGATAGATTTCATAGAGTTTACTGAAAACTATGAAGCACGCAGAGATTATCTAAGGACAGGGCCTTTGAGGCAATTTTTTGATCAGATTGGATCAATATGTGATGTCAGTGCAAGCACACCAGAGCCTTTTAGATTAGACTTATTCAGTAGAAAAGCACAAGAAGTTTATAAATCTTTGACTTTGATTCCAGGGCATGATGAGGCTACTCATATGCCAGTACCTTATATGTTCATGATGGTACAGTCACTGCACCACCAATTAGCCCTTATTTTTTATTTTGCATCTCATATTTCTTATTTGATCCATGAGGGATTAAAGGGAATCAAGGACATGAAGGTTAGTAGGCCTTTTGGGTGGTATTCTATACTTATGCATGTGTTCCTATAAAAAGGTGAGTAGTTCTTCAGCTCAACAGTGAATATTGTGAAAGAAAGGAATGGAGAAACCCTCCCAGTCTAGCTGTGGACCACAACTCTATCATGGGACAGAATTGATGGAAGCTATATTCTTTTTGATAGAGATTTTGCCTCTAGACTTAGAAATTTTCTACATTTTGAGAATCCAAGGATTCCAAGAGAGTTTTTGAGGCTAATTAGGCCAAAGGAGTTTTGTCAGGATATTACTATTGTCCACAATTTTGGGGATATTATCTTATATCCAGTTTCCATAGTTTTTAGAGTGTATGGTTGCAAGGTAGCACGTTATATTTTACCTTATCAAGTCCCATTGAAATTGGGATATGGAGAAATCTTAAGATAGATTGGTGAGTTGCAAGAGTCCACTCTCACTCAGAAAGGCAACAGAACTTTTTTCCCAGACATAACCATTGTACACCAATATGTGATTACAAAAGGAGGATGGGTGCATTTCAACAAAGTTTTATAGCACTACAAAATGACAACAACTGTTATTAGATGTGCAGATACCGAGGGTTTCCTCTCAAGAGTATTTAGAGATAAGCTGAGGTGTGTTATTGAGCATCAATTCAATTTTCCTGAGGATGTAATCAGGAATGAGTTTGATCTTCAAACTCAGGAGATCAAGAAAGAGAAATGGGTCATTTACAAAAAGACTCTAGATTTCATTTAGAATTTTGACAGAGCTTATGACCCATTGAAGGGGTTTGAACCATGGGAAAGGAAAGTGGATGCCCTTATGGAACATTTTGAAGGCATCATGCATCCAGCAAATGAAAAAAGGGCAGCTGTGAGTAAGACAGACACTGAGAAGGCTACGCAAATTTGGGGCTAGCCTAAATACATGAAATTAACCCTAAGGGGAATTTATACAATGCAAAGAAGGAGTGGTTACACTCTTCTCCTACCACCACAACAAAGAAGTAAAGATATCCCTTTTACTTCAAGAGGGAAAAGACCTATTGATGATCCAACAAAGCAAGAGCCCTCTCCAAAGAGGTAGAGACAAGAGGAAATAAAATTGGAAGAAGAGGCTTATTCCCTTTCTCAATCCCCTATTCAATTGGATGAACATGGGGTGGTGGAACAACTTGTGCAACTAAGAAATGAGGGAAACATGTTTTTTTCTAATGAAGATTTGCAGGAAAGAATGCGTGAGGCACCTAAGGAGGTGGCCATGGATCTTTCAATAGAAGAGTTTGAGGGAAATAGATGGACCCTATTCTAAAATAGGCCATAGATTCTTTCCTTGCTGATGATAAGTTTGTTAAAACTAGGGCATTCTCCCAATTTCTTTGGAGAATGAAGATAAATCAATTTAAAGAGATCTATGAAAAGAAGAAAAATGAATCCCCTGCTAGAGATATCACAAAAATAGAGATTGAGACCAAGGCAAAAATGGCCAAAGAATTTGAAAAGATCACTCCAGAGGAGGGGAGAACCATGGTGCATGCTACAGGGGTCTTAATTTTACCAGAGTGGGACATTGCTGATGCAATTGTCTTTGACCAAGTGAGAAAAAGAAAAGTGAAGACTCTTGCTACAGTAGAACAGGCTAAATAGGCTACAAGAGGAATTTCTTTCTCTGAAGATCATGTTGTTGTTGTGATGTTGTCTCTAAATAAAGATGAAAATAAAGGAAAGATAAAGGATCTCTCTATAGGATATACATGAAGCTTATTGGTCCAGAGAGTGAGAGAGACATCTGGAGTTGAAGCATCAAATTTGATTTTAGAAACTGCTAACTTTAATGCCCAAGTGGTAGAGAAAGATGCTAGAGAGAAGGAAGAGCTTAGGCTCAAATTTGAAATGGTTCTCAAATCCTACAATGAGATCAAGGTTGAGCTAATCCAGAAGGACAAATTAATTGCACAATTGTCAGGACCCTTAGACCATAGGTCTCCTCAATTGGTGATAGCTGATAAGCCTACAATAGTTTCATCTTCCAGTCCAATTGTTGAATTTCCACCTTCACCATTCCCAGATACAAACATGGATGCAAGGGTTAGTTGGGAGAAATAAAGATTAGCTGAAGAGACAAATAAATTAAAATAAACTAGATTGCGACTTGAGAAGGAGAAGGATGAGAAAAAAAAGGCTACAGTTCTGGCAAACAGGAAGTATGAAGAGAAGATGATTGATGCCATCATGCAGTTTGCCCTTGATTTAAATCCTTCAATTTTTCACAATCATGTAAATAGGTTGATTTCTTTATTTATAGCTTTAAATAAGGAAAAGATAGAAATGTCCTCAATTTTGAAAAAATGGATTGAAAGGGCTTCAAATATAAAACTCTTCTAAAAGCTGTCAAAGGGCCAGGAAGACCCTGATCCATTAATAAAGCCAGTGCATAAGGTGATGAAGAAGATTGTACAGTATGATATTTTTTTAGATAATTTCATTAGAAAATCAAACATGTTGAAACCTGAATTGATGCTTTCAAATTATGAGATGGTGCCCATAGTTTTCACAGATGAGGGAGAATTTAAAGAAGCATATCAATGGAGAGAGGAAATGGATGTACTCTTGTCAGAAAAGGTGACTAGTATCCTAAATGACACATTTTCCCTCAATAGCACAATTATGTTATTAATAAGTGCTAGATCAATGTTTGATAATATTTAGCAGCGGGTTACTCAGATAGAAAATGAGTGGGAACAAATATCAAGGAAAAAGGCTGAGTTTGCCAGTTTTGATTTCCCAAGTGAAGACATATATAATAGGTGGGGGTATCAGTACATACCTCATGTTCAAAAAGATAATACTCCACCAACTTCTTAAAGTGGACATAGATAGATATTTTGGTTATAACAGATGGTGAGATTTTTTGAAACATTTATTACCGGGTGAACAGTGAGGAGCATAGGTCAAATCTCCTAAAGGAAGCTAAAGATAGTATAAAAAGCATAAAACAGGGTGGTGCTTCAACAATATCTCATCTACTCCATCAATGTATTTATTGTAAATCTTAAAATGTTGTTGTAAAGTTTATTTTAGATTGAAATATGTAACCCTAGAATGATCGGTGGCTTGTTGCATTTCCTTGTATATAAAGGATTTTTCATGATCTTTCTAGGCATTGAGAGCTTAGGAGAAAAAAGATAGAAATTTTGAAACCTAACACTTAGTCAGGGATTGTAAATTTTGTATCATTTTATCAGAGAAATAGAGAAAAAGTATAGGTTGCTACTATTTTTCAAGCTTTGTTCAAGATTTGATGTATGCAACATTTAAAGGGTGAACTTAATATGAATCTTGGATCTTTGTCTCTCTTGTGAGTTTGTTCAGTAAATTTTTAAGTTTCTTTGAGGTTTATATGTATGTGTTTGAACTTTGAGTTCTAATCTAGGATTGGATTAAAATTGCTTTGAGTTGGATACATGTTTACTAAATATATTCAAGGATTTATGAAAGTAGGAAAGATTTGAAGAAGTTTGTATTTATGTTCAAGACCCACCTTTCATCAAAGATTGTTGTATTCATTATGTTTTCTGACCCTATTTCCCAATGAATAAGGCATTGGCCTTGATCTTCCTATCTTATCTTTGTATGGAATGATTGGAATCTTGTAATCCTGAAAAACATTGAATTAATACTAGTCTTTTACATTTATTTTACTTTGTATGTATTGTCCTACCCAGTGATGGAGAGTCAATGAATAATAGGTTGTTATTTAGTACTTTCTCACTATTATCTATTGTAAGATCCAATAATTAGTAAGGGGTAGAGTTAAAACAAATTGGATCAGGTGTACCCACCTTGGTTTTGCAGAGCCAAAAGTGAAGAGGGCAGTCTTGTCCCTATAGTTGGTCCATTTGCCTATAGATTTCTCACATTTGGAACTAACCCATCCTTAATATCAGTCATAGATATCTCATGGAATGTAAAATCCTATCTAGGAACCAACAACATCTACTTTAGGTATGAAAGAAACTAGTCAGGGAATCAAAATCTCATAACCAAGTAAGGAAAATGATTCTTTTGATTTCATTCAGTTCTGTAAAAATTTTAGGATCCAAATTTTTCCCATAGATTATTTGAGATCGAACCTTGTTGAATTGAAAAGGTTTGTAGACTACTTAAAGGGAGATAGTATAAATCTGAATCATAATGTCACCTCCTCCAATGAAGATGATTCCTCAATAGCAAAACTATTTGAACAAGGAGAAACCACTATATTGGCTACTTTCCCAGGTCAAAAAACTGAACCATTCTATGTCTCCTTGTATATCAATGGTTTTAAACTTAGCAATTGTATCATAGATTTGGGTGCTTCTGAAAATGTGATGTCTTCCCCTCTAGCTAAAGCCTTAGGCCTCACCATGACAAAGGTACAAGGAAGAGTGAAGTCATTCTTTGGTCAGGTAAATTTTCTCAGGAGATTCATCCTAACTTTTCAGAGATCACCAAATGTATTGTAGACATGATGAAAGGTAATCATAATTTCAAATGGAATGACCCTAGTAAAAGTGCCTTCCAAGATATAAAGGATTCTATAGCCAACGCCCCTGTCTTATACCACCCAGATTATAAGAAGAATTTCATGATTTATTGTTACACATTTGAACATACATTATCAACTATTCTTATGCAAGAAAATAGAGGAGTTAAGGCTCCTATTGCCTTTATGATTATGCCACTGAAAAATCATGAGCTAAGATATTCTCAGGCTAAGAAGCATGCTTTCTCAGTGGTGAAAGCCTTGAAGAACTTCAGATTTTATATCTTACATTCTCACTCCATTGTATTTGTTCCTGACATTGTGGTAAAGAGTATATTAACCCAACAAGATGTAGGATGTAATGATAGAGGGGCTTGGGTAGCCAAAACACAAGAATATGACATAGAGATCAAGCCAACCAAACTAGTATGAGGCAATGCATTGTGTAAAGCTATTGCAAAAAGCGAAGGAGTTAATCAGCCCAAAATAGAACAATTAGTTTTGACAGTGAGTTTACAAGACCCCTGGTTTGAAGACATTGTATATTTCCTGACTTATGGTGAATTCCCTAAAATATTGATAGGTAAACAAAGGAGACACCTGAGGTTGAAAGCTACTAAATATGTCATTTGGGAAGGTATGTTATATAAAAGATTTGTAGATGGAACTTTTCTTAGGTGTGTAGACAAGTAGCAGTAGGAGAGATTGTTAAAAATGTTCCATGATGAAACTTGTGGTGGGCATTTCTCATCTTCTGTAAGTGCATTTAAGATTTTGAGGCAATGCTATTATTGGTCATGAATGTTCAAGGACACGTATCATTGGGTGGAAAAGTGTGAAAAATGTAAGATGTTCACAGGTCGACCTCAACTAGTAGCTCTTTCTCTTAGACCAGTAATAATAGAAGGTCCCTTTCAGCAACGGGGCCTCAATTTTATCAGGCCCATAAATCCTGCATCAAGTGTTGGTCACACTTACATAATCACCAAAACTATCTATTTCACAAAATGGGTGGAGGTGAAGGCCACAAAGAGAACTACTTCTGAAGTAGTGTACGAATTCATCAAGGAGAACATTATGGTAAGATTTGGTGTGCCTATTAAAATAGTAATGGATAATGCAGCTTACTTTTCTTCAGCCAAAATTACCATTTTTTTTTTTGAGTATGGTATAACTGCTAGTCATTTTTTTGACTATTTCCCACAAGGGAATGGTCAAGCTAAATCAAGTAATAAGAACCTGGTAAATATAGTGAGAAAACTTGTATCAGATAATCAAAGGACTTGGCATAAGAAAATTCATGAAGCACTCTAAGCTGATAGAGTAACTCCAAAGAGGGCGATTGGTATTTCACCTTTTGAGATGGTATACAAAGTTGAGGCAAGTCTTCCCTTGCCTCTAGAATTGGCCACTAACAAGTTGAGAATAGTTTTAGAAGATGGCATCTATAAGGATGGTTTGGAAAAGTGAATTTTGTATCTGAATAAACTTGAAGAAGAATGAGAGAAGATTGTCGATCATATCATAGAACATCAGATGCGGGTAAATAATCTCTTTGACAAGAAAACCAGACCAAGGAAGTTCATGGTGGGAGATTCAATACTGCTATGAGATAAATGAAGGGCACCTAAAGGAATGCATGGTAAATTTGAGATACTCTGGAAAGGAACATTCATCATCCATCAAGCCTTTGATAGAAATTCTTTCAAATTGGCGTATCCAAGTGGTGAAGTGCAACCCTTGACCTATAATGCTCAAGATTTGAAATTATATCAAGTTGTAAATTGAAAATAGGAAACCCTTGTATTGTATGATAGTTACATTTAGTTCTAGTTTCTATTTTCCTTAGTTTAGCTTTCCTCGCTTCGTCTTTCCTTTCCTATTTCCTTCCTTTGCTTTAATTTTGTTGTGAGCCACCTTTTCATTTAACTTTGTGAAACCAGAGATTTGGATTCCTTTCTTAGATATGAATGTATCCAAGTCCCTAGACAGAGCCAGCTATTGCCCCACTTTTCTTCTTCACACTTTTAAACAAAAATGAATACCTTGTGTTTAGATAGAGTCATGGGTTTTGAGATGATCAATTGGAGTCTAAGTCTAGAATCTCCCTAGGATAGGTGGTCTTTATCGAATAATCCCTTCATGCCTCTTTCTATTTTTAAGCCTGGTTGGTTTTTAATTTCATCCTAGGAATGGGTAAGTTATAGTTCCTAATTCGATAAAGACTTTTATTCTTTCAGTTTTGTTGATGGTATTCATATGGATGAGAAGCTTCAAATTCATATTTTTCCTCTTTATTAGAAAAATGAAAATCACCTTCTCCTCTGTGGGTTTCAACCCATGAAGGTAATTTTCCACAGGAAGTGAACATAGGAATCATCAAGTGCACAAACAAGGCCTTTAGATCAAGATTCTCAAGTTAAGAATGAGCAAGGTCAAGAGGAAGTAGCTTGGTCAAGAAGATATTATACACTTCTCCTCTTGCGGAGTTTCTCTTATAAGGGTTGCTTTCTGAAGGACAGTAGAAAGTGTATTAGAGATTCCTGAAGGTCAAGCATCTAGATTTTGAGGAAATAAGATTGAATACCTTCATTGGATAAAGTGGTCTTAGAATAAGAGAAAGCAAGTACAAGACCTTCCCCATAGAATCAGTTTTTAGCTTCTCCCTTTTCACAAAATCACCTGAGAAGGTCGGTTTTTGAGAAGTGACAACTTATGAAGAAATAAGCATAAGAAATTATGCGGATTGAATGCTCATGCATGATCAGGGTAATTTGTTTTGATACCTAAGAGAAGTTGATAAAGGAAAGGACCAGTTGTAGATTTTTGGAAAATCACTTCTCATCTTCTCCATAGTCAGGTTTCTACCTTCGAAGTGAGTTTTTTGACAAATGCGTTAAATTGAGAGAAGTAGAAAAGTAAAAATCTGCTGTGTCAATAAAGTTACCATTATAACTACTTCAAATGGGTAAAAGTGATTTTTTAAGGCTATTAATAAGATGTATTTAATTCAAATCTTAATGTTAGAACTCTAATGGATATTTTTAAAAATCTCTCACTCGTGTGGCACAAGATATGGAAAGTAACGGTAAGGAAACAAGCTATTTATAAAAGACTCAAGTGATCAGTCAAAAATTACCATTTGTTTGTATCTTTCTCATATGCCTTTTATTCCTCATGATTTCACAAATCATATGTTAGCATACTCCAAAGCTTCTTAACAATAAATCGAAAGAAGAATCAGAAGCTATGGCCACTAGATTCTTGGGTTTTGATGGGTTGAACAAGATTACATCTGAATGGCATTATCTAATGGATACATCCCTTAGATTCTATGATCTAGACAATCTACATAGAAGATTGAGTGAGGAAAATTTCCACCCTATGACACAGAAGCTCAAAGGTAGTGGTTTGGTTGAAGCCATTGGATTTCCTGTTGCAGTACAAGCCCCTGAACTAATACAAGAATGTATAACTAGATTCAACCCAAATAAAAAATAGATTTTGTTACCAGATGACATAGTACTCATCTCCATCAACAGAGAGTCCATGCAGAATAGTCTTTATATTCCAGAGTGAGTGGGATTTTCAAACATGAAGTTATCGATTGCAATATCATAATATAATGAGAAGAAGATGAGGTGGAGGAAAGAGATCATGAACTCATGGTTTCAGAAGGCTAGAAGCATAAAGGGAAAAGTGCCAAAGACACTTTTTGGGATGGATCTAAAGGTAGAGGTCATCGACATCCTCGTGCTCCTTCACAGGATAAAAGGTGAAAGTGACGCATTGAATTTCATAGAGCACTACTTCTTGGTCTAGGTAATCTATGATGAGCATCATTATATAGACTCAACTCAATTGGTGAGTGAAAATATGTCTAATGCCTTGAATCTCACCAAGTACTAGAACAAATTCTATATGTCTTCCTATTTGACCTATGTTTTAGCTAAATTGCAAGTATGGTCGGGACTCCCTAGGTTAGAAGAATTTCAAGATGATGTGAAAATTTATGAATTCTTCCCTCATTTGAAGTTACAAAATAGCTATGTCAAGCTCATTAAAGTTAATGACTCATTTAAAATGAGGTTGTGCAGAGAGTTACAAGGATGCCTAGAATGGAGATTCTCACCAGAGGCCATGGAATTCATCACCCAATTTGGGAGTTTCTTCATTCAATTTGCTAGTTTCTCATACGTTTGTCTTGCAGGTTTTGATGATTTTCCCATGAAGCTACCAAGGTACCCCAATGACATGATTATGCTTGTAGAAGTGATCCAACAGATGTTGCAAGTGAACCTGATTAGTGCAGGAATTAAGAAGAAAGACTATAAATTCCCCATTGCCATTGGAGCTTACAGCTGCACATCGAGATAAAATGCTAAGAACATGATAAAGGTGTTCAAGAGTATATATAAGCTAGAGAAGTATGAAATATTGAGACTACAATTTGATCCAGTGAATTATGCCAAAAATCATCTATAGATCGACACTATGGTCAGGCACATCCCCAAAATCGAAGATTATTGGGAAAATTGTAAGGATGAGCTAGAAAGCTGAGAGAGGTTCTACTCTAGGTTGACTATTGAAAAAATAAGTTGTACAATGCCAACATTAATGTTGAGGGCATTGTTGATGATAGAGAACACATGTACAATGATACATATAGAGACCAGATCAAACCTTTCCTTGTGAGCTCAGAGCTAGTTCAAGGTCAAGCTATAGAAGAGTTGGAAATCTTAATGGCCAAAATCATTAAGAGAACTTATAAGTGGGTTCAGTGGATGATGGGAAGAAGAAAGAGGTTTGGGAAGCCCTCCCCTCAGTAAAATCCTATAGTCAAGCTGGTGAGTGCTCTTGCATCCTCCTCTTTGCTAGCTTCATCCATAGCCAAGGGACCAGCTCAATCAGTAGGTGGAGATGATTAGCCACCCAAAAAAGAGATCCCAATTGAGAAGACTTGTTGAGAAAGTCCACCTCCAATCATTGGTTCAAAAAAAGAAGCTAAGGCTAAGATATCTAACAAGTCAACAAAAGAACTTACTGGATCCATGGAACCATAACAGAAAGCACAAGGAGGAACCATTGAGATAGAAGGTGACACTCCTAGTTGAGGGGCTCCTTCCATTATCGAAGTTGGTGATGATAGTAGTAGTTCAAAAATTGAGTCGAATGAAGAAATAGAAGAGCACTTAGGGTCACCTCAAAAGGAAAAGGAAGTCACGACATTTGCATAGGTTAATCTTTTCGCTTCCAAACATAAATCTTCTCCACCTATTATCAAGAAATTATTTGTAGAAGGTTTACTTTCTGTGACAAAAGTCACAAGTGTAGAATCGTCGGTTGAGAACACTCTAGAGTGGAAGAGAAAGAGAGTTGAATAATGCACTCCTAGTGGTGAGATGCTCTCACAAATGATGTAGTTGGGTGCAGCTATAAGCAAAGCTAAAAAGACTAAAACTCTATCTACTCTTGGTCAAGATCTAGACATAGGGCACCTGACTATGGAGATAGTCAAACTGCTAAAGGATGGCAGAATTGAAGAGCTCACTGCCATGTATTTTTCACTCCAGTCCTTAGACATGGGGCCCGCATGCCATGATACGAAAGTAGACTTGTGGAAGTCTAGCAATGTCTTGATCGAAGAAGAGCTTGAAGAACTCAAAGTTACTAAGACTCGACTCAAGGTGGAGATCAAAGAAATGACTAACTTCATCAAGCAGTTAGTCACTCCTGTTGTAAGTCTGTCCAGTACTCTAGCAACGTTTGATCCTATTGTAGTTGTGAATTAGGCAATAATTGCCAGATTGCAATAGGATAGACATTTCAGGCATATTGGTAGGAGGTAGATCAAATGACTCAAGTCTAAAGGTCTAGTAGTCATTGAACATCTCAAAGATTTCCTTTTGAAGTTAGAGGCAGAGAAGGATTTTCTCAGTGGACATTTGAAGACACTCACAATAGAGAGGTTGAGACATGAAGAGTGCATGGTGCTACTACATTGGTTAGTCACAATCAAGACTAAGGATGCAATCAAGGCCAACATATTGTAGAAAGGGGATGAACCTCTGATCGAGTGGCTCTAAGGGGTAGAATTCAAAATGGAGATGATAATCAAGGCAGAGATGGAAATGAAGATGACTGGAGAAAAAGTCACCAAAGAGCAAAGTAAAATCTTTGTATATTTGATGGGCCTTCATTCCAAGTATCAAACTAGTGGAGATGGGAAGAGCCCTATTGGTATAACCAATATGAAAAAGTCATTCTCTAACTACTTGATCAGCTTGTAGAGTTATCTGGGTCTCATCTTGATAGAATACCCAATCTTCAACAACTTGGTGGATGTATATACAAGGCCATGGAGAAGATGCAATCCTAAAAAGATGTGGTGAAATGCATAGAGAAAGATCATTCCCACTGGCTCATAAGATACAAGAATGTTCACATTCCTGATGCTGAAAGGATGATTCTGATTCTTGCAGCCGCTAAAGCTCATAAGGCTAAGTTGGAGAAGGGGAAGAAATTAGAAAAGAACAAATAGTTTCCCCCTTTTTCCTTTTTGATATATATCATATAGTTAGTAAATTTCCACTTGTCATTCACTGACCTTTGTAGAATATGAATCAATTCGATGGGTTTTGTAACGGCTTAATTCTTGAAGCCTATATGTAAAACATTGAAAATCAATGAAAGGGTTGGCTAAATTTTGGTGTGAAATACATCTTGTTGTGGATTCAATTTGGAATGTGTTTTGTGCCATTTATTTACTATTCCATGCTTTGTGAATCTGAATGTTTGTTTTCCTTAAGTTGGATTGAAATTAGGAAATAAATGGAATTCTATTTCTACTCTTCAGTGAAACTAATTGACAGTAATCAGAGCATTACTTGGAAGTTGGAAAAATACTCATGTGTCTTGTTTAGATTAGATTCATCTATGTTGTTTTACTATGTTTTCATTCATTCAAGTAGGATTCATTGTTTCATTCCCATTCGCACAAATTCATAAGTATTGTGAAATCACAAAGTTGGTTAGAGTTAGGATCAAATCTTTTCCTGGATTAGTTTGTCACCGAGGGCTAGTTCGGTTACCTCTTGTGTTTTCTGGTCAAGAACATAACCTATTAGGATTTAGAGAAAACAAAATTCATTGCATATCTTTTACATAAGGGAGATGTACCTGTTAAAATTTAGAGGAAAGTTAGTTGAATAGATAACAACTTTCCAACTGTTCGTATTCATATTGTTTCTTAAGAGATTTTGGGCAAATAAAGAGTTAAAGCTAAAAAGAACAATTTGTTTACCAACACTTTTATAATTGCTTTTAGTTTCTTTTCCCATAACACATTCTCTGCATACATTATTAGATGGTTTGACAATCTTCGATAGATCTCTTACTAAATTAGTAAAGCTTGCCTTCATAGTTTTATCAAAATTAAAATTACATAATCTTCTATGTCATAACCAACTGTCATCTACCTTCGTAACAAAATAGGAAGCTCCAGAAGTATTTAATTCAAATACATTACCTCTAAATTTAGTATTGGTTGCAATCAACTTTCCTTCCTTACTTCTGATAAAATATTTACCATTACTAAATTTTAAATGAAATTCTTTGTCCATCAACTATCCAACACTCAACAGGTTATTCTTAACTCCATCAACAAGTAGTACATTATCAATGTTAGTCTTTCCATCTAGAGTAATGGATCCTACTCCTATGATAGAGTTAGGAAGATTATCTCCAAACCTTACAACACCGCCATCATACTTTACCAATTTAACAAATTTGTTTTTGTCTCTAGTCATATGATGTGAACAACCACTGTCTATAATCCATTCATTTTTCTTATCAACATGTGATACTAAAGCCTTTTCCTCATGTACTAGCTCATCTCTAATAGAAACAAATACGATCTCCTCATAATCTAAATCATCATCATCAGAAATTCTTTCACTAGCATAGTAACATTCTTTATCCTTTGAATACTTAGATTTAAAAAACTAAGGTTTGTACTTAGGAGCCCTTGTAGGACATCTAGATGCAAAATGACCAACTTTATTGCATGAAAAACATTTTAAAGTTAATTTTCCTTCAAATTTACCCTTACCTCTCTTTTCTCTTCTATAAATCAAGTTGTATTTGAATTAGATCATTACTGTATCATTTTAACCATTGCTACAGATAAATCTCTTAACCGAGTGAAAATTAACAGTCTTTATATTTCAATATGACACTTAATGAATGTTGATTAGTTTTTTGTTTACCACATAGTAAATGTTTGGTTAAGGGAGAAATGTTAGTGATAAATCCTCTAACCAGGTCACACCTCATAGTATTTTTTGTAACCTTTAATAGGGTTGGCTCTTAACCAAGCTCACTTTAGAAGAGTGAATTATTTTGGGTTACCGGTCCCAAGTGGTTTTTCCCCTAACATGATTTCCACATCAAAAATCAAAGTGTTATATGCATATGGATGTGTTGAACTATTATTTTACTTTACATATTACTATAACTGGATTGATTGGTAAACATAGTATTTAATTTACTGGTAATCAATAGATGAAGAGAAAGATACAATTGATATCTTACCAAGTTGATTAATTGATTTTAAAGTTTTTTTATATACATCTAGGAGTATTTGGGACTATAGGATAACTGGACTTAACTGATTCACCCTCCTCTTAATTATCTAACAATTGGTATCAGAGCATAGAGCTCTTGAAGGAAATGTTTGAAGGAATTAAGCTAAAGATCACAAGATGTATAAGAGAGGTGCCAAAGTTGAAGAAAGAAAACTTCTCGATATGGAAAAGTAGAATGAAATTGTATCTATTAGGAATAGGCAATTTTGCAACATAATACTTAGAAAATAAAATAATCTTACCCTTTGGACCTTTGACTATTGATTAGATGAGAGAAAGATAAGAACATAATGCTATGATGATAGAGCTTGCTTCTTCCTTATCAGATGCCGAACTTGAATATTTTAAGACATGTACTACTATTGAATAGATGTGAGACAAGCTTACACTAGTTCATAGAGGAGATGTGAATGTGCTAAGGGATAAAGATGAAAGTCTTAGAGGAAAGTTTGATGACATGAAAATTAAAGAAGGGGAGAACATATCCCAATATAGTAACTAAGTCAAGGAGGTTTTGAATGCTATCTGAGGATCGGGTGGAATTATTGATGAAGACACTATTGTAAGTAAAATTATCAAAACCTTATTACCTTCTTATGCCATCAGAGTCTCTATAATTCATGAAATGAGAGAATCTCCTAGTAATAATGTTACACTTGATAGTCTAATCAATAGACTGACTGCATTTGATTTGAACAAATTTGAAAATAGTATTATTCCTACTATTGAGTTTGCATTTATGTCATCTCTAAAAACTGATAAATCAAGCAACAAACATAGGATAATAAACAAAATTGATAGTGAAAGTGAAGAGGATGAACTTAATGAACTTGAAGCACTAATTGATAGAAGATTACAAAAAGGTAAAGGAAGATATAGATGAAAGCTACCTTTGGTATGATTTAAGTGTAAAGAGATTGGTCATATTGCTACTAGATGTCCTAACATGAAAGAAGATGAGAAAACTAATGAAAGATATAATGAAATGAATTTTGATAGAAGAGATAAGCGAGAACATAGAGGAAAATGACATTATCACAAAATAAGTAACCAAGATTAAAAAGACAAAGGCAAGAAGACATGTTACCTTGTTGATGATGATGATGATGACAATGACACTGAAACTGATGAATATATTGAGGTAGTGTTTGTAGCTTTGAAAGAAGATTCAAAAGAAGAAAATGTTAGGATTAGGTAATACTAAGAGGGGGCATGAATTAGTATTACTGAACTTTAGTTTAAACTTCAACCAATTATAAATAAACCAAAACAATGCTGAAATGAAAAGAACATATAAGAACAACACATAACTCATGACATCATGATTTGTTCTCAAGGAAACTTTGTTAAGGGAAAACCCCGATGGGGGTGATACCCACAACTATGCACTAGAATATTATATCCTTGTTAGGAGATCTAGCCTTATTAGGAGATGAGTGTTACATAGTACATTTCCTTTCTAGAGGAATACAAAGCCCTGGTAGGGGATACAAAGCACCCGATTAAAGGTGGTGAGCATATAGCTCTTACAATCTAAATAATATCTCAAAAGAGTTCTAAAAAATTAACAATACAAGCACTTTCCTTGCTTAGATATTTCCAATTGTATCTCTATCAAACATTGATCTCACATATTCTCTCTACTCTCAGATTTGCATCATCATCACATCATCATTCCATCAATACATATCACTTCCACAAAACACTCTATACTTATACAAAATCTTCCATCAATCAGCTCTCAAAATAAATCAAAAAACATAATAATAAATTATGTAAATGATAATCATAGATTCGGAAATCTTATATTACCAAATAGTCATAAATATACTTTACCCATCTAGCTTAGCACGTTACCATATCCACTATGCTTGCCTTAATCTTCACAACTACTTGTGTGCCCTGTTTCACTGATTCTCTATCTTCACATACCTTCATATCACTATATCTTACTGATCTGATCACAAAAACATATAAGATCATAAAAAAAGGTCCTACATATCCCAAAATACCTTCTACTATCTTCGCAAGCCATGATACATCATATCTTGTCATCACTAACCACAACTGTTCCATAGTACACTATTGTCCTAATTCTGTACTTAGTCATTTTCATGACTATGACTCCATTACCAAAACTCTCTTCATGTGATCACTCCAGCATAAGTGTTTCCATAAATGACAACCCTTAATTGATCCCTAGTATTCCAAAACATCACTTGCCAATAATCTGTCCCTTTGGCATTTATGGCAACACTTAGCAAAAAATGACTAAGTGTCAAAACACTAACTTCCTTCTACATATATACTTATTTTTTTCTTCTCTTTCTCTTTTTCTCTTTTCTCTTTCCTTTTTTTTATTTACATTTTTTATTTTTCTCACTTTTTTCTTTTCTTCCTCTTCTCATACTTCTCTTCTCTTCCTCTCCTCATTTTTCTCTTCTCTTCCTCTCTCTTTGACATCAATGGCAAAGGTACTTGCAAAAATTCAAAATTTCTAAGCAAAAAAGGACTTAGTGCTTACTCACTAGATTTAGGATATCTTGGAAAGAGTTTTCCAAGGTCTTCACTTCCTCAGCCCATGACTTGATTAAAATTTTAGTGACATCGATCAGTCCATTCAGTGCATAGGATGTTGTCTCTACTACCTTAAGCTCAATGGGTATAGCTTTTGACATGGATCCTTCTACTTTCACCATCTCGGTGAGATGAGTTTCAAGCATTGAGAGATTAGGAGTTATTAAGATCTTCAAGAGGCCAAATCTATATGTTTCTCTCCCTTTCTCTACATTCAAAGTGCTAATCTTATCCAATATCTTGGATACTTTCTTATCCATCTCCAATATAGTTTGTGAAGAGGTTTCACAATTATCCATCAAATTATCTAGGGTAGCCCTATCCTGGGCTATAATGTCTTTAATGTTCTTCATATGTCTACAAGGATATATACATTAACTATATATCTTTCTTCCTTGTGCTACATAGCTCTTTGCTTTAAGTGTAGTTTCTTTAAGAATGTCCAAGTCCCATGAGATGGACTGACAAACTTCTTTCAACTTCTTTTCTAGGAAGCTCTTTTCTACCTTGTTCTTTGTGGTCTTCAACAATGACTCAAAGTGAGTGTCAAAGTTGTCCAATGCCATGCTCAAGTTCTCTACCTCATCCTTTCCTTGAAATGCAATAGGTGTAAGAATTATTTTGTTTACTGTCTCCACTACCTTGGAAATCACTTTTTCTCTTTTGTCTCCTTTTTGTACCAACCTTTATTTTGCCTTAGCAAAGGCCATGAAAGATAACCTCATGAGCTCATCCTCATCCATACTCTCCACATTTGTGCTCACCGGTTTGGCCATACTTGCCAACAATAAGGTGGAGGAGGTGTCTGATTCTTGTTTTTGTTCAACTATTACCTCTACTTTTGTTCTTGTTTCCTCTACCTATCTTTCTTTTTGTTGTATCTCCTTCTCTTGTACATTCTCTTCATATTTTTCTTCTGTATGCTCTTCCTCTTCCTATCCTTCTTCTTCAATTGTCATCACATTTTATGTATTGTCTTGAAATGGGTCACTTGTATCGAGTGAAGTGTCTAATGATATGGGCATGCCATAAATGAAGAAGTTTGGTTGCTTATCAACTTTGCTAACTTGTTCACTTATTTTTTCTATCTTGGAACTTTCTCCCATTCCTAAGAGTGTAGGCTTGGTAACCTTGGGAGGTGAGGTCTTCTTAGGCATGTCACTCATAAGGATTTGATCTAGTGTCTTTTGAGTGTCTTCTATGACTTCATCATACTTTCTTGCTATGATTTTAACCAGTCTAGCCTTGGTCCTCAACAAAGGTTTCAATTCTTTGATGATCCTTTCCCTCTCTTGTACAAAAACAATAGGTAACATGTCTTATATGGCCTTGTTCCTTATGTTTTCATCTTCAAACTGTGCCAATAGTTTTCTAATTTCTAGTTTACTGTACAATTCCTTGGGGATACTTCATTCTATCTCTAAAAGATTCTTCTTAAAAGCCAATAATTACTCAATTATGGTATCCTCAATTATTGCTTGATTCTCAGAATCATACCTTTCATAATACATGTTTACTATTTTTAGATTCCCATCTTTTATGACTCTTTTCTATAATGATTTTAGGTCTAGTTTCCATAAGGTTTGTGGATCCTTCTATGCTACTTTTTCCTCTTCTTTCTTAGTAACTTTCTCTTCTTTCTTCTTCTTTTTGACATCTACCTCTTTTTCTTTTGGACTGCTCTTCCTAGTAGATATTGTAGATCTCCTAGGAATGTTCACAGACATAACTTATTGTGATGTCTCCTCTTGTGTGGGTGATAGATCAATTATATCTATTTTAGGACTTACTGGTTTCTCTACTTTAGGAGGGGTACACGCATCAATAGCCATGCTAGAGGATGCCTCCATTTTTGTTCTTATGTTCTTCAACCACTCCCTACTTATTCCTACCTTCACAGTGATGTCCTCCAAAATTTTACTGATCTTTCTCTTCCTTGTTACCTTCTCTTGTTCCTCTCTGATCTTTCCTAACTTCTCCCTATAATTTCCCCATCTCTCCTCAGTAGGGTCTACTTCTATTGCTAGTACATGCTCTACCTGCATAGTCAAGATCTTAGAACTTACTTCATACCCCATAGGGTAACACCATTTCTTCCTTGGTTCTACTACCTCAAAACAAACACAATCAGTTTCAACCATAAAATAGATAGTGTCCTGATACTTCTCAACTATATCTTCAGGTATCCTATACCTCTCCTTCATCTGCCTTTGTAGTATCTTGATCATACCAAACAACTCTCCATCTACCCAGTTCTTATCCTATCTTCCATAGCTCTCTGAAATCTCAATTCCAATGGGTACATTGTCTTTCCATGCCTTAGGGTGCATTCCAGGGAACTTGTGAATGATATGAATGTACATGTGAACTAAGAAGGACCCAAACATAAATGCTTTAGTCCTATCTTTCTTTATCACCTTTACATTATCAAGGAACTATTACGCAAGTACTTCACAAAGGTTATACTTATTATTTTCCTTGACCATCTTGTAGGCCATCATGATAAAACCAATAGATACAGAGTTAGGTTTGCTTCTATGATATAATTTGTAGCCCAATAACATAGCTACCAATCTAACATCTTGCTGGAAGATGTCATTGACTTTCATTTCCCTCTTATCCCATTTTGAGTGAGTTAGGGCTTCCACATGTTTTCTTTAGTTATTTCTGCTATAGGAAGGGCTCCTTCATTATTAAGACCTATTATATCATGAATCAATTATGCACATATATTTGCTAGTTGATCTCCAATCCATATGAACTAATCATGGATTCTACTAAGAATGATCTTGAACCATTCTATTTCCATGAATTCCATAAGTAGGGTGAGCTTAATGATAGATTGACTCTCTAGTTCCTTGAACTCCTCTATCATAGATCCATATGCTTCTATTATGGCATCTAATTCATTGTAGATATTCACATCTCCTATAATTTCATATTTGCAATGAATATAAGCCCTAATATATTCTACATACAATATGCCAACAGGGGTTTGTGAAAATGCTCCTTCCAGATCATCCTCATAGGACTTAAATGGATGTCATTTAAGCTTGTACCTAGGTCTATCCACAACATCAAAGATAACCAGTATATCGATGACTTCTTAATGAGAATAGGTCTAAATACCTTAAACACACTTGAATCTGGCACTTTGCTTCACGCAATCATGGAATCTCTCTACTAGATGACTGCAATGCTTCACAACTCTGCTCTCCTTGGTTGTTGATTATCAAATGGTACTAAAATGATGTTGTCCAATCTCTTTTATCCTTCACAAGTTGAGTAAGTTCATTAAACACTGGTACCTCAACTTTGCATGTTGTCTAGTCAACACAAAACTCACGAACATAGGAAATGGATCTCCAAGTGTCATGCTCTCAACCACAGACTCCACAGTGTCTATACACACCATACCAAAGGTTTCATGAGCTTACTCAACACATAAAAGGGTTGGATATATTATGTTCTTTGTATCCCATGCTCCCCTTAAGGTCATACGACCTTCTAGGTCGATGACTCAAAGAACTCATCATGTGAAGACACAATATCATCAACTGTCTCTCCCCAAACTGATGCTTTGTTTAAAAATTTCACCTTCCATATCTTATCATCCTCCTCTCTTTCTGATTTCTTGAAATGATCCTCAAACTCATGCATGTATTCATTGAGACTCTTACCACTATCACCAACATTTTTCCTTATAACCACAGGAGGTGGTCCTCTTGGTTCACTTGATCTTCTTTGTTTGCTTTTGTAATCTTCTCCATTGTATCTACAAAACTTTGTAATGTGTCCAAGATTGTTGCATTTTTAACATGTAGGAGGTCTCCTTCTATCCTGATTTGCTTTTAGTTTATAATACCTTGTAGTGTGTCCAAAGTTGTTTCATTTTTGACATGTTATCTTGGCTATTGATTCTTCTCTGACATAATCTTGCTTTTACCTAGACTGATCTAGTTTTCTGCAATCTACTTTCTTGTGTCCATACTCATAATAGTTAAAATAGTACCTGGTAAAGGTTTTAGAGGTGCGTTTACTTCTGCAATATCTTTTCATGTGTCCAACATTTTTGCATCCAAAGCATCTACCTCTAAAAGGTCTGATATGTTCTTTAGGTTCTTCATGAGTAGGTCTTTGTTCATTCTTTGCTCCACTTGCTTCTTCATTAGTTTTGGAACTTTCTCCTTCATTGAATCCAACACAAATCATATCTCCTTTAGGTTTTTGTCTTTCTCTTTTCTCATCAATTTTGTCACTGCTCATGTGCAACTTCTGAATGTGTAATTTGGCTTGAGTGAGTTCACCTATAATTATGCAATTGTACTTCTCTGGTTCTTGACATTTGTCTTTGTAGTGGTCAAGTTCAATCTTCATTAGTCCTACCTACTCATTTTCTACTTTTAGTGATTCTTCAAGTTTGTTCTTGGCATCCTTTTCATGTTTAATCTCTTTTATCATCAAAATATTGATCTCCTCTTTTTATTGCTCTAGCCTTTTGTTAATATGATTTAGAACAACATAGAGGGGGGGGTGTGAATTAGTTTTTCTCAGGTCCAAATGTATCAATTAAACTTTTAAAAAATTCAACAATCTCATATCTAATTACCAACACTACTTGGTCATTAAAGAATGTATCCCAGAAACATATAACAATGTAGTCCACTATCCAACAGTATTTAACTTGCAAGACATAGAAATGTTCACACCAAAACATTCACACAAGTATGACACCAAGATTTATAGTGGAAACCCAATTTGGGAAAGACCACTTTGTAACATGTTACTGATATTTTCACTCTTCTGAAGTGAGCTTTGTGAACATCTGACCCTGTTAAAGGTTTACAAACACACTACTAGGTGTGACCCTGTTAAAGGATTTCAACCACCCTATTAGGAGTGAGCCTTGTTAGAGGACTTAGGTACATTCCATTAGAATGAAACCTTGATTAAAGGATTTAAACAATGATTGTTAGGTCAACCTTGATTAAAAGATTTAAGCTAATACAATGGTTAGAAAGTAGAAGTAGTATCTAATCTGAAAAGCATACAACTCACTTTGCAAATAATAGATCCAATTCACACATATATGCCAGCTTACTGACTGAGTTCCATTTCCATCTCCATCACTAATCTTCTCATAAATCCCTTCAAGAAATCACAACTACGATCAACTCCTCCACCTTCATCCTTTCTGCTTATACTTATCAGTCAATAACATCAACAACTCCAACATACTTCTTTAACCTCACACTTAGGTTTTCATTTATACCTCTTCAATAGGTAGCTCCATCTCTTACCACTTAATCTCCTGTATAGATCTTAGGTCTAGGTCGGATTCATAGAATCCTTCCAACATTCATGTTCTTCATCAATTCTTTTAGAAAAATCTTCAATATCTTAATTGAAATCACAATAAAATGGTTTACCGTGCATTAAATTCTCCATACACTCAATTAATAAAGTCAACATGATTTACATAATCCAAGAATTCAACTAAGTCAGCTAGGAATCTAAATTCTTCCTCAAATGTAAATTACTGATGCTCGGTCAAGACTGTATTCAACTCCTCGGCCATCATTACATAGCTTGGTCATCTCTTCAAACTATCTCCCTTAGCTAATGCTGCCACTCAAAAATAAAGTGATGTTTGGTCAAAACTAAATTTACTCGGCATATACTGGCTCTTAGTCGACACTAACATCACTCAACTTAAACTAGATTTCTTCACTTTTGCTTAGTTTAAGCCTACTTGTTCAGTCTTTCTTCTTACTTAGATAAACAATACATTATCTTATCATTGTGCCACATAATCAGGTACTCATTGAAGTACCAAATAGCTCAATCTTCCTCTAGGTTCTATTGTTATCACCTTTTCCCTATTCCTTCTCATCAATCAATAGATATAGTACTTTCTTAGATAGCAATTGTCTTACCAGTTAAAGTTTGACATCAATGACAATACAACAATTGCTTCAATTGTAGTTTCCAACAATCTCCCTCTTTGGCATTGATGGAAACACCATATTAATAACACATGATTCACCAACCAATCCAAAACTTTTTCATTTCATCAGAAAAATTTGTAATATCCTTAGCTTCATTCTAATTCTAAATCATTGAGCCTAGCTTTCTTGATCATCCACACAGTTACTCCCTCTGAATCTTTTTTGTGTCTCTTTTCCTCTTATTCTCTGAATTCCTTCCTCTTTTATGTGTTTTCATTTGAATCTCTCCCTCTTTGACAATAATGCCAAAGCAATATCTAGAACTTGCATCTTTTAGATGTAGATATCATCTTGTCAGTTCAGTAACAATATTTCTCCCTCTATCATCTTTCTTATGACTGATTATCAGCTTTGCTATACTTTTTCACAACTCTAGGCCACTCCTAAAGTGTGACCATTTCTACATTAATTTGTTACATACTTTGTGCAACACATTTGATGCATTGCTCCTAGCTTGACTAGGTAGCCTCAGTTAGGGGAAGCACCCCTAATTTACCTCTAAGATATTGATGATCATCCTTAGGTAAAGATTTTTTGAATATGTCTACTAGTTGTTCCTTTGCATTCACATATTTCATTATCACCTCTTTATCTTGTACCAATTCCCTTAAGTAATGATACTTGATGGAAATATGTTTGGTCTTTGTGTGAATCATTGGATTCTTTGATATGTTGATAATAGTTTTGTTGTCATAGTATATGACAATTGGTTCAGTGATCTCCTCTTTCATGTCTTTCAACAATTTCTTAATCCATACCAGATTTGAACAGTTCATTGTAGCTGCTACATACTCGACTTCAACTGTAGATTGGGAAATTTAATTTTGTTTCTTGCTTGTTCAAGAAACTAATCTCTATCCAAGAAAGAAAGCTCCACCACTAGAATTTTTCTATCATCAACATTTCCTTCCCAATCTACATCAATGTAGACTCTCAGTTCAAATTTCTCATGCTTCTTGTAATACAGTCCACAGTCTTTTGTCCCCTTCAAATATCTCAATATTCTCTTCACAACTATCATATGACTTTCCTTAGGATTGGCAGAGAATCTTGCCACAATCCCAACTACTAGAGCTATATCTGGTCTGCTATGAATAGTATATTGCAGCTTTCCAATCATGGATCTATACAGAGTTTTGTTTACTTCAGCAGTATCATCATTTTTTGATAGTTTATGTCCAGTAGCCATGGGAGTACTTACTGGCCTTGAATCCTCCATACCAAAGGTTTTCAGTATCTCTCTGACATATATAGATTGTGTGATAAAAATACCTTTTTCCATCTAATAGACTTGCAAACCAACAAAGAATTTTATCTCACCAAACATAGACGTCTCAAACTCAGTTTGCATCTCATTTGAAAATTTCTTACACAGGGCATCTTGTCCTCCAAATATGATATCATCTACAAAAATTTTAGCTAAAAAAATCCATTTACCTTCTTCATCTTTCATGTATAGATTGATGTTGTCATTTGTCCTTGAAAATTGAATCTATATCAAGTAATTGTGCAACCTCTCATACCATGCTTTGGGGGCTTGCTTCAATCCATACAGTAGCTTGTTCATCTTGCAAACCATATTTCTCTTGTTTGGATCAACAAATCCTTCAAGTTGCTCAATGTACACTTCTTCTTCTAATATACCATTCAAAAATATAGACTTCACATCCATTTGGTATACCTTGAAATCTCTGTAAGAAGCATATGCAAGTAGAGTTCTTACTCCTAATCTTGCTACAGGGTAAAATGTCTCCCCGTAGTCTATTCCTTCTTCTTGTGCATAACCCTTGTATACCAGCCTTTCTTTATTCCTTGTGATTTGTCCATGTTCATTAATCTTTTTTATGAATACCCATTTTGTTCTAATGACATTTTATTTTTCTGGTCTTGGCACCAGAGTCCAGGTATCATTCTTTTCTATTTATTCTATTTCCTCATTCATAGCTTGAATCCAGTCTTCATTTTCTAATGTCACCCTTGTTGTCTTAGGCTCAAACTAACACAATAAACATGTAGGATCTTTCAACTTGCTTCTGGTTAGAACTCCAGTTTCTTTATCTCCAATGATTTGCTCAAGCTTGTGATGTCTTCTTACATAATGTGCCAAAGTAGGTTCAAATTTATTTTCTCCTTTCTCTTCAAGTTCATTAGTAAGATTATCAAATTCAGCCTCTGATTACTCAGTAGCCTCTTCTTTATGTTCAAAAACATCCTCTTGATGCTCTGCAGCATCCTCCTGATACTTGGTAGCATCCTCCTGATGCTTAATAGCATCCTCCTAATGCTTAGCAACATCCTCCTGATGCTCAACAACATCCTCCCAATGCTCGACAACATCCTCCTGATGCTTGATAGTATCTTCCTGATGCTTGACATTGCTTACCCATGACTCTACATGAGGCGCAAGTGTGTTACTCACCTCTCCTTCTTCTATATAGAAAAAAGATCTATAATCTTCAGGTTCTCTTTTGCTTTCCTGTTCATTTTTCTCTGCATATTCATCAACTTTCACATTTACACTTTCCAAATTTTTTTAGTGTTAGTGTTCAAACACTTTTAAGCTTTACTCTTTGTAGAATAACCTAGGAATATGCCCTCATCACTTTTTGCATCAAACTTTCCATTCCTATTATCTTTTAATATATAGCATTTCCTCACAAAGATTCTAAATTATTTTACATTAGGTGCATAACCATGCCATAATTCATAAGTTGTAACTTTTGTACCCTTTTTTATTTGTACTTAGTTTAAGGTATAAATATTTGTACTTACAACTTCTTTCTAGTACTTTTGTGCAACATTTTTCTCAATTATTAGTGTCCTTGCACAATCCATGATAGATCTATTTCTTCTTTTAGCTATACCATTTTTTGGAGGTGTTCTAGGTCAAAACATTTATCTCTTGATTCCTCTATCATTGTAGAATAGATTGAACTCATTTGATATAAACTTTCCACCTTGGTCAAATCTTAGACATTTTAGGTTTCTACCTATTTCTTTTTCAACCTTAGCTAAATACCACTTAAACAATTGAAATGCATCAGATTTTTCTTTTAAAAACATTATAGTCATCATCCTAGTGTAATCATCAACAAACACAATAAAGTATTTAGCACCACAATAGCTTTTTACACCCATAGGTCCACAAAGGTTAGTATGAACTAGATCTAAAGCATTTTCAGAAGTAAAATTCTTTCTCTTGAAATTGGACTTTGTAATTTTACCCAACTAGCATTGTTTGCACATCACATTATCAGGTTTCTTCAATCTCAGAAAACCTCTAACTTTCTTCTTTTTACTAATATTTACCATATTGTCAAAGTTAACATGACATAGCCTCTTATGACATAACCATACATCATCAAATTGTGCAATCAAGCATGTCTCTTCAGATAGATATAGATAGAACAAATTACCTCTAGTCTATTCTCCACTTCCAATTAGTTCACCAGTGGCATCAAATATTTTAGCCTTTCTATGATGAAACTCCACTTGGTAACCAGTGCTATTAAGTTGTACAACACTTAGAAAATTATAGCTAAGACCTTCAACCCAATAAGCATTTTCACAAGTGATCTTATAAGTTAGCTTAATTAATCCTTTACCCTTTATAGGACATGGTGCATCATTACCAAACTTAACACTTCTACCTTTGTAATGATCTAGGGTATCAAATTTACTTTTGTCACCAGTCACGTGATGTGAGAAATCACTATCAATAATCCATTTATCACCTTTTCTCACATAAGAAACAAGTGTAGTTTTCTCATCTTCATCAAAATCATCTTTCATAGCAACATAAACTACTTCAATTTCAAAATCATTATTATCAGTGTCAATTTCTTCTTCAACAATATAACAAGATTTCTTACCTTTATCCTTGTAGTCCTTGTACCTTCGGTAACCTTTGTTTTCTCTCTTATCCTTATACTTTCTTCCTCTTTCCTCATCCTTGTCATTCCTGTCAGGACATCTTGCAGCTATATGGCCAACTTTGTTACATGAAAAACATATGATAGGAACTTTACCTTATATTTTCCTTTTTCTCTTTTCAATCTTCTAGCCATAAGAGCTTCAAGATCCTCTAGTTCCTCATCAGAAGTGTCACTATCACTTTCACTATCACTTATACATTTTTATTTTTCCCTCTTAGACTTATGCAAAACCATTTGTGACTTGAATGTAGATTAAACATTAGCAACAATGTAGTTATCATAGTTAGAAAGCTCAAAAGCAATAAGCTTACCAACAAGACTTTCCAGTGTTAGAACATTACCAGGGTTACATCTAGATTCTTGAATTGCTGAAATTCTGATGGCATATATAGGAAGAAAAGTTCTCAATAAATTTCCAATAACAGTTTCATCATCAATAGTTCTATTAGCTCCTCTAATAGCATTTACTACCTCCTTGATTCTACCATAATATTGAGCAATATTTTCACCTTATTGCATTTTCATTTCATCAAACTTACCTCTTAGGCTTTTAGCTTTTTCCCTTAGTACATGTGTATCACCACCATAGATATTTGCAAGAGTGTCCCACATTTTCTTTGCATTTTTGCAATCTTTAATGTCTTCAAATTTAGGATAGATTAAGGTAGATGCAATCTCCAACATTGCTTGGTTGTGTTCATGTTTAGCTCTCATCTCTTCGGCAGTTAAAGGTGCAGCAGGTGTAACATAGTTATGTTCAACATAATATTTCACTGAGTCACCAATACTAGCTAGATGTAGTTTCATCAGACTCTGACATGCAGGGAAGTTCTCCTTATTCAACTTCGATGCCTCCTTTTTGTACATCTTGATCATTTGCTTCAAGTACCTTTAAACTTGTTCTGTGTAAGAACCAACTGCTCTGATACTAATTGTTAATATGATTTAGAACAACAAAGAGGGGGTGAATTAGTTGTTCTTAGGTCCAAATGTATCAATTGAACTTTTAAACACTTTAACAATCTCAGATCTAATTACCAACACTACTTGGTTATTAAATAATGTATGCTAGAAACATATAACAATGCAGTCCACTATCCAACAATATTTAACTTGCAAAACATAGAAATGTTCACACCAAAACATTCACATAAGTATGACACCAGGATTTATAGTGGAAACCCAATTTGGGAAAAACCACTTTGTACCATGTTACTGATATTTTCACTCTTCTGAAGTGAGCTCTGTGAAAAGCCAACCCTATCAAAGGTTTACAAACACACTACTAGGTGTGACCCTGTTAAAGGATTTCAACCACCCTGTTAGGAGTGAGCCTTGTTAGAGGAATTAAGTACATTCCATCAGAATGAAACCTTGATTAAAAGATTTAAACAATGACTGTTAGGTCAAACTTGATTAAAGCATTTAAACTGATACAATGGTTAGAAAGTAGCAGTAGTATCTGATCTGAAAAACATACAACTCACTTTCCAAATAATAGATCCAATTCACATATATATGATGACTTACTGATTGAGTTCCATTTCCATCTCCATCATTGATCTACTCAGAAATCCCTTCAAGAAATCACAACTCTGATCAACTCCTTCACCTTCATCCTTTCTTCTTAGACTTATCAGTCAATAACATCAACAACTCCAACATACTTCTTTAACCTCACACTTAGGTTTTCCTTTATATCTCTTCAATAGGTAGCTCCATCTTTTTCTACTTAATCTCCTCTGTAGATCTTAGGTTTAGGTCGAATTCATCAAATCCTTCCAACATTCATGATCTTCATCCATTCTTCTAGAAACATCTTCAATCTCTTAATTGAAATCACAATAAAATGGTTTACTGTGCATTAAATTCTCCATACACTCAATTAATAAAGTCAACACAATTTACATAATCCAAGAATTCAACTAAGTCGGCTAAGAATCTGAATTCTTTCTCAAATGTAAATTACTGACACTCGGTCAATACTATGTTCAACTCCTCAGTCATCACTGTGTAGCTCAGTCATCTCTTCAAACTGTCTCCCTCGGCTAATGTTGTCACTTGAAAATAAACTGATGTTCGGTCAACACTGAATTTACTTGGCATATACTGGCTCTCAGTTGACACTAACATCACTTGACTTAAACTAGATTTCTTCACTTTTGCTCGGTTAAGCCTACTTATTTAGTCTTGCTTCTTACTTAGATAAACAATACATTGTCTTATCATTGTGCCACATAATCAAGTACTCATTGAAGTATCAAATAACTCAACCTTTCTCTAGGTTATATTGTTATCACCCTTTCCCTTATCCTTCTCATCAATCAATAGATATAGTACTTTCTTACATAGAAACTATCTTACCACTTAAGGTTTGACATCAATGACAATACAAAATTTTCTTCAATTGCAGTTTCCAACACCTTTTTTACTTGATCTGATGTATCATTGTCTAAATCTTCTTGGATCTTGTCCATAAGGTCTTGTTTCCAATTTCTTGAAGCTTCCAGTTGTTCTTTCAGTTTCCTAATGAAATCTTCTACTCTTCTCAATTTGAATTTTAGTATACCATTCTCAGCTTTCTCTTTGTCCAGATCTTTAAGTGTTGCTTCAAATTTCTTTTGCAAACTTTCTGAATCCATTCTAATCTCCCTTAAGCTGTTCAACTTTCTCTCCAAGGACTAAAAGATCAGATACCAATTTATAGGATTAGGTAATACTGAGAGGGGGGTGAATCAGTAGTAGTGAACTTTAGTTTAAACTTCAACCAATTATAAATAAACCAAAACAATTCTAAAATGAAAACAACATATAAGCACAACACATAACTCATGACATCATGATTTGTTCTTGAGGAAACCCTGTTAAGGGAAAACCCCGGTGGGGGTGATACCCACAACTATGCACTAGAATATTATATCCATGTTAGGAGATCTATCCTTGTTAGGAGCTGAGTGTTACACAGTACATTTCATTGGTAGAGGAAAAAATTCCCTATTAGGGGATATAAATAACCTGGTTAAAGGTGGTGAGCATACAACTCTTACAATCTAAATACTATCGCAAAAGGGTTCTAAAAAATGAACAATACAAGAACTTTCCTTTCTCAAATAGTTCTAGTTGTAGCTCTATCAAACACTAATCTTGCATCTTCTCTTTGCTCTCAGATTCGCATCATCATCACATCATCATTCCATCAATACATATCACTTCCACAAAAAACTCTATACTTATACAAAATATTCCATCCAATCGGCTCTCAAAATACTTCACAAAAAATAATAATAAATTATGTAAATGATAATCATAGAGTCAGTGATCTTATATTACCAAAGAGTCAGCAATATACTTTATCCATCTGACTTAGCATGTTATCATATCCACTATTCTTGTCTTAATCTTCGCAACTGCTTGTGTGCCCTATTTCACTGATTCTCTATCTTTGCATACCTTCATATCACTGTATCTTAGTGATCTTATCACAAAAACATATGTGATCATAACAAAAGGTCCTACATTTCCCAAAATACCTTCTACTATCTTCACAAGCCATAATACATCATATCCTATCATTGCTGACCAAAACTGTTCCATAGTACACTACTGTACTAATTCTTTACATAGTCATTTTCATGACTATGACTCCATTACCAAAACTCTCTTCATGCGATCACTCCATCATAAGTGTTTCCATAAATGAAAACCATCAAGTGATCCCTAGTTCTCCAAAACATCACTTGCCAATAGAAGAAAGGTATGTAGAAACAATACTTATTTCTAAAGTTAGCAAGAATGATACTCGGATTATTGATAGTAGATGTACACATCATATGACTGGTGATGAAGAGAAATTTTAATATCTTGAACATTATAATGGTGGATTTTTTAAAATGGGAAATGATACACGTTGTCTAGTGAAAGGAAAAGGGTCTATATTATTGAACAATAAGATCAAATATGAGAATGCATATCAGGTGAAAGGACTTAATTATAATCTATTGAGTATAGCACAACTGAATAACATAGGTCATTGAGTTTCATTTGAGAATAGAAGGGTGAAAATCTATGATGTGACTGGAAAGTTGGTTGGTACTGGTGAACAATCTAAAGGTAATTTATTCTATCTTGACAATGTTGAAACTTATTGTTCGTTGGCTAAAAATAAAGATGTGTGGTTATGGAACAAGAGGTTATGTCATGTGAATTTTGACAACATGGTTAAGATCAGTAAGAAAAGAAAAGTTAGAGGCCTATCGAACATATCTAAACCTAGCCATGTTATGTGCAACCAATGTCGAATAAAAAAGATGTCAAAATCTAGCTTTAAGAGAAAACACTTTTCATCTAATGCTATTTTGGAGTTGATTCATACTAACTTGTTTGGTCCTATGATAACTCAAAGTTATTATGAAGACATATATTTTATCTTGTTTGTTGATGACTTCTCTAGAGTCTGAAGCTTTTAAGATGTTTAAATGGTATAAAGAAAAAGTGGAAAAAGAGACTGATAAAAAACTAAAATTCTTGAGATCAGATAGAGGTGGTGAATTTATTTATGATGAGTTCACTATTTTTTGTAATGAGCATGGAATCAAGAGACATGTTTCTGCATCGAGGACACCCTAGCAGAATGGGATTGCTGAAAGGAGAAATAGATCTATTGTGGATTGTGCTAGAACACTAATGATTGAAAAAGATGCAGCACATATATACTAGAGAGAAGTTGTTAGTACTACTGTATACACATTGAACTAAGTTCAACTGAATATAGATTCAAACAAGACACCTTATGAATTATGGTATGGTTACACACCTAATGTGAGTTATCTTAGAATATTTGGAAGTAGATGTCACATTTTAAAAGATGATAGAAATGGGAAATTTGATTCAAAAGGTGATGAACAAATATTCTTTGGATATTCTACTAAGTGAAAAGCTTATATATGTCTAAATAAGGCTACTAACAAAATTATTAAAAGTGAAAATGTGAGAGTTGATGAATTTGCTGAGAAAAATGATGAAGAAAGCAAAAAAGAGCCTAAAGAATATGGTAGATTTATTTATATTGAGGAACACACTCTACTTGATGAACTACCTGATGTTATCAAGCAACAAGGTAATGCTACTAGGCATCATCCTTTATAGATTGGGAATCAAAAAACTATTACTGATGAAGATCATGATCATGCACCGAGTAGAGAACATATTAAAGATCAAAGAATTGAACCTGTACTTGCAAGATACATAAGGAGACATCATTCACAAAATCATATTATTGGTGATAAGAACGCTGGCATGATGACACAAAGTAAGTTGAAAAACAACACATGCTTAGTTTATGAATTTGAACCTAAAACTGTAATAAATGAACTTGAAAATGTTGAATGTATTAAGGCTATGAATGAAGAGAATGAGTAGATACAGAAAAAAAAAAAAACATAGAAATTGGTACTGAGACTGAAAGACAAGAATGTGATTGGAACCAAATGAATATTCAAAAACAAATTGAATGAGAATGGAGATGTTAAAAGAATCAAATAAAGACTAGTATGAAAAGGTTATGCACATGAAGAAGGTATTGACTATGGTGAGACTTTTGCACCCATTTCTAGACTCAAAGGAGTTAGAATATTTCTTTCATATGCTTCTTACAAAGGATTTAAAGTTTATCAGATGGATGTTAAATCTTCATTTTTTAATGGAATACTTGAAGAAGAGGTATACATTGAAAAAATTGAAGGTTTTATTGATCCTAATCATAGGAATATGGTATGTACATTGTACAAAGCATTATATGGACTGAAATAAGCCTTAAGAGCATGGTATGAAAGACTACACTCATATCTTATCATTATTGGATTTGTTAGAACAAGTGACAACAACAATTTGTATTTGAAAGGTGAAACTAATGACAAGATTATTATTGCTAAAATTTTTGTTGATGATATCATATTTGAAGGACATGATAACCTATGCAAATCATTTGCTAATAAAATGAGAAAAGAATTTGAAATGTCAATGTTTGGAGAGATTAAATTTTTTCTTGGCTTGCAAATATTACAATAGAATGAAGGCATATATATTACATGATCAAAGTACATAAAGGAAGTATTGAAGACATTTGGTATGGAGGAATCAAAACCAGTCGGTACACCTATGGTCACTGGATGAAAATTGACAAAGGATGACAAGTCAGCCAAGGTAAACCAGACATTGTATAGATCAATGATTGGTAAATTGATGTATGTTATGCATAGTAAACCAGATATTGCACATGTGGTTGGAATTGTAGCAAGATATTTTTCTCATCCTAAAGAATCACATATGACTGCTGTGAAAATAATTTTGAGATACTTAAAGAACACTAAAAACTATAGTTTTGGGTACAAGAAAGAAGGCAAATTTGAATTGAAAGTTTACACAAATACAGATTGGGCTCAAAATATTGACGATAGAGAGAGAGCACTATTGGTGGAGCATTATTTTTGGGAGAAAGATTGGTTATTTGGATAAGTAAGAAACAAGGATGCATTTCTCAGTCCACTACAAACGTAGAATTGTGTGTATGAAAATTGTACTTGTTAATGAGACACAACACGTCATTAAAACATTATAGGTTAATGATGAAAATTATGCAATAAAGAAAAATATCATTAACCAGGTGATTTACTACCTTCTAGTAGATGTGAGTATGGTATTCTCAGATTTTGACTGAGATCTGTGACAATGCAACACCTAAATGAAGGATTTTAATGCAAAAATTATAAAATGAATGCAGTTTTAATCTATATTTTTGGTATTTTCTATACAAAATAATGATGTAAGATATGGAAAATGATCTAAAACTTGATAAAAAAATGAATTGAATCCATGATGTGGATGTTAAAAAAAAAAAATGGTTACCAATGAATAAAAAAAGTATGCAAAATCTCAAGAGTTCGACAATGTAGCGCTTCTATTCTCCAGATTGCACATGATATGATTCTCCAAATTCATGATCATTTGTGAAGGAATGAGGCATGTTTATATAGAAATCCAACATTTAAGAACTCATAAAAAATCCAAAAATCACTCCTTAATAAAATCAGATTGATTGGCGAGTTATCAAGAAATTTAGAAATAGTTATCTCACAAAATCATGCAAATCAACTTTTTAACTGATGGGGAGATTGGGATAGACTAGCCTAGTCTATGCTCTTCTATCTCTTCCTTGGATAATTTGGTGTTCTCCTCACACCCTATGGTCTCTAGGACTTCCTTTTCTAGTGGACTACTCTGACCTTGCCCAATCCAACCATCAAGAATAAATGCTTCAACTTCTAGACTCTCCTTTGCTTAGCTTTGCTTCATTCCCTTACATATGATCATAACGGCACAACTTCACCAACACCTTCTTAGGTCCTAGAAAGGATGAGGATGGATTCTAAGGTGTTTTTGCAACTTTCCATGTGACCCCAAAGGCCTGGACAATTCATCTTCCCTACCGATTACTTGATTTTCCCTCAAAATAGGGCTACAAGGAATGAGCCCCAATTAGGCCTCCACTCTTGGTTTTTAGGGCTATCTCCTACAAACCTTGCCAAATCTTGGCTAACTCTCCAAAGAGACTCCTATTAAATTACCAAGGTCTCAATGATTTTCTAGGTTTTAGGATCCCAAGTGTCTGTACACTGCCCTAATCCAAACTAAGGGTTTTCAAGTGCTTTTTGGCTTAACAAGATCACTGAGCTTGTTTGTTTTCTACACCACCTTGTTTGGATTGGTAGTAAATCCTCATTCACACCAATAGAGTTTCACTAACCATAGTTCAAATCCTCCAAAGGGATAAGCCTTAAAACTTCATCCTTTCCTTCTAGGACCTCTACAAACTTGACCTTAACTAGCTGGGCACAGTCTAGGCTCGCCTAGGGCCTGGCCTTAAAAATGCTTGCTTGAACTTTCCAGGGGCCTTCTTTGTATGGTACATTATACAAGGTTTTTAATACCATATCCCATGATCCCATGAAGTTTCCATGGTGGGGATAGGAGCTACAGACCCATCTTCAATAACCAGTCACAACTGGACAGTGACCTTGAAGATTCAAACTATTTACAAATGAACACACAAAATTAAAATGAAATCTAATCTATGAATTGGAAATGAAAGTTTATATTCAAAAAAATATTCACAGCACAAGATAAATCATAATTTAATCATTAACAACAAATCTTTTCTCCTTGTAGGCAAACTCGCACACCAAACACTATAACACTCTAGGTTATCCTTCTCTTGGCCATATAAACTAACAACCAACCCTTGGCTTAGGGTTTTTTTAGAGAATTTAATGCCTTCACCTTAGGGTATGTGCTTGGTTAGGGCTTTCAACTACTAGGTTAGGGTTATAACTCTTTAGATTAAAACATTGCTAAGCAACTTTGAAAAGTTGTTGTGCAACTTTTGTTGCTTGAGAAATTTTTGCTCTTGTTATCCTTCTAGACCTTGATTAGGTCACAACTAGTACACACACATGCCAACTGAACCCAAACCCTCATTTTTGGACTTATACCCCTCCTAGGACTAGGTGACATCAAGATGACATCATCAATTGCGTCCCTTAGCAAATACAAAACAAGAGAAGACTGTTACCTCCTAGGACCCAAACTAGGACCTAAACTCAACTTCACACCACACTGAGAACTAAGGCTCTTATTTTAATTACAAGGCTTCACTAGGAAGAAGACCACCAAAAAAATTAAAATGGTGTGAGCCCCATAGAAGGGTGCTCCTACAACATACTCCCCCTCTACATAGAATTAAGGTATTTGGTGAGAGATAAGAGCTAAGTCAATGCCTAGCTTCTTGAAACTACTTTCTTTAATCCAAGTGGGCTCTGATTTAGACTTATTTGCCCACTTCACTAGGTGCCTCATGTAAACTTTGTGCTATGTAGACTTTTTAATTCTAGATTCCAAGATCTTCTCTGCTATGGGCTTCTTCACTTGAGGTATAGCATTCACTTCCAAGTCTTGAAGTACTCTATCTTGATTCTGAGTTTTCCCAGCTATTTCACCCTTATAACTGACCAGATTAGCTACATTGAAGACTGGTGAGATGGCTAAATCTGATGGAAGATCCACCTTGTAAGCATTTTCCCCATATTTGTCCAAAAATTTTTAGGGCCCTACCTTCTTCATCTGCAATTTGGTAGGTGATCCTTTTTGCATCCTAGTCTTGTTTAAGTGGAGCATCACATAGTCTCCTACCTTGAATTTTACTTCTCTCCTTCTCTCATCCACTTTAGGTTTTAGTTTTTTAGTATACTCCATGATAATTTTCTTCACCTCCTCCTATAATTATTTCATAGTTTGAGAGAAATCCTCTGCATGTGCACTCTTCATCTCCATTCAACTGTGATCTCTCAATTAACACACCCCTCTATGATGTCTATTATACACAATTTCAAAAGGAGTTCTTCTAGTTGTCCTATTAACACTATCATTATAGGCATACTCAGCATGTGTAATAACTAGATCCCAAGTCTGTCCATATTCCTTTGTTAAACACCTTAGCAAGTTTCCTAATACCATGTTGATGACTTCAGTTTGACCATCTACTTGTTGATGGTAAGCTAAGCTAAATGATAGGATAGTTCCAAGTCTTTTCCATAAGGTTTTCCGAAAATGGCTCATGAACTTACTATCCCTATCAGATACAATGCTTAATGGGATTCCATGTATCCTTACAACCTCCCTAAAGAAAACATGGGAAATATAACTAGCATCATGGGTAGTTCTACATGGAATAAAATGGCTCATTTTAGAGAATTTGTCCACTACCACATAGACACTATCCATACCTATTTTTTTTTAGGAAGTCCCACCACAAAATCCATGCTTACACACTCCTAAGGCCTATTTAGAACTGGTAAAGGTTGGTATAGTCCTGCATTGCTTGAGCCTCCTTTAGCCCTTTGAAAAATACCACACTATTCCACATACTTTCTCACATCTCTTGGTAACCTAGGCCAATAATAGTATCTCTATACTAGCTCCATAGTTTTTTTAATTCCAACATGTCCACTTAGGCTCCCATTATGTTTCTCTTGGATGAGATTCTCTCTCATGGACCCTCTAGGAACACACAGTTTATTTCCCTTAAACAAGAGGCCATTTTGAAGAGTATAGTCTGAAGACTCACTATGAAAATGATTTTTAAAATTAGTGCATACCTTGTACACTATGGAAAAGTCTTCATCTCCTTCATAGAGATCCTTAAAGCTTTCTATTCCTATGCTCTGTAATTGCACTTCTTGGATAGTCAACAACTTCCTACTCAAGGCATCTTCTACCTTATTTAACTGTCCCTTTTTATACTTGATGGTAAAGGTAAATGATTAGAGGTATTCCATCCATTTCAGATGTCTATTGCTTAACTTCTCCTTATTATTAATGTAACTCAAAGCCTGATTGTCTGTGAACACCACAAACTCTTTTTGGAGGAGGTAATGTCTCCATTTGTTGAGAGACTGAACCGGTGCATATAACTCCAAATCATATGTTGACCTTTTCTTTTCCTCATTGGGCTTCTCACTAAAAAATGCCACATGCCTTCTTTCTTGGCTCAACACACCCCCTAGTACAATTCCACTTGCATCACACTCCAATGTAAACAACTTGTCAAAGGTGGGTAAAAGTAGGATGAGTTTTGTGGCTACTTCTTGCTTCAATTATTGAAATGATTTATCAGCTTCCTTAGTCCACTTGAACATGGTTCTCACTCCTCCTTTAATGGTGTCTAAAACTGGTGCACAAATGCCACTGAAGTTTCTCACAAACTTTCTATAGAACTAATCTAAGCCATGAAAACTTTTGACTTTAGTCCCTATTTTAGGTGCAGGCCAATTCAAGATTGCCTCAACTTTGTTTGGGTCCATCTTCAAGGTACCCTTGGACACCACAAACCCCCAGTAGACTAGTTCTTACTTCAATAATTCACACTTTTCTAAGTTGATTGCCAACTTCTCTTCATGTAGTCTCTTTAGAACTATCCTTAAATGCTCAAGGTGCTCTTCTTTGGTTCTACTGAAGATGAGTATATCATCAAGATATACTACCACAAACCTACCAGTGTAGTCCTTCGACACCTCATTCATCAACCCCATGAAGGTGCTAGGGGCATTGGTAAGCCCAAATGGCATCACAAGCCATTCATACAACTCCTATGTGGTCATAAAAGATGTCTTCCCCTCATCACCCTCCTTAATTCTAATTTGATGGTAACCACTTTTAAGATCCAACTTAGTAAAGTACATAGCACCCCCTAAAAAATCCATAAGGTCTTCTATTCTAGGAATTGGAAACCTATACCTGATTGTGATTCTATTTATGGCCCTTGAATCAGTGAAAAGTCTCCACTTGCCTCCTTTCTTTGATGCTAGCACCACTGGGACTGCACATAGACTGATGCTCTTCTTCATCATCCCTTGATCCAACAATTCTTGTACTTGACTTGCCACCTCCTTGTTCTGATTAGGTGTGAGCTTGTATGCTACTTTATTTGGTAAAGATGCACCAGGTATAAAATCTATTTGATGGCTTATAGCCCTCCTTGGAGGAAGTGTTTCAAGTGCTCCATCACTCACTATATCCTTATACTCCTGTAACATTTTCTTCACCTCATTAGGTGTCTCTTTTTGCAACTTTTGATCCTCCTCCTTAGGCTTCACAACAATGGCACATCCTAATGTTTCATCTTCTTGAAAAAGGTGTAAGAACTCCTTACTAGTGCTAAGAAAGACACTTGGTGTCCTTGAGGCTCCTTCATCATTCCCTATTAGGGATTGGATCTTAAAGATTTTGTTATCCTTTTTGAAGGAAATTAAATTCTCCTCTCCATCATAAATCACCTTCCTATCAAACTGCCAGGGTCTTCCCAATAAGAGATGATAGGCATCCATGGCTAATACATCACAAATGATCTTGTCTTTATACCCTCCAATAGAAAACTCCACCCAAGTTTGTTCATTCACCAAAACACTTTGCTCTTGATTTAGCCAAGTGACCTTATATGGGTTAGTTTGAGGGATATTTGTAAGATTTAGCTTCCTAACTACCTCATCTGAGATGATGTTATCAGTTGACCCTAAATCAACTATTACCTTGCATACCATTCCAAGGATCTTGCATATAACTTTGAAAAGGGCTTTTCTTTTCTTTGGTTCTCCCTGTGTAGGCTATCTAATAAGTAATCTTCTAAACATAAGATTCTCCCCCATCTCTAATTCTAGTTTACTAACCTCATTGTTGCATTAACTAGCTCCATCTTCTTGAGCATAGGATACTCTTCTTTATACTAGAACTAGAAGACTTCTAAGGACACCTATAAGCAAGATGTCCAAGTTGACCACATTGGTAACACTTCATACTAGAAAAATAGGAATTCCTTCTCCCTGCACTCCTTCCTCTACTTGACCCTCCATGGGATCCTCTTCCTCTACCAAAAGTACCTCTTGTACTGGTCTCTCCACTTTGTTCAATAAGTCTATTCTCTCTCTGACTTCTTTAGTCACTTCCTCTGCCACTAGAACCACCTCTTTGACCCCCTCTAGAGTCTCTACCTCTACCTCTATTTTTGGAGTTAGGCTCTTACTTCCTTCTTTATTTTTCTTCAATCTTTTGTACGACGTGTTGACACCCAAGGACTATACTTGGAGTGAACAAGTTCATCTCCTCTTCTATACTCCACTTCAACCCACTCAAGTATCTTGCAACCTTGATACTCTTTTCTTCTTTCACCTTGTATCTAAGGCTCAACTTGTGAAACTCCTCTGTGTAGGTGGCTACATCCATTTATTTTTGTTTGAGATTCATTCTTCTCCTATGAAGTTGTATTTCAAAATCTACAGGTAGGTAAGCTTCTCTAACTTTGTTCACCATGGATTTCCAATTAGCTATTGGATTTTTCCCTTCTTTCTCCCTTCCTTCTTGGAGATAGTTCCACCAAGTCAGAGCTTGGCCCCTCAACCTAGATTTAGCTACTTTGACCTTTTGTGCTTCAGTGATGTCTTCACACTCGAAGTGGTTCTCCATACCCTCAATCCACTACATCACTAATTTAGTGTCCATTCTACTAGTGAGTAAGGGTACACCTTCAAGGGCTTTACCAGTTATGGCTTTAATTGCCTTCAAGAATTTATCATCTTATGTTGGAGGATCAGGTGTAGGAACCTCATCATCCAAGGTCTTTTCTTTATCCTTGGCTTCCTGCTCCTCCATTTTGTCATTGACCTTATCTACTTTAGCTTGGACTTCATCCAAGATTTTCTCTAACTGAGCCAACCTTTCTCTTAGGAGTCTTGTTAGGACTAAATGCTAAATATATCCTATGGGGGAGTATTAGCAGCCATTCTGTAGTAGTTTTTATTGCATTCATGATTGTGATTGTCATTGATGTCAACATAGTGATCTAGTGAAGATTAGTAGAGAAGTAGATAGTGCTTGAGTTAGCACACTTGGGATATTGAAGATGAAGCTATGCACAGTTGGGAAATTACTCTATGATGTGTTATAAGATTGTGGTTAAGAGTGCAGATAGTAATTAATTTATTCATGGAAGTTATGAGCATTTTAGTGGAAGCAGTATTCAGGCAGTGTTCCTGAGTAGCGGTTTGTGGAAATTGGATGATATCTCCTAATCAGGATGGAATTTGGTTATGCATAGTTAGAGAGAAGTTGAGGACATGTTGATAGTGACATGGATAAAAGTGCAAGATTCGAGGTTGCATGAGTGAAGAATTGTATTGATTGGAAGCTGACAATTTTGTGTAATTTTGATGTAACGTGTGGAAACTTTTATTTTGTAATTTGTATGCCAACTCATTTGTAATTACTTGAGTATGGTATAAAGGAAGGAATTTATTCCTTATTGTAATATGAAGTGTGATGATTGTAAGTATTATGAAAGAGAAATTTTGAAAGAGGATATGTGTAATAATGAGATCTGGTATTGAGATCTGAAGAAGGAGTTGATGCGGTTTGGCCTAGTCAGAAAAGGAGTATTGGATTGTTGAGGTCAGTAATATTTTGGTATTATTTTTTTTATTAATACAAAGATCAGTTGGATATTGAGTTCAATGATCTTACCCTAAAGCTATTTGGGAAGTGGGTCCTTTTGTCTTCCATAACTCCTAACAGTGTTAGAATATTTTAACAGGGATTCAAAATCTCCTAACAAGGATTCATATGTACTAAATGTATTTCATAAGACTCCTAATAGACTCCATCCTTTCACAAGGAATATTCATATTAGTGCATCTTTTGTGGGCATCATTCCCAGTTGGGTTTACTCTTTTAACAAGAGGTTCCCTAGTCAACATATCTTGTGTCATTATTTTATTATGCATGTATATCTTTATATGGTTGTTGATTACATTGCTTACATGGTTAAAATCTATTGAAGTTGATAAAATTTATATTTGTCAGATAACTAATTCACCCCCCCCCCCTCTCAGTTATCTTGGTAGACTTTACTTTCTAACAATTGGTATCAGAGTAGCAGGTCCTTGAAGGAAAAGTTTAACAGCTTAAGGAGATCCATGGTGAATTTCAAGAAAGAAAGCCCTAAGTTTTTTTATGGAGTAAATTTTGACAGTTGGAAAGAAAAGATGAAGACACATCTACTATTTTTAAGACTGGGTTATTGGTTGATTACAAAGAATCAGAAGACTATCATTGATGAGGATAACATTGAACCATGTACTAATGAGGAAAGAGATCTATTCATGTGTAACATACTTGTGAGAGAAGTACTTTTGTCAGCCCTTCTGGAAAATGAGTATAGTTAGGTAAAATATTTGAAAACATCTCATGAAATTTGGTTATCTTTACAATCTACTTTTTTAGGTGATGAACATGCAAATAAAGTCAGATTACATAATTGGATATGTGCATTTGAAGATATTAGAATGATGGAAGATGAATCTATTAGAAGCTATATTGGTAGAATGTCAAAGATTGTTGTAGGTATAAAATCTTGTGGTGGAACAAAGATAGAGAATGAAGTGATATGGAAAATTTTGAGGACATTGACTCCTACATTCAAGCAGAAAACATAGATGATTGAACAAGTTATACCTTGTACTATGAACTTTACCAGAGAAACTCTTCTTGGGAGATTGGAAGTAGCAGAAATGAATATGAGGTTATCAGGAGACTTACCTAGAATGGAAACAACATTTAGTGCACTTAGTGTTCACCCTACTTTTTCAAGAAGCATCAGTGTGAGCAGAGATTATGCTAGTAGCAACAGATCTAGAAATGAAGAAGATGGGAAGATTGTAGAAGTTATTGCCTTGCTTGTGAAGAGAGAACTAGATGGTAAGAAAAATTTTAAATTTTGGACTTGTCAAGAATATGGTCATTTTGCATCTAAATGTCCTAAGAGAGTTAAGAAGTATAGGAAGAATTTTAATCCTAAAAGATCTAAAGAATGTTACTATGCAAATGATGAAGAACTTGAAGCTAGTTTGGAGAAATCTTTGAGTGAAAGTGATACTGAGAATAATGATGATATAGGATTTGTAGCAATTAAAGAAGAAAATCCTGAAACTGAAATTAAGGAAGAAAAATCTTTAGTTTCTCAAGTAGAAAAGAAAGATGATTGGATTATAGATAGTGGTTATTCACATCATATGACTGGAGACATGAAAAAGCTCATAAAGTTTAACAATTATGATGAAGGAGTTGTTAGAGTTGGAAACAATGCACCCTGTTTGATTAAGGGTATAGAATCTATTACTCTTGATGGAAAGAATAATACTGATGATGTTTACTTTGTGGATGGTTTGAAACATAATCTTTTGAGTGTTGGACAGTTAGTTGATAAGGGATATCAAGTTTGGTTTACTAAGAAAACTTGTGTAATTAGAGACAAAGATGGAAATTTGATTGGTACTGGATCTAGAACCAGAGGTAATGTATTTCAATTGAATCCTACTAAGATGACATGTTTGATTACTAAGATTGATGACAGTTGGTTATGATACAGAAGATTTTTTCATATAAACTTTGATAACATTGTGAAAGTGAGTACTACACTTGTAGTAAGAGATTTGCCTAAAATTATGAAGCCTACTAACATGATTTGCAAAGAATGTGTGTTGGCCAAATAGAAGAGAAGCTCATTTCCCAGCAACAAGTTTACAATAGTAGAGAAGTTGGAGATTTTTCATAGACTTGATCGGTCCTACAAGGACTAGAGGATTCTATGGAGAAAGGTATTTTATGATTCTTGTTCATGACTTTACAAGAATGATGTGGATTGTATTTCTTAAAGAAAAATTTGAAGCATTTGATAATTTTAAGATCATTAAGAATAAAGTTCAGAATGAATCTAGAATGAAGATTAAATGTTTGAGATCAGATAGAGGTGGAGAATTTACTTCTAAAGAATTTAACATCTTTTGTGAATTGAATGGTATTAAGAGACAATTTTCAGCCCCTAGGACACCTGAACAAAATGGTATTGTAGAAAGGAGAAAAAAATCAGTGACTAAAGTAGCAAGAGCTATGTTATTTGAGAATGACTTAGCGAAGATATTCTTGAGAGAAGTAGTGAACATAGTGGTGTATATAATGAATAGAGTAAAAATCAAAGCAGACACAAATAGGACACCCTATGAACTATGGTTTGGACATGCACCATCAGTTAAGTATTTTAGAATTTTTGGAAGCAAATGTTATATTAAGAGAGATGATGAGATTGGAAATTTTGATCCTAGAAGTGATGAAGGTATATTTCTTGGATATTCATTGAAGAGAAAAGCTTATAGATGTTACAATAAGAGAACTAAGACTATTGTTGAGAGCGCAAATGTAAAAGTTGATGAAAAGTTCAAAATTCTGGAAAGAATGCTTGATTATGAATCAGATGAAGGAACTCATTCTAGACCTAACCCTGAGACTACTGAATTATTTTATGAAACTAACAGTGACTTGTTGAATGAAAGCCATAGTGAGATCATTGAAGAACTGATACTTGAAGTAAGATTTGAGATAGTGACACCTAATAGGAATCTATCAAGGAATCATCCTTATGAGTAGATTATTGGAAGCATAGATAGAGGAGTTCTGACATAAAATAAGGTACACGAATAGTTATGTTTGATTTCTAAAATTGAACCTAAATCTATTAGTGAAGCTTGTGAAGATGAGCATTGGATTAAAGCTATGAAAGAAGAACTAGATCAGATTGTAAAGAACAAGATATGGGAATTGGTCCCTAGACCTAAAGATAAGAATGTTATTGGAACAAAATGGGTATTCAGAAACAAGATGAATGAACAAGGAGAAGTAGTACGGAACAAAGAAAGATTGGTATGTAAATGATACTCACAACAAGAAGGAATTGACTATGAAGAAACTTTTGCACCAGTAGCAAGAATTGAAGAAGTAAGAATGTTTTTGGCCTATGCAACTTACAAAAAATCCAAAGTATATTAGATGGATGTGAAGTCAGCATTTATGAATGGAGAATTAGAAGAAGAAGTTTACATTGAGTAGCCTAAAGGTTTTCCCTTAACTCAAGAATGAGATATGGTATGTAAACTGAAGAAAGCTTTATATGGACTGAAGCAAGCACCTAGAACTTGGTATGTGAGATTGGATAAGTATTTGTTGAAATTAGGATTTACAAAAGCACAATTGATAGAAACCTATACACAAAGGAAATTGAAAATGGTTTATTGGTTGGTATTTTTGTTGATGATATCATCTTGGGAGGAGAAGATGAACCTAGTGATAAATTTATAGGTGAAGTGAAGTCTAAATTTGAAATGAGTATGATTGGTGAGATGAAATACTTTTTAGGATTGCAGATAACATAGAACAGTGATGGTATCTTTGTAAGTCAGACAAAGTACTTGAATGACTTATTGAAGAGATTTGGAATGGAGAACTGTAAACTAGTTTGAACACCTATGGTAACTGGACATAAATTATCTAGCATAGATGAGACTCCTATAGTGGAACAAAAGAAGTACAAATCTATGATTGGAGGATTGCAATATTTGACTCATTCAAGACCTGATATAGCACATTCAGTTGGAATTGTAGCAAGATTTCAAGCTGAACCCAGAGAATCACATTATGCAGTAGTAAGAGGATACTGAGGTACTTAAGAGGCACAATTGAGTATGGATTGTGGTATGAAAAATATGATGATTTTACCCTATGTGCATATAAAAATGCTGATTGGGGAGGCAATGTTGATGAAAAAAAGACCACCAGTGGAGGAGCATTTTTCCTTGGAGGAAGATTGGTTTCTTGGCTAAGCAAGAAGTAGAATTGTATTTCACAGAGTAGAGTAGAAGAAAAGTATGTAGTAGCAGCAAACAATTTTAACCAGATAATTTGGATGAAACAAATGCTAAAGGATATTGGAGTAAAATTTGTTGATTCTATTGTTATACATTGTGATAACACTAGCACAGTTAGTATGTCTAAGAACCCTATGTTAAATTCAAAGACAAACCATATAGATATAAAGTATCATGTAGTAAGAGAGAAAGTAGTAGAGAAAGAAGTCAGACTTGAGTACATAAGCACAAAGGAGTAGATTGCAGACATATTTACAAAACCTTTGTCGAAGGATACATTTGAGTATCTAAGAGGTATGCTTGGGGTTATGCCCTAGCCTACTTCGCAGAAGTGATGTAGATTGTTGCATCCATCTAGTGGTATATGAGCCCTATCTTTATTCTAGACTAGATGTTGGTACTTCCTCTATAGGGGAGTATGTGTATCTGAGATGAGTCATGAGGACTCTAGTGAATGTATTTTTCTGAATAGTGTCTTTTGACATTGAAGTTATTGTTGACATAATGATGAAACATATGTCATTGATGTCAATGGGGGAGAAGTGTACATGAAAAACCATTTGTACCATCTATTGGAGAGAACTAAATAGGAAAATGAAGCAAGATTTGATTGATGAAGAGGACTTGAAAGCATTTTCAAAGCAGTAGTGTCGCAGTGTTGGATTAATGGAACTTGAATGTTTTTTCATCTATGTCGCCATCAATTCCAATGGGAGAGTTTGTTAGGAATGAATGCTAAATATATCCTATGGGGGATTATTAGCAGCCATTTTTTAGTAGTTTTTGTTGCATTCATGACTGTGATTGTCATTAATGTCAACACAGTGATCTACTGAAGATTAGCAAAGAAGCAGACAGTGTTTGAGTTAGCACACTTGGGATATTGAAGATGAAGCTATGCAGAGTTTTTGAATTAATCTATGATTTGTTATAAGATTTTGGTTAAGAGCGCAAACAGTAATTCATTTATTCATCAAAGTTATGAGCATTTCAGTGGAAGCAGTATTCAGGCAGTGTTCCTGAGTAGCGGTTTGTGGAAATTAGATGATATCTCCTAATCGGGATGGAATCTGGTAATGCATAGTTAGAGAGAAGTTGAAGACATGTTGATAGTAATGTGGATAACAATGCAAGATCTGAGGTCACATGAGTGAAGAATTATATTGATTGGAAGCTGACAATTTTGTGCAATTTTGATGTAATGTGTGGAAACTTTTATTTTGTAATTTGTATGCTGACTCATTTGTAATTAATTGAGTGTGGTATAAAGGAAGGAATGTATTACTTGTTGTAATATGAAGTGTGATGATTGTAATTATTTTGAAAGTGAAATTTTGAAAGAGGATATGCGAAATACTGAGATTTGGTATCAACATCTGAAGAAGGAGTTGGTGCGGTTTGGCACAGTCAGAGAAGGAGTATTGGATTGTTGAGGTCAGTAATATTTTGGTATTATTTTTTTTATTAATACAAAGATCAATTGGACAGTGAGTTCAGTGATCTTTTCCTAAAGCCATTTGGGTAGCAGGTCCTTCTGTCTTCTATAACTACTAATAAAGTTAGAATCTTTTAACAGGGATTCAAAATCTCCTAACAAGGAGTCATATGTACTAAATGTATTTCATAAGACTCCTAATAGAGTCCATCATTTCACAAGGAATATTCATATTAGTTCATCTTTTGTGGGCATCACTCCCACTGGGGTTTACTCTTTAATCAAGAGGTTCCCTAGTCAACATATCTTGTATCATTGTGTTATTATGCATGTATATCTTTATATGGTTGTTGATTATATTGTTTACATGGTTAAAATATATTAAAGTTGATAAAATTTATATTTTTCAGATAATTGATTCACCCCCCCCCCATCTCAGTTATCTTGGTGGACTTCTCTTTCTAACAAATCTATTATCTTCCTCCCGGTCTTCTACCTTCTTCTCCAACTCTACATTAGTCCCCATTTTCTTCTTTCATGATGACCCTACTAATTCTAGAGGTTGCAACATTCACTACCTCATGTTACTCTATTCCCAAGTCTTTAACTTGGCTCCGATACCAATCTGAAAGGAGATTGGGGTAGACTAGCCTAGTCTATGCTCTTCTATCTCTTCCTTGGATAATTTGGCTCTCTCCTCACACCCTATGGTCTCTAGGACTTCCTTTGCTAGTGGACACCCCTAACCTTTCCCAATCCAACCATCAAGAACAAGTGCTTCAACTTCTAGACTCTCCTTTGCTTAGCTTTGCTTCATTCCCTTACATATGCTCATAAGGACACAACTTCACCAACACATTCTCACATCCTAGTAAGGATGAGGATGGCTTCTAAGGTGTTTTTTCAGCTTTCCATGTGACCCCAAAGTCTTGGAAAATTCATCTTCCCTACCGATTGCTTCATTTTCCCTCAAAATAGGGCTACAAGGAATGAGCCCCAATTAGGCCTCCACTCTGGGTTTTTAGGGCTATCTCCTTAAAACCTTGCCAAATCTTGGCTAACTCTCAAAAGAGACTCTTATTCAATTACCAAGGTCACAAGGATTTTCTAGGTTTTAGGACCCCAAGTGTCCATACACAGCCCTAATCCAAATTGAGGATTTTCAAGTGCTTTTTGGCTTAACAGGGTCACTGAACTTGTTTGTTTTCTAGACCACCCTGTCTGGATTAGTAGTGGCTCCTCCTTCATGCCAATGGAGCTTCACTAACCCTACTTCAAACCCTTTAAAGGAATAAGCCTGCAAACTTCATCCTTGCCTTCTAGGACCTCTCCAAACTCGACCTTACCTAGTCAAGCACAGTCTAGGCTCCCCTAGGGCTTGGCCTTAAAAATTATTGCTTGAACTTTCTAGGGCCCTAATTTGTATGGTACAATGTACAAGGTCAGTACTACCATATCCCATGATTCCATGAAGTTTCCATTGTGGGAATAGGAGCTATAGACCCATCTTCAAGAACCAGTCACAACTGGACAGTGACCTTTGAAGATTCAAACTATTTACAAATAAACACACAAACTTAAAAGGAAATCTAATCTATGAATTGGAAATAAAAGTTTATATTTAGAAAAATATTTACAGCATAAGAAAACTCATAATCTAATCATTAACTTCAAATCTCTGCTCCCTATATGCAAACTCACACACCAAACACTATAACAGTCTAGGTTTTCCTTCTCTCGACTATACAAACTGACAACCAAGCCTTGGATTAGCATTTTTAAAAACATTTAATTCCTTCACCTTAGGGTATGTGCCTAGTTAGGGCTTTCAACCACCAAGTTAGGGTTATAACCCTTTAGAGTAAAACATTGCTAAGCAACTTTGAAAAGTTGTGCAACTTTTTAGCAACTTTTGTTGCTTGTGCAATTTTTGCTCTTGTTAGCCTTCTAGACCTAGATTAAGTCACAACTAGTACACACACATGCCAACTAAACCCAAACCTTCATTTTTGGACTTATACCCCTCCTAGGACCAAGTGACATTAGGATGACATCATCAATTGAGTACCTTAGCAAATACAAAATAACAAAAGACTGTTACCTCCTAGGACCCAAACTAGGACCTAAACTCAACTTCACACCACATTGAGCACTAAGGCTCTTATTTTAATTACAAGACTTCATGAGAAAGCAGACCACAAAAAAAATGAAAATGGTGTGGGCCCCATAGAAGGGTGCTCCTACACCATTAACTCAAATTAGAAGTTGAGATTACTCCAATCTGCTTTTCAACTCACAATCACATGTTGAGTTTGGAAAGTTAACAAATTGAATTTATTAGTTATTTTTGAGTTTAACTGCTCTTCTAATTTTTGTACAAATAATTATGAGTTTATTTAATTTCCATGTGTTTTATTCTCAACTTAATTGATTTTTGAGTAAAAAGAACTTATTTATGGGTTAATCAATTATTTAATCAACTTTATCCAAAATTAAATCATTAAATTTGACAACTTGATTTTAATCAATTAAATAAACATTTAATCAATTATTTTTAGGAATTGTAATTTATTGTCAAATAAATAATATTAATTAGGAATAAATATTAATTAAATTAATTAAGTGGCTAAATATGGTTTAAATAATTATTTATATTCAACATATTCAATTAATTGACTTTAGGATAAATAAAATAATATCATTTATCACCAAATAATATCTAAGAGATAATTAGGATAATTTAGGAATATTTAGGAATATTCCCCGATGGAGAATTGAGATAGGATCGATTAGGGTTTTGATTATCTGATGTGTATATGTGCCTTCGGTTAGGACTTTAGGGTCAATTTTGATTGATTTTTCGATGTAGAAGGGTTAATGGTACTGAAACCCATTTTGGGGGTATTACATTTTTCCCCTCTTTGAATTAATGTGCGAAGTGCAATGGTTCAAAGATTAATCTATTTTTGATGTTCAAACTCAGTTATGTGGTGGAGAAATTGATCCTGAAAGATTAACCGATTCTGAGACAGAAACTGATTTGGAAGATTGGAAGATTTTGATCTAGGTCCTAGTTGACCAAATAATCAAGATGATGTTAAAGATACCAACAATGAACCTGTGATTACAAAGAAGTGATAAAAAACTTGATTCTAAACCTATGATCACAAGGAATTGATTGTCTTGACTCTAGACCCGATTGTCCAAAGGAGTTGAAAGGATGCCAAAGTTGAACCCTTTAGTTATGAAGAATCAAGGAAATAACACAACAAAATTGATGATTGTGAAGAGCTGATATAGTTTACAAGATTAAGAGAACACTATATTGATATGGATTTTGATGAATATGATATTCCCCAAGTGATGTGCCCCAAGCGATGAGGACTTTTTATGAATTAGCAATTAGACATGGTTGTTGTCTTGATTGTTGAAGGAAGTTTTTGATTAATAGATTTAGTTATTAATATAGAATACCATGCCCCCTTTAGGGTTAAAATTGAAGTTTGGAAAGAAAGCCAGTGTGAAATGATGTGAAGTAATGTAATCAATTGTAGAAGTGGTTGTACATGTCCAAAGATGCATTCTGCATTGTTTAAGCATCATGTTGACCAAGTTTGACTAGGTTTGACCATCACTTGACCATGGTTGACCAAGTTGAAATATCAAAAGTTTGATGTACGATAATTAGATAAGTTGAATTCTGGATTTCTGTGATATTTTGAAGGTCAATTTTGCAAGTAGTCGGTCATCGTGGGTCTAAAAATTTAAATTGCATTTTTGTTAATGTAAATGATCTCATATTTTAATTTTGATTCTGAAAATGCATTCAAAACATCAAAATTAGCTAGGGGTGGTATTTTCACAGAAAATAGAGGACTTAAAAAATTTAAGTCAAAACCTATATAAGACGAGAAAGGGTCATTTTCAATTCATTTGCGTGAGTTAACTTTCGAAGCCTTGTGGAACTCTCTGAGCCAGAGAATGGTGGTCCCCATGTCTTCACATCAATTCGAGCATTCCAAGTGATATCAGTGACCTAGACAGTGTGGGAATCCGATAAGTGGACCTCAAAGCCTCTTTTGATTCATTTCACCACATTTTTAATATGCCTTTTAGGATTTTTTTATTTCTTTCACATTTTTAAATTTTTCTTCACGGGATGTCATACGACATGTTGTTGCATTTCATATGACATTTCAGGTCCAATTCAAATGTCATGTGCTTCATAGTATAGTGTCATATGGGAGACATCCATCTCTCATACAAAATTTTGTCGGGTCCCTTAGTTGTCTTAGGGGAACATGTAAAATGTTGTATAACTATAGAATGGCGTATGGGTACTTGTAGAGTGTCGTACGACACTTGACATCAATTTTAATTTTTTTTTTTGTATTAACATAGTTGATAAACTGAGTTACATCAGATTTCTTGGTATACATGCTTTACATCAGATCAAAACCTTAAGACTAAGTCAGATCATTACATATGTAACATTTTGAAAGTTGTGATAGTAGAATACTAAATACAACTGATGCTTGTTAATACAAAAAGAGGACTATAATCTTTTGAGTAGCTTCTGCATTGCAATCTGGTCAAGAACAAAAAGAGGAACTTCCCTTGCTAGCTTTGTGTATCAAGTCTTGGCATCCTTCTATCTTCAAGATGCATATCTTTGATGAGCTAGTTAAGACTATCAAGCTCCCTCTACCAAAGCATATCTTTGCACATGGAGAAGTATTGGCAAGAAACAATGTCATCTTTGTGGATCAACAGCTGGCCTTATCGCATGAGGATCATAAATCATGCCCTTGGAAATCTCTAAGAAAGTAGCAACCTATGACATGATGTGAAAATGGGTGAGTTTACATCCAAACTTAGTAAGCTCTCTCCTTCTCTTCTAAAATATCTCACTATTTTTCTCTTTCCATAAAAACCATAGAATTTCACAAGTAAGGATAGACCAAAAAGAATTCATCTTAAAATCAAAAGACTCAACATAACCAACAAGAATTTTAGACCATGACAATCTAGGTTTACAATTCCAATCAACCGGAGACCCAAGGAAGATAGACCATATGCACCGGGCATATGCACAATTGAAAAATAAATGCTCATAGGACTCAGGAACAAAACAAAACTCACACCATATAGGCTCTCCTAAATTATGGGGCAAAGTGTTACCCACAACAACTTTCTTTAAGAGAAAAAGCCACCTAAAATAGGATTTCTTAGGTTCACAAGGGGAGTGCCAAAAAAAGTTAAAAAAGGTTTTCCATTTACAGACTGGGAAATCCAACCCCCAGCCAAGGTTCACCCTCTCCAAAATATCACTTTTATCATTCAATATATCATAGATCTGCTTAGTAGAGATCTTGTGGAATTCACTACCATCCTTCCATTTGACCCACTGCATGAATTGACTAGTGGTCATACATTTGCTAGGAAAAAAAGGACCCAAAACCTTAGATAAGATAGAATATGTCCTTTTCTAAGAGCTAGGGATATGGTATTTATTAGATAGTTCCTCCCAATCCCCAAGCCGATTGTCAATCAAGACATCCTGTATAGAAGAGATACCATACTTAGCCCAATTTTTGGCAGAGTAGCTTTGAGTCAATGCCAGAGGCTTACTGTTTGCCTCCACCCCCCACCAAATTGATCTATCAACCACTGAGTATGTAGGAGGACCACCACTAGCACCCCTGAATAGGAGAAGATCCATGACCTGAACCCAAGCTTTCCAAATGGACTGAAACACCTTGGAACCAAAAATTGATAAATTCATGGACCCCATCAACTTGTCCCATAAAGGCACATCTTTCCATCCTTTTCCTCTTTTAATATCTGATCTATTAATGTTATTCTTGATCAAAACCTTCCACAGTTCATCATCTGTCACTGCTTGTGTAACCCATTTGGAGGCCAGAGCCATACCCTGATCTTTCAAATCTCTTATGCCCAAGCCCCCTTTATTCTTTGGCATAAAACACCACTACCATTTGACATAGTGCCTCTTCTTGTTGCCAAGGCCTTCTGACCAGAGAAAGTCTCTCATAATTCTCTCAATCTGCCCAGTCTAATAGTTAGAAAATAGCCATGCCGATTAAAAATATATGTGATGAGCACAAAACTTTCTAAACAATCTGAACTCTACCAGCTAGGGAAAGTGTGTGTGTCTACCATTTAATGTATTTCTTTTCAATCTTGGCATATAGCTAGTTCCACATATCTTTGAGGGATGGGTCAACAGATAATGGAATGCCCAAATATCTTACTATGTCTTTAGGCCCTAGCCATCTCCATCCTTTTCTTACTACCCACTCTAGAGGAGCAGACAACCATCTAATGACTAAGGATTTGTGAGGAGCCACTATGTCTCTCAAGACATCACAAAAGAACTGCAATCTATATATCATGTTGTCAAAGTTCTCCTCTTCCAAGATAATAAACAACGTCGTGTCATCTACAAACTGGGCATTAAGTAGGGATTTCTCATTAGGGAGAGTATAATTTTCTAAAATGTCAAATTGAAAATATTTAGCAATTTTGAGGCCTTTCTTGATTTTTTTCAAAAAAATTATTTGCCCAGCTGAATTCTAGTCTTTAATGCACTTTCTGATATGTTCATTTTCTCATTTTACATGCATGTATCACTTATTTTGGATGAATTAATGATGTTAGTCCTATTTCTATGCTTTGTAGGTGAGGTACCTTGATGTACAGGTCTGTGTCTCCAGTCCAGCCATCCAGAGGCTATGTTTGGCACTTCCAAATCCCATGAGATTCCACCTTGCTACATGTGGATTTGATTATTTGATAATTTTACCTGAGATTTGGGTAAAGCATGGACTGATTACCATGCTTGTTGAGAGATTCCACTCAAAGACACAAACATTTCATCTCCTGACAGGGGAGATTACTATTACCCCTGAGGATGTCTACCAGATTCTTTGGATTCCTTTCCATGGACCTTTCTTAGACTATCTGAGCTCTAAAAATATAGGATTACAAGCATTTCTTACACTATTTGGAGTTGACGAGAAAATTTTTGAGTAGATATCATGGGAGGTATTAGTGCAATGCTACAGGTAGACCCACAGGCTTGAGTGTATCATCACCAATATAATCATTGGTATTATTATGTCTGATCATTAGTAGAATGGTCTTCTGATGGGATGGGCTCTAATGGTACAGAGGCTCATGGTGCATCCAACTAAGTTTGGTTGGGGTCAATGCTTTTTGGGCCATATTTTTGCTAAGATTCTTGAAATAGTCTACCATGAGGGTAAGACTTTTTCTTTGGGCATTATTGTACTTTAGATCTAGGTATGGAAGCATATCCCCATCTGTAGGACCATATGTGGTGATGAGAGGTAGGATCGAGAGCCTCTAATATATAGGTACATAGGGTTCATCACCCAGGTGAGGATGGGTAGGACATAGTAGTAGCGTCATGTGCTCGATGATATGATTATGGTCATCTAGTGGCCATACTTATAGGTTGAGGCTTGGCCTATAGCTAGGGTTTAGTTTGGATACTTTTTTCAAAGATGGATACTGATAGGGTGCTCTACCATCTTCTTGGAGTAGTTCTTGATCACCCAAGTTTGGAGATAGTACAACCTCATTCAGGATGTGGCACAAGAGTTTGCATCATATGCTAGATAGGTGTGGGACATTGGACTGGGGTGGTCTCCCAAATTATCTTATGTAGTGTGTAGCTTAGATTACAATGGGTTATAGAGAAGGGATTGGGACTACTGGGCTTAGGTAGCAGATGCAAGCATGACAGACACATATGTAGCGCATATAGCTAAGTTCCCATTCAGGCACTTTTTTTATCACACAAAGCTGATTCTGCCCATGGAGGAGGTGGATGATGTTACAAATTCTCCTTGGGGTAGAGGAGAGAGGAGGGAAGTATAGATCCCCATGGCTCAGTCAATACCTCTTATGTAGAGAGCAGCAGGGATCCCACCACAACATACATGAGATATGAGCCCTTCCCCCAGACCATAGGAAGTTCCATTGGGTAGATCGATAGTTTTGTAGTGATAGTATCTTTAGGGTGAGGGTGGATCTCTAGGAGTTATAGGAAACACTATAACAACCTAAGAGGTACTGGGTGCACACTAGGATGCAACAATGGATGGGGCACAAGAGGTGCCTAATTTTGATCTAGGTGCTAAGGTTCGACGCCATAAGGCGTAGACAGACATAGGTGGTGGTGGCAATGAGACTATGGATGAGGAGGAGGTAGGTGTAGAGGTTGATCCTGGTCTGTGGAAGACATCTTAGGATGTTATATGATAGAAACAACACCAGATGAGGGACCAAAGATCTCACAGTTTATCATTAGAGGTCTAGTTGAGAGAGCATGATAGGAAGCTATAGGAGTCACAGATAGAGGTTCAATAGCTACAAGAAGAGGTGATCCATCAAACTGGTTGAGAAACCTACTATGTATCAACTTATTTTGTGGTTGTACCACCTATGTAGAGAGTCACCTTGTACTCTTAATATATGCTAGGATCTGAGGGAGTGAGTGTTAGAAAGTAAAGATCCCCAAGATAACTGAGAGGGGGGGGGTGAATCAGTTATATGATAATTTAACCATTCAACTGCTTTAAACAATATAATTAATGTACTAATCAACCATAGAAAGATAACCATACACACTTGCACAATAACACAAGATATGTTGACTAGGGAACCTCTTGAAAAGAGTAAACCCCGGTGGGAATGATGCCCACAAAATGATGCACTAATATGAAAGTTCCTTGTTAGAGGATGGACCCTGTTAGGAGTCTTATGAAATACATTCAGTACATATAAATCCTTGTTAGGAGATTTTGAATCCCTATTAAAAGATTCTAACCCAGTTAATAGTTTATGGAAGATAGAAGGACCCACTACCCAAACAGCTTCAAGGCAAGATCTCTGAACCCACTGTCCAAAAGATCTTAGAATTATTCAATAGAATAATATGAAATATATTACCTCCTTCACACTATGCCAAACCACACTCTCTACTACACAAGATCACAATTCCAAATCTCTGTACTCACAAGTCTTCCTTCATCACTGAATTAGCTCTTTTCTTCACTTCATGCATATATTCATATCTCAACCTTCATAGTACATATTGCAAAAAGGAAAAAATTCCTTCTTATATACCAAACTCAAATAATTACAAATGAGTCGGTCCTCAATTACAAAATAATAAATTCTACACGCTACACACAAAATTTCACATAAAACTGTCGGCTTCCAGATACTGTAACTTTCTCCAAACATATCTTCAAAGTTTGCATTGTGAACCACATCATCATTAATGAGTCTCCAACATCCCTTTAACTGCACAAAATTAGATTCCATCCCAGCTAAGAGATATCCTCCGATTTCTGAAAATCGCTTCACAGAAACACTGTCTAAACATTGCTTTCACCAAAATGCTCATAACTCTCATAAATGAATGAATTTATTTTTGCACTGTTAACCATAGGTTAATAACACACCAAAGAACATACCATCAACTACACAAAAGCCAATATGCAATACAACATGTGTGCAAAACAAAACTGTACCTACTTTCCTACTGATATCCAAAATATCACTATGTTGACATCAATGACAATCTAAGTCATGAATGCAACAACAACTACTAGAGAATGACTACCAAAATACTTTGCATTCATTCCTAACAATATCCCCCATTGGCATTGATGGAAACATAGATGAAAAACATCCAATGTTCCAAAAATCCAATACTACAACATCACTGCAAAATATCAAATTAAATCTTGCTTCATTTTCCTATTCAGCTCTCCCATACAATCCACAATGTTTTTCATGTATATCTCTCCCCCATTGACATCAATGATAGAAATTCCATCACTAAGTCAACAACAACTTAATGTCAAAAGACACTTTTCAAAAAAATACAATAACAAGAGTCCTCATGACTCAGCTCATAAACTCCCCCATAGAGGAAGTTCCAACATCCAATCCAGAAGAAAGATAGGGCTCATATACCACTGGACGGACGCAATCATCTGCATCAATTCTCAAAAATAGGTTGGGGCATAACCCCAAGCATACCTCTTAGATACATAAATGTATCCTTAGGTAAAGGTTTTGTAAATATATCTGCTATATGTTCCTTTGTGCTTATGTACTCCAATCTTACTTCTTTTTCTGCAACTTTCTCTCTTACAACATGATACTTGATCTCAATATGTTTAGTCTTAGAATGTAAAACAGGATTTTTTGACATACTCACTATACTAGTGTTATCACAATGTATAGCAACAGGCTCATCAAACTTTATTCCAATATCCTTCAACATCTGCTTCATCCAAATAATCTGATTACAATTATTTGCTGCTGCAACATATTCTGCTTCTGCTGTACTTTGTGAAGTACAATTCTGCTTCTTACTTAACCAAGAGACCAATTTTCTTCCAAGAAAAAAGGCTCCACCATTGGTGCTTTTCTTGTCATCAACGTTGCCTCCCCAATCTGCATCAGTATAGGCACATAAAGTAAAATCATTAGAATTCTCATACCATAATCCATAATCCATTGTTCCTTTCAGATATCTCAGTATCCTCTTTACTGTTGCATAATGTGATTCTCTAGGTTCTGCTTGAAATCTTGCTACAATCCCAACTGAATGTGCTATATCAGGTCTTGTATGTGTTAAGTACTGCAATCCTCCAATCATAGATCTGTATTTTTCCTACTCAACTGCAGGTGTCTCATCTTTGCTAGATAACTTATGTCCAATTACCATAGGTGTTCCAACAGGTTTAGAATCTTTCATTCCAAATATTTTCAATAAGTCATTCAAATACTTAGTCTAACTTACAAATATACCTTCCTTGCTTTGTGTTATCTGTAATCCCAAAAAATATTTCATTTCTCCAATCATGCTCATCTCAAATTCAGTCTTCATTTCATCTGCAAATTTGTCACTAGCTTCATCTTCTCCTCTAAAGATAATATCATCAACAAATATAACTATAACCAACAAACCATTCTCAATTTCTTTTGTGTATAAGTTACTATCTGTTGTTCCTTTTATAAATCCCAATTTCAATAAATACTTATCCAATCTTGCATACCAAGTTCTAGGTGCTTGTTTTAATCCATATAAAGCTTTCTTTAACTTACATACCATATCTCCTTCTTGTGTCAAAGGAAAACCTTCAGGCTGCTCAATGTAGACTTCTTCTTCCAATTCACCATTCAAAAATGTTGATTTCACATCCATCTGATACACTTTGAATTTCTTGTAAGCTGCATATGCTAGAAACATTCTCACTACTTCAAGTTTGGCCACAGGTGCAAAAGTTTATTCATAGTCAATTCCTTCTTGTTGTGAATATCCTTTACATACCAATCTTGCTTTGTTTCTTATCACTTCTCCTTGTTCATTCATCTTGTTTCTGAATACCCACTTTGTTCCAATCACATTCTTGTCTTCAGGTCTAGGGACCAATTCCCATGTCTTGTTTTTTTCAATCTGCTCCAGTTCTTCTTTCATAGCATTAATCCAATGTTCATCTTCACAAGCTTCATTAGTAGTCTTAGGTTCAATTTGAGAAATCGAACATAAATGTACCTTATTTCGAGTCAAAAATCCTCTGTCTAAACTTCCAATAACTTGCTCAATAGGGTGATGTCTTGAAATATACCTGTTAGGTGTCATAGTTATTGATCTTGTTCCGGTTGTAAATTCTTCTCTGCTTTCTTCTCTATTTTCTTCTCTATTTTCTTCAGTATGACTTTCATTCAGCAAATCATTGTTCGTTTCAAAAAATAATTCTACATTTTCAATGTTAGGCTGAGGTTGTGCTTCTCCATCAGATTCATAATCAAGCATTCTTTCCTAAATTTTAAGCTTCTCATCAACTTTTACATTCACAGTTTCAACAATAGTCTTAGTTCTTTTGTTATAACATCTATATGCTTTTCTTTTTAAAGAATATCCAAGAAATATTCCTTCATCACTTCTAGGATCAAATTTTCCTATATCATCATCTCTTTTTATATAACATTTACTTCCAAAAATTCTAAAATACTTAACTAAGGGTACATGTCCAAACCATAATTCATAAGGTGTCTTGTTTGTATCTACTCTGATTTGTACTCTGTTCATAGTGTATACTGTTGTGTTCACTGCTTCTCTCCAAAAAGTCTTAGCCAAATCATTTTCAAACAACATAGCTCTTGTTGCTTCAATTATTGACCTGTTCCTTCTTTCTATAATACCATTTTTTTCTAGTGTTCTAGGGGCTGAAAGTTGTCTCTTAATACCATTCATTTCACAAAAGGTGTTAAACTCTCTAGATGTCAATTCACCACCTCTATTAGATCTTAGACACTTAATCTTCATTCTAGATTCATTCTCAATTTTGCTTTTCATGATCTTAAATTTATCAAATGCTTTAGATTTTTCTTTCAAAAATGCAATCCACATCATCCTTGTAAAATCATCAACAAGAATCATAAAATACCTTTCTCCATAGAATCCTCTAGTCCTAGTAGGACCACTCAAGTTTGTATGAACAATCTCTAGCTTCTTTGTTGATGTGAACTTCTTGTTGGGAAATGAACTCCTTTTCTTCTTTGCCATCATACATTCTTTGCAAATCATGTTAGTAGGTTTCATAATTCTAGGTAAATCTCTTACCACAAGTGTAGTGCTCACCTTGACAATATTATCAAAGTTTATATGACAAAACCTTTTATGCCATAACCAACTATCATCAATCTTAGTTATCAAACATGTCATCTCAGTAGGATTCAATTGAAATACATTACCTCTGGTTCTGGATCCTTTTCCAATCAAATTTCCATCTTTATCTTTTATCACACAAGTTTTCTCAGCAAACCAAACTTAATAACCCTTATCAGCCAATTGTCCAACGCTTAGTAGATTATGTCTCAATCCATCAACAAAGTAAACATCATCAGTGTTAGTCTTTCCATCAAGAGTAATAGATCCTATACCCTTAATCAAACAAGGTGCATTATTACCAACCCTAACAATTCCTCCATCATAATTATCTAACTTAACAAACTTTCTTTTATCTCTAGTCATATGATGTGAACAACCACTGTCTATAATCTAATCAGATTTTTTTTCAACTTGAGAAACTAATGCTTTTTCCTCCCTTTTATCAGATTCAAAACTTTCTTCTTTAATTGCTACAAATCCTATTTCCTCAAAGTTATCATTATCACTATCACTTAAATGTCTTTCAATTCCTGCTTCAAGATCTTCATCATTTGCATAATAAAATTCTTTAGATCTCCTAGGTTTAAAGTTGCTTCTATACTTCTTAACTCTTTTAGGACATTTAGATGCAAAATGACCATATTCTTGACAAGTCCAACATTTAAAGATTTTCTTACCATCTGGTTCTCTTTTTACAAGTAATGCAATACCTTCTTCAATCTTCTTATCTTCCTCAGATTTAGATCTGCTACTGCTGGCATAATCTCCATTCACACTAGTACTTCTTGTAGGTCTAATGTTAAGAGCACTGAATGCTGTTTCCATTCTAGGTAGCTCTCCTGATAATCTCAAGTTCATCTCTGTTGTTTCTAATCTTCCAAGAAGAGTCTCTCTTGAAAAATTTGATGTACAAGGTGTCACTTGTTCAATCATATGTGTTGTCTACTTGAATACTGGTGTGAAAGTTCTCAAAATTTTCAATATCACTTCATTCTCTATCTTATCACCTCCACAAGACTTTATTCCTATTACATCTTAGACATCCTACCAATATAGCTTCTAATAGATTCATCTTCCATCATTCTGATATCTTCAAATGCACAAATCCAATTATGTAATCTAGCCTTCTTTGCATGTTCATCACCTTCAAAAGTAGAATGTAAAGCTTTCCAAATTGCATGAGATGTTTTCAAACATCTTACCTGACTATATTCATTCTCTGATAGTGCTGACAAAAGTGCTTCTCTTGCAAGTATGTTACACATGAATAGATCTAGTTCATCTTTAGTTCCTGTCTCTAGATTGTCTTCCTCAATGATAGTCTTCTCATTCTTTGTAATCAACCAATAACTTGGTCCTAAACACAATAGATGAGTCTTCATCTTTTCTTTCTAGCTATCAAAATTTACTCCATCAAACTTAGGGCTTTCTTTTCTGAAATTCACCATGGATCTCCTTAAGTTGTTAAAATTTTCTTTCAAGGACCTGCTGCTCTGATACCAATTGTTAGAAAGTAAAGATCCCCAAGATAACTGAGAGGGGGGGGGGTGAATTAGTTATCTGATAATTTAACCATTCAACTACTTTAAATAATATAATTAATGTACTAATCAACCATAGAAAGATAACCATACACACTTGCACAATAACACAAGATATGTTGACTAGGGAACCTCTTGAAAAGAGTAAACCCCGATGGGAATGATGCCCACAAAATGATGCACTAATATGAAAGTTCCTTGTTAGAGGATGGACCCTATTAGGAGTCTTATGAAATACATTTAGTACATATAAATCCCTGTTAGGAGATTTTGAATCCCTGTTAAAAGATTCTAACCCGGTTAAGAGTTTATGGAAGACAGAAGGACCCATTGCCCAAACAGCGTCAAGGCAAGATCTATGAACCCACTATCCAAAAGATCTTAGAATTATTCAATAGAATAATATGAAATATATTACCTCCTTCACACTATGCCAAAACCACACTCTCTGCTACACAAGATCACAATTCCAAATCTCTGTACTCACAAGTCTTCCTTCATCACTGAATTAGCTCTTTTCTTCACTTCATGCATATATTCGCATCTCAACCTTCACAGTACATATTGAAACAAGGAAAACATTCCTTCTTATATACCAAACTCAAATAATTACAAATGAGTCGGTCCTCAATTACAAAATAATAAATTCTACACGTTACACACAAAATTTCACATAAAACTATCGGCTTCCAGATACTGTAACTTTCTCCAAACATATCTTCAAAGTTTGCGCTATGAACCACATCATCATTAAGGAGTCTCCAACATCCCTTTAACTGCACAAAATCAGATTCCATCCCAGCTAAGAGATATCCTCTGATTTCCAAAAATCACTTCATAGAAACACTGTCTAAACACTACTTTCACCAAAATGCTCATAACTCTCATAAATGAATGAATTTCTTTTTGCACTGTTAACCATAGGTTAATAACACACCAAAGAACATACCATCAACTATGAAAAATCCAATTTGTAATACAACATGTGCACAAAATGAAACTGTACCTACTTTCCTGCTGATATCCAGAATATCACTGTGTTGAAATCAATGACAATCCAAGTCATGAATGCAACAACAACTGCTAGAGAATGACTGCCAAAATACTTTGCATTCATTCCTAATAGTGAGATCATTGCATACCAAGCCACCGCTAGATGCACCAACAGGAGGAGAAGCAACATCTCATGTGGAGGATCAGGAAGATAGTTGATAGCCTTGTCAATTCCTCATTTTGATATTTTTTTATTGTACTGGATAGCTCATTGAAGCTCATTTTTGTATCATATGCACTTTGTGAACCCCTTTTACTATATTGATTTATATATATATGAGATCATTTTTGGATTGGTTGTGACTTCATAGCACTTTGTTGTTTTAAATATGATGTTGTTATCATGTGATGCAAATGTATGAAATTTTGAATGTTTACTTTGAATGTATAAATATGCAATGGTGAATGTTAGATAGATGATGAAAATGTATGGCTTTATTCATGTTTTATGGATGCACATGTATGTATGCAAAGAAATGATTTATGAAAATGATATTATATGTAAATGCAGTGATACACATGATATGTTTTTGTAGGTACATGAAGAGTTCAAGTGCTCACTTGATTGTCAAAAAGGATATTTAACCCAGAATGATGACTGCTTGTTGATTAGTTGTAGGGACCTTTACATGATGCTTAGTCCTTTGTGATGTAATTAGTGCAATCTATAGAATATCAAACACCATGCTCAATTCAAACCATGAAAGTGATGCAACCCGACTGTATGTAAAATGCAAATGAAATGCAAACCTAGGACTTAGTCACTAATTATATGTCGATCTTTATCATCCCTGAATATTTTAGGTAACAACGGATATTCGATACAATGTCCACTGGTTAGACAACCATGAACATATGAATCTGGAATTTTAGTCAAAAATGTCAGATTAGATATAAGCACCAAGGCATAAGAGCCAGGATGACTTGAATATCATGTCCATTTTGATTTAGTAATCTGTATAAGCATCAGAGCATAAACATTGTGATGACCTAAATATGCCTTGCATACAAATACACCAAGCAGTTGAGAGATCATCCTTGTTCTAATGTGAATGACCCACAGTGACCCTTTATCATTCACATCCTTGGGTGATGTTGTGTTTCATGGTAGGAATAAGAAATCACTCAAAAAGACAAAGTTACATTTGACTTCCCTAAAGCATCTAGGTATCAATGGTTAAGGTACACGTGACCATCCAATTGTGATGGATGCACTTATAGTGGACACTAATTCAATCCAAAGTTTCCAGAGTAGTCATATTTTTAATTACAAGCATAAAATAAATAAAAGATTATGCCCCCAGTTATCACTCTCTAAATCCTATAAAAGGACATCATAGATGAGTTCAAAGGGACATAATATGAAAAATCTCAATGTGAATCAGTTTGCATACAAGAATATTAAAGCATGTTGCAAAGATTGTTTTGTTGTAGTTGTTTATTCATTTGTGTTGTTGTGAGGTGAAACATCCTTTTCTGGTAGGGAGACAGACAAACTGACTTGGATAAAGCTTTGGAAGGACCTTGACTGGATATGATTTTCCTAAGATAGTTGAGGTCCGTGAGATATAACATTGTTTTCCCCCAAGTTTGAAACTTTGATAGGATGCAAATGCTTTGTTGTTTGGTGCACAAACCTACTTTATTGAAAATAGGATGCCAAAGCAAACAAAGAGATATGTACAAACTAAAATAATACTGAAGGTTTAGAGATTACCAAGATTAAATTGATAGATGGAGCATTTTGTACAAGTGGCACCCATTTTTTGGGTTTTCACCATCTTGGCAGAGATTTTTTTTTGCTACCAAGGTGCCTATTTACCAGGTTTTCACCAAGGCACCTTTTTTTTATTGTATTTATCCATTTTTTCAAATTTTTTTGTTGAATCCCCAAGGTGTCTATTGCTAGGTTTTCACCAAGATGATCATTTTTTCAGAACCTTTTTTTATTTTTATACTTTTTTTTGGATATTTTTATAGACTGAATGTCTTAGGCATAGATTTTCTTTAGATAGAGAATATTGATCAGTTCTTGGAGATGCTCTCCTTCAGTCATTGAGCATTGATAGGCTTCAGAGTCAAAAGAAATAGTGATAAAAAAGGGACCCAGCTAGTTGGGTTTAAACTTCCCCTTGCGTTCTTGATGGGATTGATTTTTGGTGTTCTCTCTCAAGATTAGATTACCAACCTGAAATACTCTATGTCTGACTCTTTTGTTGTAGCCTCTAGACATTCATTTCTGATATACTCTAAGATAATCATATGCCACTTGTCTGTGCTCATCTAGCAGTTCCAATTCTTGTAACCTAGACACTCTTTAATCATTATCGGTTACCAAACCATGCATTCTGATTCTGAGTGATGGGATTTCAACCTCTATAGGAAGTATCACTTCATCCCCATATACTAAAGAGAAAGGAATATCCCCAGTGGGCATTCTAATACTTGTTCTATAGGCCCAAAGAGCTAGATTTATCATCAAGTGCCAGTCTCTTCCTATTTTGTTGACTGTATGATGCAGAATTTTCAATAAGTTTTTATTGGATGCTTTAGCTTGTCCATTCCCTTATGGATAGTAAATGGACAACCAATGTTGAGTTAAATTGAGTTTGGAACATAATGAGTCTAGGTCCTTGTTCTTGAATTGGCCTCCTTTATATGTGATGATGGAATGTGGGATACCATACTGACAAATTATGTAGTTCAGAATGAATATTGAGATCTATTTTCTTGCTACTTGTGTCAATAGAACTGCTTCCACCCATTTTCTAAAGTAATTTGTTGCTATTATGATATGGATGTGACCATTTGATGAATGTGGATAGATGGATCCTATGAGATCAAATGCCCATTGTTGAAAAGTCCATTTTGTTGTAAAGGGGATCAAATCTCTCCCTCACGCATGAATCAAGTTATCATGGACTTGACATTTCTGACAATTCTTATCATATTTCATAGCTTCTTTTTCCATATCTGGCCAATAATACCCTTCCCTAATGATTTTTTGAGCTAATGTCAAATCATTGGAATTTGATCCACAAATACCTTCATGGACTTCCTCTAATGTGCATTGTGACTCTTCACATTCTAAACACCTAAGTAGTGTACCATCCAGACTTTGTTTGTATAAATCATTCACAATGATGACATATCGCAATGTGTTTCAAATAAGGTAACCTTTTCATGATGGTTAAAGGTATCAGGAATGATCTGGTTTCGAAGGTAGGATTATATTTTTGTAGCAGGAGAAATCATGACCAACAATGGTGTAGATCATGCAGGTTTCTGGGAAATCATAGGTAGGGAATGGCAATGCTTCCACCAATAAATCATAGTGTAGCTCATGTTCGGGATACTGTAGTAAAGATGATAGCATTTTCATAGCATAAGCCTTGTTCTCCATTCTAGGTATCTGTTCAAATGTGAATGTAATGAAGTACTTCTTTAAATCATCGACCATGTTCTTGTAAGAAACAAGCTTTTCATCTATTTTTTGATACACATCATTGACTTGGTGTATGACCAGTTGTGAGTCTCCACGAATGTGTAGTTATATTACTCTCTATTTGATTTCTATTTTCATTCCATTTAGCAAAGATTCATATTTAGCTATGTTGTTGGTGCAAGGGAATTTAATTCTGAATCCTTTTGGAATGTAGTAACCCTATGGTGTTATGAACAATATGCCAGCTCTAGATCCATTTTGTGTGTAGGATCCATCAAAGAATAAGCGCCATGTTCTGGAGGATATGTGCATGATAGAGGAATCAAGAAATTCCATTTATAGTGTTTGGTCATCAAATGTTGGAGCTTTAGCTAATTGATCTGCAATGACTTGTCTTTTGATATATTTTCTTTCAACATATTCAATGTCAAAATCGCTTAGTAACATTACCCATTTTTCTAGTCTACCTTTGAGGGTAGCCTTATAAGTACATTAGTGGATCAATATTTTATATTAAATGTGTGGTATGAGCTAACATGTAGTGTCTCAAATTATTTGATGCAAATATAATAGCTAGACACACTTTCTCTATCATGGAATAGTTCTTTTTGTAAGCCACCAATGTTCTACTAATGTAATAGATTTCTCTTTCCTTCTTATTCACATTATGGTGTGCTAGAAATGCTCCTAGTGATGTATCTATATTGGAGACATACAATATTAATGGTTTTCCTTGAATAGGAGGCATGAGAATTGGTGGATTCACCAAGTATTGTTTGATATGATCGAAGTTATTTTCACATTCCTCCTTCCACGTGAAGGTCACACATTTATGTAATGTCTTTGTGAAAGGTTATGATATATCTGCTAGCTGAGATATGAAGTGTCTGATTGATTTCACCCTTCCTTTTAAGGTCTATATTTGACTGATGTTCTTAAGAGGTTACATCTCCATGATTGCTTTGACTTTTGTTGGATCTACTTCAATACCTTTTTTTGAAACAATGTACCCTAGAAGCTTCCCTGAAGTGACACCAAAGGAAATTTTTTTAGAATTTAGTTAGAGAATAAAATTTTCCATTCTATCCATTATTGTACCCAAGTCAACTAGATGTTTAGATCGTGTCATTGATTTATCCAAGATATCATCAACATAGTCTTCCATGTTTTTATGCATCATATCATGAAAGATAGATGTCATAGCTCTTTGATATGTAGCACCAACATTCTTAAGACTGAATGACATTACATTCCAGTAGAAAGTACCCCATGCAAAGGTGAAAGTTGTCTTCTCTTGATCTTCTAGAGCTATCTTGATTTGATTATATCAAGAGAAACCATCCATTAAAGAGTACATTTCAAATCCTACAGTCATGTCCAATATCATATCAATGTTTGGTAGTGGAAAATCATCCTTAGGGAATGATTTGTTTACATCTCTGAAGTCTATGCATACTCTAATAGATTTATCAGGTTTTGATACTGGAACTATGTTTGAGATCCATTCTGCATAATTGATGACTCAGATAAATCTGGCATTTAGCAACTTCTCTAGCTCAATTTTGACAAGAAGTGCAACAAGAGGATGCATTTTATGCAATTTTTTCTTGATTGGTTTAACTCCTGGAGCTATAGAAAGGTGATGCAAGATGAGATTAGGATCCAATCCTGACATATATGAATACTTCCATGAAAATTTGATCTTCTTCTCTGTTAAGAATTTTTTGAATGCCTATTTTTGTTCTTCTGACAGAGATTGTGCTACATGGATTAATTGAGGTTCTTCTACTATGCCTAGATTGATAGGCTAAGTTGGTTCTATTAAAACTAGAGATCTATTCTATAAAAGACTTAAAAGGACATCAAATATCTCATCCTTAGGTGCCTCAAAGAGGTTTTCACATTTGGATACATCTTTTTTTTTACTATTTTAGGTTTTGAGACTGCCACATAGTGGTTTTCACCCTCAGAACTCTTTTTCTTTCTTCTTTTATTCTTTTGACTGAGGTGTTTGATATCTGACTCTATTATGCTAATGCTAGGTTCATTGATGGAAGTTGTCATGGGTTCTACTGTGTTTAGGTAGCATGTGAGAGTGTAATCTATTTGAAAAGTGTGGATGTCTTGGCTTGGATCATTGGATGTTTGGTCAATAAGCTCAGGATGTTGGATAGTAAGCGTAGGAAAGGATTGACTAATAGTGTTCACACTTATAGTGTTGTCATCATAGTTTCTAATTTGACTCTCAAATTAAAAGATGATATTACTACTCAGAATGTTTATTTCATTAAGTGTCTCAACATCATCATTGGATCCCATGTTAGTAATAAGTGAATCAAACTCATGAGTTCTATCATTTCATTCAAGAATCACATCAAACGTAGGTGTGTATGGGTGAATGATATCTATATGTTTTTCCATTATGAGCTCATCTTCTTCTGGAACAATTCCTCATTCACAATCATTAGATTCTTTGTTAGAATCTGATGCAAGGCAAGAAGCAAGAGGGGCCAAAGGATGGTGCACCCTAATGATCCAAGCCTACAACACACATACAGAAGAAATAAACAACAAGAGTGAGAGGGAGAATGCCATATCTTTCATATATTATCATCAATAGGAATCATACATGCCAGGCTATAAGCCCTTCTTAATTAGGGCTAGATATTACAATGAATTACATAAGTCCTCAAACATGTGAGGATCTATTCCAAATCTCCAATCTTAACTCTACTGTCTTCTTTCAAAAACTGACTCCCTAAACTACCACCAAACATCTACATTTATACAAGAAGCTATCAAGCTGAGTTGGCCTTCTGATCCACAATTAATGGAAGTAATGGTCAAATCTAGGACCACACACTTCCCAATGATGGATTCCAACATTAATTCCACAATCCAATATAAATGCACAAGCCGGCTACAATAGGAAACAAAACTAAACCCATCGGTAAGCAAGATAACCAAGTAGCAGACAAACAATGCTGAGCACCAGTGAAATAACCGACCACCCAGGAGATAACCAACCACCATCAGTAACTAAAGGAAACTGACCAACTACCGACCAACTTGGTTAAAGCAAAAACTAAGCAACACAGACAAAACTCCAAATTCTTTTTGGTGACATAGGATTGCCAAGGACCCGAGATGCTCCTGCATCAGACACCTGGGGTTATTTTGAAATGATTCTTTGAATCATTTGGTAGGTCTAGTCTGAGCTACATCCAACTCAGACTGTGAAATCCATGAGCTATCTTCCATCAGTCTATTCTTCCACTTAACCAGATATTCCATATACTATTTTCCTCTTGTACTTTTGCCAACTCTTTCCTTCAAAATCTATTCAACTTCATCATTCTACTTCTTAGGATATTTTGTTAGTACTGTCATTTCTTCATCAAGTTCATGATACTCATACAAATCAACAATGTTGAAAATTGGTGATATGTCCATGTCATCAGGTAACTCAATTTCATATGCATTTCCACTGTCAAATTTCTTCAGAATCTTGCAAGGTCCAAACTTCTTCATCTTCAAATTTCCATATGTTCCAACAGGAAACTGACCTTTCTTCAAATGAGCCATCACTTCATCACCAACATCAAAAATTTTATGCCTTCTTGTTCTATTAGCTCTGTCTTTGTATTTCTGATTACTATCTTCCAGCTTCAACTTCACATCTTCATGCAATGTTTTCATGTACTCAACAAACTTTACTCCTTCAACACTTTTCTTATTTTCATTAGCAATGTCTCTCAAATTAAATATTCCTCTCAGTTGTATGCCATTCACAATCTCAAATGGTGTCTTTCCAGTACTTCTATTCATTGAATTATTGTATGCAAACTCTGCTTGTGCCAACATAGAATCCCAATTACTTGGTGTGTCTCCAACTAAACATCTCAAAAGATTTCCCAAACTTATGTTCACAACTTCGGTCTGTCCATCGATTTGTGGGTGAAATGTAGAACTATATTTCAACTTAGTGCCAAATTTCTTCCAAAGTGTTTTCCAAAAGTATCCAACAAATTTACTATCTTGGTCAGAGATAATACTCCTCGGTAATCCATGCAATCTGACAATTTCCTTAAAGAAAAGATCTGCTACATGTACTACATCTGATGTCTTTCTACATGGTATAAAATGTGCCATTTTAGAAAATCTATCCACAACAACAAATATAGAATCATTACCTCTTACTATCTTCAATAAGCCAAGAACAAAATCCATACTGATATCAATCCAAGGTTTCTCAAGTACAGCAATCGGTGTATACAATCCAGTATTCTAAGTTACTCCTTTTGCAACTTGACAAATTCCACAACTTTTCATAAATTTCTAAACATCTCTATACAACTATGGCCAAAAGTACTTCTCCTTTAGAAAATTCCATGTTTTATCAATGCCAAAATATCTAGCCAAACCACTACTATGTTTCTCTTTTATCAAATTAGATCTCATCACTCCTCTCGGTATACACAACTGAATACCTTTAAACAACATACCTTCCTGAATAAAATATTCATCCCATTTAGTATCTTGTTTATCTTCAATAGGTTCTCTACACTTTCTCCATGGCTCAAAAAAATCAGGGTCATTTTCATACAAACCTCTCATCTCATCAAAACCAAGAACTTCAATTTTCATCTCGGTCATTAAAGATCTTCTTCTACTCAATGCATCAGCAACTCAGCTAGTGACTCCACTCTTATGCTTTATCACAAATGTGTAACTCTACAAATACTCAACCCATTTCATATGTCTCTAATTCAACTTATTCTGACTACCCAAATATTGTAAAGCCTTATGATCAGTATTAAACACAAATTCACTCGGTATCAAATAATGTCTCCATTTCTTCAGTTCTTGAACAATAGCATAGAATTATTGATCATACATAGAATATTTCCTTCTAGCATCATTCAATTTCTCACTAAAGAAAGCAATAGGTTTACCTTCTTGACTCAACATAGCTCCAATTGCACTTCCACTTGCATCACATTCTACTTGAAATACCTTACTGAAATCAGGTAATTCCAAAATAGGTAATTCAACAACCTTCTACCTCAGAGTCTCAAAACTTCTGTCAGTTCCATGTGTCCACTTGAATTCTCTTTTGTCTCCTCCCATAGTCTCAGTCATAGCATTACAAATTGAGCTGAAATTCCTTATGAACTCTCGGTAAAAACTTGCCAAACAATGAAATGATCTTACCTAAGTAGCATTCATAGGTGAAGGCCAAATCAAAATAGCTTCAACATTTTTAGGATCCATCTTCAAACCATCAGCTGAAATAACAAATCCCAAATACACAATCTCTTCTTTCATGAACAAACACTTTTTTAGATTTATCAGCAACTTTTCCTTTTTCAACCTCTGCAAAACTTGTCTAACATGCAACAAATGTTCTTCTCTAGTCTTACTGAATATCAAAATATCATCAAGATATACAATCACAAATTTACCCAAGAATTCTTCAAAACTTCATTCATTAGCCTCATAAAAGTACTTGGTGCATTAGTTAAACCAAAAGGCATAACCAACCACTCATACAAACCTTCCTTTGTCTTGAAAGAAGTCTTCCATTCATCACCTTCTTTGATTGTGATCTAATGATACCCACTTTTCAAATCAATCTTTGTGAAATACCTTGCTCTAGTCAAACTATTCATTATGTCATCCATTCTCGGTATAGGAAACCTATACTTCACTGTTAGCTTACTGATTACTCTACAATCAACACACATTCTCCATTCTCTATTCTTCTTCAATGCCAATACAACAGGCACTGCACAAGGAATCAAATTTTCTCTAATAAAACCTTTCTCTAGCAACTCTTGAATCTGTTGGTTCAATTCCTGATTCTTGGTAGGTGTCAACCGATGAGGTGCCTTATTTGGTAAACTAGCTCCAGGGATTAGATCCATACAATGATCAATGCTTCTTTTCAGTGTAAAACCATCAGGTACATTATCAGAAATGATATCACTATACTCGGTGAGTAACTTATCAATCTCCTCAGGGACATTATCCTCTATTTTCTTACTCGATTTGTTAGGAATCGCAATGAAACATACATCATTCATCTTCAATGTGTTAACAAACTTCCTTCCTTCCATCAAACAAACTTTCACAAATGTGCAAACATTACTAACAGGTTCTTCCATCAATGGTAACAAGATTTGTTTCTTTCCATCAGCCACAATAGAATACTTATGCAATCTCCCATCATATATAGCATGTCTATCATATTGCCAAGGTCTACCCAACAAAATATGACAACAATCCATAGGTATGATATCACATAACACCTTATCATAGTATTTTCCAATCTTCAGATTCACATAACATTGTTCACTTACCAGGAGTGTATGCTCATCTTTGATCCATGAAATTTGATAGGGCTTCGAATGTACCAACCTTTCCAACTGTAGTTTTGTGACCATCTCTTCGGATGCCAGATTCTCTGAGCTACCACTATCAATGATTACCTTCCAAACTTTATTAGAAACTCTACATCTAGTCTTGAACAAACTTTTCCTTACCGGATCTTCCTTTTTGCTTTCATTCCACAGTGCTCTCCTTAACATCAAGTTATTTTCTTTCTCAGGTTCATTCAGTGACTCTTCTTGGACCAAAGCATTTCTACTGTTACCAACCTTCTTACTAGCTTGTGTACATTCAAAAGATCTATGTCCTTCTTCTCCACAATTATAACAAGTTCTTCAAAAATTTCCTTTTCCATAACCACCTCGGTAGTTATTGCCTCTACCTCTAGAACTTTCACCTTTCTATTCGGTCTTGCCTTTGTCCAAATTTTTCTTTTTTGGTTCAAATCTACCATTTTCACCATTAGATCTACCTCTTCCTCTAGGGAATCTACCACCATGACCTCTTTGTCTTTGCTCATGTCTTTTGTTCAATTTCTCCTCGGCTTTCAAAGAAAATTGATAAGCCTCTTTAATGTTCTCCAACTTGACCATACTAATTTACTCTTGGATGGAAACCCTCAAACCATTTAGGTATTTGTCGATTCTTTCCACATCATCTTCATCATTGTAAAGGATAAAATATGGATGGGGTCCTAGAACAATGGTTTGCACATAAAAGAGACCCCAAAACCAATATTTTACACTTACATGAAATTGTATTGATATAGAAAGTAAATGTAGATGACTAATATTGAAATTAAGAAATAAAGGTACTTACCTCCAAAAAAGAACCTACTGAAAACACTACCAAATAGTCTGAGAAACTATTGATTTCTGCAATCTTGAATCGAAACTACGAGATCTACAAAACCCAAAAATATTTTCCAATTTTGAGGGAGGTTGAGTTTGACCCTCATAAAATGTCAAATACTACATTTTTTGTTTGAAGGTCAATTCTGACTTTGTTCCTAGATCCCAGAAGTTTGTCGAAAAGGGTATCCAAATCTGCTCTTAGATCTAAAATTTTGCACCTGTACCTACAAGAAAAAGAGGGTTTTTGTTGTTTTTTTGAGGGGTTTGCATTGGTCAAACCCTGGTTTGGAATTAACCTTAATATTGAAATTGAAATGAAGAATTCTAGCAAGTAGTAGAAGTAGATCTAACAATGAAGCTATGATATTCAATAGATATGCAAATTGTATTTGAAATGTAATCAAGTATGTTAATATGAAAGCTTGAACATAACATCAATAAATGTAAATCAAACCTCCATGATTGTATGCTTGTAATCCACTTTGAGGGAAGGATGAATGGATCTTGAAGATGAACAAAGGATCTTGAAGGAAGATCACACCATCATGATGGCTAGATCTAGGGTTTGAATGATGAATCTTGAATGCTTGAACCAAATCCTTTCAATGGCTTGAATGCTTGAATCCTTGATCTTCAATGGAGAACTTGGATGGAGAAGAGGACTTGAGTGCTTGAATGGATGCTTGCTTGAATGGAATTCTTACTTGATCACCTTGAGAAAATCTTGAGAGCTTGATCATGAAATTGCTTGAAGATAAGATGGAGAAAATGAGAGAGGAAGGCCTCCTTTTATAGTGAACTAGGGCACAATCCTCTAGAGGGGCCAACTTGGAGAATTAAATCCCAATCAGCTACTAATCTTTAGAAAATATACCTAGATTAAATGCAATTAAAGGATTTACCATCCCAAAACCTGAAATGATTAACCTGGAGGCGGGAAACTAAATATCCCAAAAGCCCGAAGCCTAGAAATTATGGAAATTGGAAATTTGGAGAAAGGGGTCAAAATTGAGGTTGGACCTGACCTAGTCAGGTTCAACCTCAACCCTGACCTAGTCAGGTTGGACCTCGAATCTAACCCTAGTCCTGGATTGGCTCAGAACCAAGTTAGGAGGTCCTGGGGATGCCCAGAAACCTAAAACTGATGCCAGAATAGGATAGAATGTCAAGGATAGACATAAAATCCTATGATTGTTGTGATGAAGGCCAAGAGGATCTATTTATGAATCCTACCTAGAAAATAGAGCCATGGAAGAGGGAAAATTAGTAGAATCCTTAAGATCCTAACCCTAATTTCACCTAGAATGAAGCAGAAAAGAAGTGGAAAGTAGGGAGAAAGATAGATCAAAGAAAAGATTAATTCAAGGCATTTGAGATGACCCCAAACCACTTGCTCAGAGGGCTAAATGCTCTTAACATGGAAGTTCTTCCATTTTAAGATGATACATTAATCCCCCACTTTAGCAAGAGTATGGACTCGATGCAAACTCTTGGTAAAGGAGAAGAAAGAGGAGATCCAAGTGGATTCAAAATGAGATAGAATGACACTTAGTTAGGGACACAAGCCCCCAGGCTAAGGATTCTAACTCAACATACACACATGAGGGTTTCTATAGAATAAGGGTTAGTACAAACAACCCAAATCAATTAGCATAAGAAACCTCGCTAAGAAATATTTCTCATACTAATATCATATTTGGAAAGCTATCCTAAAAGAATAAATGATTACATAAGAAAGATAAGAGCAACACTATAAATAACATAGCTTCATGATCCTATCCTACTAGCATGAAAGAAGAAAAGAGAGAAAGGGAAAAGAGTGATTACCTCGCCTAGTAAGATGCCCACCTTACCATGAATCACCCTGGAGGGAGAGCCCAATAGGTTCACCCATAAATTGTTCTTACAATTGTAATGCATCTTCTGACAACTTCTAGAATACTCATAGATCCACCTTCTTGTATCACTATGAATATAAAATGCGTGTCTCCTCAGGATTTAGCAACTTATGTGTGTTACCTTCAGAAGATTTAGCATATAGGTGCATGTCTTTTTAGGATTTAGCAACTTATGTGCATTACCTTCCAAGATTTAGCATATTTGAAATTGGAAATGGGTGTCCCTTTAGGATTTATAAACTTATGTGTGTTATCCTCAGAGGATTTAGCATATTGAAAATTTTGAAAAATGCGTGTCTCCTCAGGATTTAGCAACTTATGTGCATTACCTTTGGAAGATTTACCATACAAATGCATGTCTTTTCAGGATTTAGCAACTTATGTGTGTTACCGTCCAAGATTTAGCATGTAAAAATAAAAAACTATAGTAAAAGGGAGACCCTATATATGTCCCCCTCCTTAATATGGAAAAAACATACTATTTTGGCATGTTAAGGAAAGAAAAGAACAAGGATAAATCCTTCCTCAACATCAAGACAATATCCAAAAACAACACCCAGTCCAAGCCAAGAAGGTCACAGCTCCTATGAGGCCATGGAAGGGATGAATATAAAGAGATATCATGCAAGAAGTGAAAAGAAAGTAACCCTTATGAGGGATAGCACACTGTTCAGTTTCCAAGGTGAGAGATATATCAACCATGGAAACCCATTGTCAAACAACATAAGAGGTTATTATCAAGGAAATAGATCCTCAATACAAACCATAATTTTCATGTATGATTGGATATCACATAATAGATAAATACTGCTTACCAAAGGAAAGAGGTGCATCTGAGAAAGAGAGAAAATAAGGAGATGGCATCCTTTCCCCCTAAGCATAGGAACAAAGATGGAAGAGGATACCTACTTCACAATGCAAGGAGATATCCTATTTACAACAATGTATACCATATTCTTAGTGAGGGATATTGACCCCTACATCCAAGAGTATAGATAATCATGAAAAGGATATGTCACTCATGGAAAAGGATCCTAAAATGAAAGAGATCTTATCAACAAGACCCCCACCAAAGAGGAGTGCTTTAAATAAAATATCATCTTTCAAAAGGTGGGAACAAAGATTCAATCATCAAGCCCCCTGCAAACAAGAGGAAGAGGAATCTTTTAATGAGGGAAACAACTCCAACATCAAGCAAGGGTAAGATTTTATAAAGAAGATTATCCATAGTCAAAATATATGTCAATATGATGAAATAATATTGCAATATAAACAAATACCACTAAGCTAAGGAAAGAAGTTCCTTAGAAAAAGAGAGAGAAGAAAGAATGTTGCCCCCCAAAGATGAAAGCAAGGGATACCTTTACAAAACACATGTCCTAGTAAAGATATCTGGAATAATAGAAGAGAGCAATAGATGAAAAACTATCATAATACAAACCATCGATATAAATGAAAGAATAACCAATTAAGCTCAAAGCAAGAACATAATGGATTCTAAAAGATAGGAAGAAATATACCTCTTGCCCCCCAATCTAGAGGGGAAAAGAGAGTGAGGGGTAAAATTATGAATAAATCTCAAAGGAGAAGTTCATTTTCTCTTATATTTATAGACCGGATAATAAGGAGAAGGTACTTTAAAAAATATTTGAACATCATGAACCATAGTTGCAACCTCAACATAAGTGTGGGAAGAACTAGGAATAGCAGATGGAGAATTAGGAATCAGATTAGGAAAGATAGGATTAGGATTAGGAAGTTTAGGAACTAGATTATGAAGATTAGGAATACTAGGAAAAGTGTAGGAAGTGATATGAATGGAAGACACAACCAAAGGAACACTTGGAACCATAGTTGGAAAAGGGTTTGAATAGATATAAGTAATATTATGATAAGAATGATGTGAGGTAGGATCTTGATTTTCCATAAGATCACCACTAAGAGGAAGAGCATTAAGGGAATTCATATCTTTCTCCGCTAATGCCTCATCACTAGAGGGAATCCTAAATTGAGGTGAAGGATTTATAATGTCATCTTCTTTCGGATAAGGGGAGTGTGTTTTAGAGAATATGTCATCCTTTTGTATCAAAAATTCTTCACAAGGAGGGGATAAATCAATGTATTTATCCAAGGGTTCATCCCAAAAAGTAGAATTATCCACAATGGCTTCATGAGGAAGAGAGTAATTAACATACAAATGTTCATCCCAAATAGGAGGATTATCCATAATGGTTTCATGAGGAACAGAGTAATCAACATCAAAATCCAAAGGCTCATCCCAAATAGGAGGATTATCATCCCTATCAATAAAGCACATTGTAGGATCATCAAAACTCAATAAAGCTTCATCCCTAAAGGGGGAAGAAGGTAAATTGTATTCTAAAGTTGGCTCATAGAAAAGACATATATTAGGAGAAGAATTAACATCAATCCCTAACTCATCTTTGTAAAGGTCAATTGAAGAGGTTGTGGAGGAGGATGAAATAGGAATAGGATCAATGGAGATCTCATTCAAAAAAAATTCGTCCTCACTTCCATGTACCTCATTAAGGTATCTATCATCTTGAACAACAACAGCCTCATCAAAGTACTCAAAACAAGAATCATACATGTTGAATACTAAAAGCATGAAAATGTAAATGTTTTTGTATTTTTAAAGGAATTTTGCAATTTTTTTGGATTTTTGAAATGTAAATGCAAGAGCATAAATAAACCTAATCTTAATGTAAGAAAAGATTAACCACAAATATAACACAATAGGGCATCTAAATCCATAAAAGAAAGGAGAGTAAGTATGTCAGGTTCACCAAAATGTAGAGTGAAGGTGAACACACAAGATAATAGAAAGGGAGATCTAACACAATAGAGCATCTAAATCCACAAAACAAAGGAGGGTAAGTGTGTTGGGTTCACCAAAATGTAGAGGATAAAATATGGATGGGGTCCTAGAACAATGGTTTGCACATAAAAGAGACCCCAAAACCAATATTTTACACTTACATGAAATTGTATTGATATAGAAAGTAAATGTAGATGACTAATATTGAAATTAAGAAATAAAGGTACTTACCTCCAAAAAAGAACCTACTAAAAACCCTATCAAACAGTCTTAGAAACTGTTAATTTTCACAATTTGAAGCTGAAATTGTGAGATCTACAAAACCCAGAAATCTTTTCCAATTTTGAGGGAGGTCGAGTTTGACCCTCATAAAATGTCAAATACTACATTTTTTGTTTGAAGGTCGATTCTGACTTTGTTCCCAAATCCCAGAAGTTTGCCAAAAAGGGTATCCAAATCTGCTCTCAGGTCTGAAATTCTGCACCTGTACCTGTAAGAAAAAAAGGGTTTTTGTTGTTTGTTTGAGGGGTTTGCCTTGGTCAAACCCTGGTTTGGAATTAACCTTAATATTGAAATTGAAATGGAGAATGCTAACAAGTAGTAGAAGTAGATCTACCAATAAAGCTATGATATACAACAGATATGCAAATTATATTTGAAATGTAATCAAGTATGTTAATATGAAAGCTTGAACATAACATTAATAAATGTAAATCAAACCTCCATGATTGTATGCTTGGAATCCACTTTGAGGGAAGGATGAATGGATCTTGAAGATGAACAAAGGATCTTGAAGGAAGATCACACCATCATGATGGCTAGATCTAGGGTTTGAATGATGAATCTTGAATGCTTGAACCAAATCCTTTCAATGGCTTGAATGCTTGAATCCTTGATCTTCAATGGAGAACTTCGATGGACAAGAGGACTTGAGTTCTTGAATGGATGCTTGCTTGATCACCTTGAGAAAATATTGAGAGCTTGATCATGAAATTACTTGAAGATGAGATGGAGAAAATGAGAGAGGAAGGCCTCCTTTTATAGTGAATTAGGGCACAATCCTCTAGAGGGGCCAACTTGGAGAATTAAATCCCAATTAGATACTAACCTTTAGAAAATATACCTATATTAAATGAAATTAAAGGATTTACCATCCTGAAACCCAAATTGATTAACCCGAAGGTGGGAAACTAAATATCCCGAAAGCCCGAAGCCCAGAAATTATGGAAATTGGAAATTTTGAGAAAGGGGTCAAAATCAAAGTTGGACCTGACCTATTCAGGTTCGAGCTTGACCCTGACCTAGTCAAGTTTGACCTCAACCCTGACCTAGTTAGGTTTGACCTCAAATCTGACCCTGGTCCTGGATAGGCTCAAAACCAAGTCAAGAGGTTTCGGGGATGCCCAAAAACCTAAAACTGATGCCAGAATAGGATAGAATGTCAAGGAAAGACATAAAATCCTATGATTTCTATGATGAAGGCCAAGAGGATCTATTTCTAAATCCTACCTAGAAAATAGAGCCATGGAAGAGGGAAAATTAGTAGAATCCTTAAGATCCTAACCCTAATTTCACCTAGAATGAAGCAGAAAAGAAGTGGAAATTCAAGGCATTCGAGATGACCCCAAACCACTTACTTAGAGGGATAAACACTCTTAACATGGAAGTGCTTCCATTTTAAGACAATACAATCATGTCCAAATCTGATATCTAATCTATAGAATTCCTCATTATACTCTTTTACCGAGCTATCCTTTTGTCTCAAACTTTGCATTCACCAAACTAGGTTAATCTAATAATCACAAGGTAAGAATTTTCCTTTCAACTTATTGACCATTTTACTCCATACCTTGATTTTGTCTTTTACTTTCCTCTTCCTATCCAATTGTAGGTGTTCCCACCATAACGATGCATGACTTTTCAACTTTGTGCTTGCAATCTTCACCCTCTTATCCTCAGGAATGTTTTCATATTCAAAATACTTTTCCATCTCGGTGATCCAGTCCACCAATTCATTAGAATCTAGCTTTCCACCATACTCAGGGGGATTGAAATGTGGTGTTGACTTCAGACTTGTCAATGCCTTCAAAAATCTTTCTTCGCCTTGATCCATAACAAGAGAAGGTTTTGCATTGGCCTGTTCTTCTTCAATTTCATCATCACTAACATCTTCAAGATGTTTGCCTCTTCTTTGGGCTATTTTTACTGCTTCTAACCTAGCAACAATCTATCTTAGCATATCTTCCAATCCTAGATCTTCATCTTGCCTCCCATGAACCATCTTGACAACCATCTACAATTGTAGGTCAAATCACAATCTACTACCCCACAACAATTTAACTAGGGCTTCAAGAGGAACTTGCAAACCTAGATCCACAGAACTAGATCAAGATCTCGCCTCACTCTGATACCACCTGACACAAGGTAGGGAGAAAGAGGGGCCGAAGGATGGTACACCCTAATGATCCAAGCCTGCAACACACATGTGAAAGAAACAAACAACAAGAGTGAGAGGGAGAATGCCAGATCTTTCATATATTATCATCAATAGGAATCATACATGCCAGGTTGTAAGGCCTTCCTAGTTAGGGCCAAATATTACAATGAATTATAAAAGTCCTCAAACATGTGAGGATCTATTCCAAATCTCCAATATTAACTCTACTATCTTCTATCAAAAACTGAATCTCTAAACTACCACCAAACATCTACATTTATACAAGAAGCTACCGAGCTGAGTCAGCCTCCAGATCCACAATTAACGGAAGTAATGGTCAAATATGGGACCACATGCTTCCCAATGATGGATTCCAACATTAATTCCATGATCCAATTTAAATGCACAAGTCAGCCACAATAGGAAAAAAAACTAAACCCATTGGTAAGCAAGATAACCGAGCAGCAAACAGACAATGTCAAGTGCCAGTGAAATAACCGACCACCCTCAATAACTAAAGGAAACTGACCAACTACCAACCAACTTGGGTAAAGAAGAAATTAAGCAATATAGATAAAACTCCAAATTATTTTTGGTGACATAGGATTTCCAAGGACTCGAGATGCTCCTACATTATAATCTCTAGGAAAGTCAAGAACATGTGTAAAATCTAGACAGATCCCCAATTTAGGGTTTCCTTCAGAATCCGAGTGGAATTCATACTCATGAGAGTCTATCCCAAAATCACTAGAGTGTTCCAAATGTTTAGCTATAATGAGAGGTATACCTTGTTCTTGTTGTTTGTTTTTAGGATCATCTGGTTCTTGTGTGGCGACTATCTCTTGTTCAGTAATAGGTTCTTATGTGTCTACCACATTGATTCTTTCTTTAGGTTTCTTTTCATCTTCAAGAAGATATAAGATGTGTTAAGGTATACATTCATAGTGAAAAACATCAGTTGTATCTGAATCATCAATGTTTGAATGTTGTGTTTCTTCCTTTTGTTGAGTATATGTTTCTGGTTCTATCTATTCTAGGACATGTGTACAGCTTCTACTGAGATGGAAAGGTTTTTTTTGATAGCCGATGCCTATAGTATCTTTGTTTTTCCTCCCACAGGGTTCAATGGGCTTGATGATACCTTTGCCTCTTATTTCTAGAGGTCCTTTTCTAGTGTATCCCATTTTAGACATTAGTTTGTGGCCTGGTCCATATGATTTTATAGGAATCTTAGGTAATTTAGAGTCACATTTTTTAACTCTTTTTTTATTGAGACTCATCTTTGTATAACCAAGATAATATAGCCTCTTCCTCATCTGAATCTTGTTTGGATACCTGTTCTATGATAAAAATCCCATCAAAGATAACTTGAGGTGCTTTAGTTGTAGGTTTCACTTTCTATGAAGGTTTTCCATAAGAATTAGGCAAAAATGGGAGAGATGTAAGAGATAGGATTTTTTCCATTGTGTATTCTCCCATGCATGTATCTTTGATCTTGATTTCTTTTTCTATGTCTTCCATTTTAGATGTAGATGCTACATCAACTTTTTTGCTAGAAGACTCTATGTTATGTGGGACAAGTTTATCTACACTTTCTTTCAAAGCATTACAAAATGCTGACATGTATGAAGGTATAGTGACCTCTACTCCATCATAGGGAAATTTGAAACATTGGTGGTATGTTGATGGAATATCTTGCATCTTGTGTATCCAAGGCCTTCCTAGAAGAATGTTATAGGCCAATGGGAGATCTAGTACTTGACATGTGATATCTCTAATGACATGTCTCATTCTGATAGGTAGCACAATGAATCCTTTTGAGGACCTTTCTTGCTCATAATTTTCTTTTATGGTTATCTTCTTTTTAGGATCAATAGCATCTTCTGACAATCCTAGTTGAGTAACCCGTTTATAGGAATAGATATTAAGACTAGCGCCTCCATCTATCAATACATGTTCGACATGATGGTTATGGATTTGGACTTCAATATATGCAAGGGCTAGTTATGTAGATGACACATTGAGTTGTCATCTTCCTTTGAAATGTAAATATACTAGGGGGACATCAAGTGACTCACCATGGTTTCTAACCTAACAAGATCTAGATTTTTAGGGACATTAGAACTAATGAGAGCTTTGTTGAGAATTGCACGATGAGCAGGAGGAATCTGCAATAACTCAAATATAGAAATTTTGGCATTAGTATGTTGCAGTTGTTGGATTATGCCATAGGATGTTGTTTTGGATTCTTTAGAATTGGAAGATTGGGGTGTAGTCCTTTGTTTAGATGCAGATGCAAGATTGAATGGCACCTTTGGGGAATTTTATGAGCCTAAGTTTTGTCCTTGGAGAGTTACCTGAGCTTGAGATCAAGTGACTACATTAGCTGATCTATTCTCTTTGTCCTTTTTGACAATGGTGATGACATTATAGTGTTGAGATATGCATGGTTCTACCATGTTCATGACATCATTATTTCCAAAGTAAGTGTAATTGACTTTAGCACCCATGTTTGATTTAGAAGATGAATCTCCTTGAGTGTGTTTGGGAAAAGGTTTTGTGAATATTGTATGATCGTTATTGGATTTATGGTTGTGAATCATAATTTCTCCAGCATCAATTTTGTCCTGAATAAGATGTTTCAGATGCATGTAGTTATTAGTTTTATGAGCCTTGTTTAGGTGAAAGTCATAGAAATTGGTCTCTTTCCACCACTTAGGTTTGACTTCAGGGTCATATGGTTTGATCTCAGGTAGCGTGATGATATTGTTTTCCAATAGAGTTTTCATGGCAGATTCCAAGGACTGACCCAAAGGAGTGAACTCACAATTTGGTTTTGTAACCCATGGTTTATAGTCACTTGAATTTTTAGCAGGTTCAGTTGCCTTCATTTCTAAATCTTTTATGGCTTGGGTACCAATTGTAAGATTAAATGTTGGTACTTTGGGTGGAGCACTAATGTGATTGACAACACCATCTCTGACGACATTTTTATTTTTATTCCAGAATTTGCCCTTATCTTTGCTATTGGAACTAGAACCTGAATCATACTTGTTCTCCTTATGAAGTGATATATCTCCCTTACAAATGAGTACATTTTTTATCTTTATGGAATTTTCTACCATTTTGTCAATAGAGGTATGATTTTGCATCTGAAGATGATAGTTGATTTCCAGAACCAAATTATTGATGAAGATTTCTAGTTTCTCATTTTTTGGAATTTTTCAAGCATAGAGCAAAAAATTCTTCCTCCAGTGTTTGAGGAAGGTTAGGAAGGGTTGTCCTGAATTCTATTTCAGGTTGCAAATATTGATCATTGTGACTGGATGTTGAATATTGTAGGAGTATTGTTGATAGAACGGTTTGATTAGATCCTCAAAAGTTTTGATGGTTGGAGGCATTTTAGAGAACCAGTTGATGGCTTCTCCTCCTAAATATTGTGGGAAGAGACACATTAAGTATGTTGGTTTTTACATGAACTCCATGGATAGGGTACAAAACTCTCTAACATGATCTTGAGCATCCTAATTTCCATCATATTTGTCATATTTAGGTATTTCCACTCTTTTTGGGAATGGTGACATATACAAGATTTGATCGAATGGAAATGGACATAGGGCCTCCATAGAGAATTCTTTAGGTTCCTTATCCTTTTCCAACTTGTTGAGTTTGACTTGCATAGAGTGCATCTATTTCATCATGGTTGTGATGGGAGTTTCTTCCTCTGGTGTTATGATGTTTTTGACATTAAAGTCTCATGGGATTTTGGCTCCTTGTTGAGCCAATTGTAGAAAGTATGCCTCTTTTTCTTCTTGTAAGAATTATTTCATCATTCTTTTAAAGAGGTCGTCATCATGAAATCATTCAATTTATGATGATGTGGGTTCTTGATCTCCACCATGATTATATTGTTGGCCTTTTGAGCCATGGTTAGCTGTAACTTGAGACATAGTGGCACTTTGATTGAGATCTAGTGTTGATACGGGAGGGGTTGTGTCACCTCCTTTTGAGTGAAAATTTCCAAGGGTATCTTCTTTGTAAAGATTAGTATCATAAGGTTGATGTAATGTCTGATCAATAAGAGAACATGATGGTGATGTCTCTTGTTCTGTAGTAGGTTTTTGTGTGTCTACCACATTGATTCTTTCTTTATTTTTATTTTCATCTTCAAGAAGATCTAAGATGTGTTGAGGTATACATTCATAATGAAAAACATTAGTTGTATCTGAATCATCACTATTTGAGTGTTGTGTTTTTCTTCCTTTTGTTGAGTATCTATTTCTAATTCTATCTATTCTAAGACATGTGTAGAGCTTCCATTGAGATGGAAAGGTTTCTTCTGATAGCCTATTCCTATAGTATCTTTGGTTGTCCTCCCATAGTGTTCAATGGGATTGATGATACCTTTGGCTCTTGTTAGTAGAGGTCCTTTTCAAGTGTATCACATTTTAGACATTAGTTTGTGGCCTGGTCCATATGATTTTGCAGGAATCTTAGGTAATTTAGAATCACATTTTTGAACTATTTGTGATTGAGACTCATCTTTGTATAACTAGGATAATATAGCCTCTTCCTAATCTAATTCTTGTTTGGATACCTATTCTATGATAAAAATCCCATCAAAGATAACCTGAGGCATTGTAGTTGTAGGTTTCACTTTCTCTGAAGGTTTTTCATAAGAATTAGGTGACAATGGGAGAGATGTAAGAGATAGGATTGGTTCCATTGTGTATTCTCCCATGCCTCTATCTTTGATCTTGATTTCTTTTACTATGTCTTCCATTTTAGATGTAGATGTTACATCAAATTTTTTAGTAGAAGACTCTCTGTTATGTGCAATAAGTTTGTCTACACTTTCTTTCAAAGAATTAAAAGATGTTGACATGTCTACAGCTATAGTGACCTCTACTCCATCATAGGGAAATTTGATAGATTTGTGGTACGTTGATGGAATAGCTTGCAACCCGTGACTCCAAGGCCTTCCTAGAAGAATGTTATAGGCCAATGGGAGATCTAGTACTTGACATGTGATATCTCTGATAATAGGTCCCATTCTAAAAGGTAGCACAATGGCTCCTTTTGAGGACCTTTCTTGCTCATCATATGCTTTTATGGTTTTCTTCTTTTTAGGATCAATAGCATCTTCTAACAATCCTAGTTGAGTAACCAGTTTATAGGAACAAATATTTAGACCAGCGCCTCCATCTATCAATACATGTTTGACACGACAGTTTTGGATTAGGACTTCAATATGCAAGGGCTGGTTATGTGGATGACTCAGTGAGTTTTCATCTTCCTTTGAAAAGGGAATATACTAGGGGGACGTCAAGTGACTCACCATGGTTTGGAACCTATAAAGATCTAGATTTTTAGAGACATTAGAACCAATGAGAGCTTTGTTTAGAATTGCACAATGAGTAGGAGAAATATGCAATAAGTCAAATATAGAAATTTTGGCATTAGTATGTTGTAGTTGTTGGATTATGCTATAGGACATTGTTTTGGACTCTTTAGAATTGGAATATTTGGGTGCAGTCCTTTGTTTAGATGTAGATGCAAGATTGAATGGCACCTTCAAGGCATTTGATGAACCTGAGTTTTGTCCTTGGAGAGTTACCTGAGCTTGACATTGAGTGACTGCGTTAGCTGATCTATTCTTTTTGTCCTTTTAACAATGGTGATGACATTGCAGTGTTCAGATATGCATGGTTCTACCATGTTCATGACATCATTATTGCTAGAGTAAGTGTAATTGACTTTAGCACCCATGTTTGGTTTGGAAGATGAATCTCCTGGAGTGTTTTTTGGAAAAGGTTTTGTGAATGTTGTATGATCATTATTGGATTTATTGTTTCCAATCACAATTTATCCAATATCAATTTTTTCTTGAGTAAGATGTTTCAGATGCATGCAGTTGTTGGATTTATGACCCTTGTTTTGATGAAAGTCAAAGAAATTGGTCTCTTTCCACCACTTAGGTTTAACTTCAGGTTCATATGGTTTGATCTCAGGTAGCATGATGATATTGTTTTCCAATAGAGTTTTCATGGAATATTCCAAGGACTCACCCAAATGAGTGAACTCACGCTTTGGTTTTTTAACCCATGGTTTATAGTCACTTGAATTTTTAGCATGTTTAGTCACCTTTATTTTTGAAGATTTTATGGCTTGGGTACCAATTGTAAGATTAAATGTTGGTGCTTTGGGTGGAGCACTGATGTGATCGACAACACCATCTGTGATGACATTTTTGTTTTTGTTCCAGAATTTTCCCTTATCTTTTTTGTTGGAACTAGAACCTGAATCATACTTGTTCTCTTTATGAAGTGATATATCTCCCTTAAAAACAAGTACATTTTCTATCTTTATGGAATTTTCTACCATTTTGTCAAAAGAGGTATGATTTTGCATCTGAAGATGATAGTTGATTTCTAGAACTAGATTATTGATGAAGATTTATAGTTTCTCATTTTCCAGAATTTGTCATACATAGAGAAAAAAATTCTTCCTCTAGCATTTGAGGAAGGTTAGGAAGGGTTCTCCTGAATTCTATTTTAGGTTGCAAATATCAATCATTGTGACTGGATGTTTGATATTGTAAGAGTATTATTTATAGAACAGTTTAATTAACTCCTAAAAAAGATTGATAGTTGGAGGTATTTTCGAGAACTAGTTGATGGCTGCTCCTCCCAAAGATTGTTGGAAGAGATGCATTAAGTATGTCAGTTTGTGCATGAACTCATGGATAAGGTAAAAAACTCTCTGACATGATCTTGAAGATCAAAATTTCTATCATATTTGTCATATTTGGGTAGTTCCACTCTTTTTGGGAATGGTGGCATATACAAGCTTTGATCAAATGGAAATGGACATAGGGCCTCCATAGAGAATTATTTAGGTTCTTTCTCCTTTTATAGCTTGTTGAGTTTGACTTTCATAGCATGCATATGTTTCATCATGGATGTGATGGGGGTTTCTTCCTTTGGTGTTATGATGTTTTTGACATTAAAGTCTTGAGGTAGTTTGGCTCCTTGTTGAGTCAGTTGTAGAAAGTATACCTCTTTTTCTTCTTGTAAGAAGTATTTCATCATTCTTTTAAAGAGGTCATCATCACATAATCATTCAATTTCTGATGGTGTGGGTTCTTGATCTCCACCATGATTAAATTGTTGGCCTTGCAATCCCTAGTTAGATCCACCTTGAGACATAGCGACACTTTGATTGAGATCTAGTGTTGATGAGGGAGGGGTTGTGTCACCTCCTTTTAAGCACAAATTTCCAAGGGTGACTTCGTCGTAAAGATTAGTGTTGTAAGATTGATGTAATGTTTGAACAATAAGGGCCCGTTTGGGTGGTGGAATACCAAATGCCAATTCCAGTCAATTCTAGAAGATGCTAAAATTTTGGAAGATACAAATCCTAAAAATGATTTATGGAATATGGGCTAACCCATTTGGTTCACCCAAAAAATGACTAAGAAAATGCATAAGGAATTTTAATTTCATTAAATATGGTGTGTATATGTCTGTATATATATACATATGAACACATGTGTACATATATATACAAACACACATGTGTGTATATGTGTATACATGTATGTATATACACACATGTATACACATATGTACACATGTGTATATATACACACATACACACATATACACACATGTGTATTTATATACACATGTATGTTTATATATACACATGTATGTATATATATACACACATGTGTATATATATACATATGCATGTGTATATATATACATATGCATGTGTATATATACACATATATGTGTATATATATACACAAATACACACATGTGTGTATATACATATACACACATTTGTGTATATATACACATATACACATCCTTATAGAAATATAATATACATCCTTATAGTCACGTATCCCACGAAATATTAAATTTAGTTTTATAAAAATTGGAATTGGAATTCGAAATTCCAATTCCACCTATTTGAGTGGAAGATGAAATGCCCATTTTGGGGGCAAAATTGGAATTTCAAAATTCCAATTCCAATTTTTTGGATGGACACAAACATGGAATTGACATTATCTAAAAATCTAATTCCAAAATATCCTATCTAATTCTAGCACCCAAACAGGCCATAAGAGAAGATGAAGGTGATGTCTTTGGTTCTTCTCTAGGTTTTTTGTGTGAAGAGGCTCTAGTTTCTACCATTAACCTTAGGTGAATTTGGAGAGAAAGATAAGAGAACTGACAGATAATTTGAATTAGGAAATATCAAGTTATGTAACCTTGTGAAGATTGGTTTGGAAAGGATTTATTGGATGTAAATGAAGGATATTGTGTCTGAGATATATGGGTAGACACCCAAATGATGGTGGACATGAATTCACAACACTTAGCTATTTTGAGATGATAAATCAAGGTGGTTTTGACAAGGTTTTTGACACAAGATGAGATGTGGTTCTGACTGATCAAGTAGATGAAAAATTGAGCTAAATAGATCACTTTGGGAAAATAAGATGAATTCACTATTTCTCTGCCCTGTTCTTGACATAGTGGGTATTTTGATAGATTTTTTATAAAAGATGGAAGTTGAATGAATTTATCACAAAATTTGGGTTTTCTGAAAAAACTTTGGGGAAACTTTCATATGACAGTATACATGCTCGTACAACATAGAATGAGGTCTTGCACAACACTTGCAAAATCTTGTATGACAATTAATACCAGGGATTAATTCTTCTAAGGATTATTGACAACTCTCGTACAACACTGTATGGGTTTTGGTACGACACTTGGGGGGTTTTGGTATGACACTTGCAAGACAAAAGAAATTTTCATATGACAATTGGAGGTTCTGAATGATAGTTAACAGGAGAAAAGGATTTTGCTGCAATTTTTCTAGATTTTTCAATCTTTTTGGTATTTTTGGTCTCAATTAGTTTGAAAATTTCACTGTTTAGTTTTGAAGATCTGTGTACTAGATTGTCTGAGGATGTTTAACATAGTAATAGGTTCACAATCACAACAAACATATGTGAACTAACTCAAAGAATAAAACACACCTATCTTACCCTAGCTAGGAGAAGAGATGTATTACTTGCTCATTGTCTTAGGAACACACTTAGAGACTCCTTAGAATATGTAGATCCAACAACATGCAATAGATGTTAAATCCTATATTAGCCGAGTTCAAGCATTAAAGAGGGATCAATATGATGAGTTTCTTGGGGTGATTACTATTCACCTTGCATAAGCACTACCAATACTTCAGAGGTAGATCGGTTGAAAACTAGATTAGGATTTTAATCAACGCATCCATTCACAAGTGTCTCCCATAGTCTCGCAAGAAGTATCGAGGCTATTAACCCTATGAGTACCCTGATCATTATAGTCTCGCAAGCAAGATTCAAGTGGATCCACTCTACACAAAATCAAAGCATGTTCATGGAATGAATCCAGGCAACAAGTGCAGCTATTTCTTCCAACGCTTTAACCTCAAGTAGGCGTCAAATTTTATAGTGGGGTGGAAGAGTCATCTTAAGACTTATCCCTACTTGGGTCATTCCCGGGATCTTTTTACCTCACCAAAAAGCCCTCTCAAGGATTAAGGAAAATGTAAGGTTGGGGACCATAGGATCTAGGTTTTCTATCTCTGAAAGAGAAGAGCATAATCCCCTAACCTTGTCCTTTTCCCTATCCAAAACATACCAAGCGGGATTAATCTAGAGATAGTACATAAACTAGCAGTGGGGAAGATACCTTTTGGGATTCTCCTAAGAAGGCAAAGAGCATAATCCCCTCAATGGCAATAGCTGCACGTACCTAATTAACTAGGTGCCTATGAAAATGAAATAGTAAGCAAACTGAATATTTTCTCGTCGAAGATTTGGCAACCTCCAAAACCACTTGACAGAAATCTTTTGTTGAATGAGCATCTTTGGCAAGCGATTTTTTGAAAGGGGTTTCCTGTAAAAGAATGTCTTAGAAATAGTTATCTCATAAAATCATGTAAATCAACTTTTTAACTCAAATTAGAAGTTGAGATTACTCCAATCTTCTTTTCAACTCACAATCACATGTTGAGTTTGGAAAGTTAAAAAATTGAATTTATTAGTTTTTTTTGAGTTTAACTACTCTTTTGATTTTTGCATAGATAATTATGAGTTTATTTAATTTCCATGTGTTTTTTTCTCAACTTAACTGATTTTTGAGTAAAAAGGTTAATCAATTATTTAATCAACTTTATCCAAAATTAAATCATTAAATTTGACAACTTGATTTTAATCAATTAAATAAACATTTAATCAATTATTTTTAGGAATTGTAAATTATTGTTAAATAAAGAATATTAATTAGGAATAAATAATAATTAAATTAATTAAGTGGCTAAATATAGTTTAATTATTTAAATATTGAACATATTCAATTAATTGACTTTAGGATAAATAAAATAATATCATTTATCACCAAATAATATCTAATTAGAGATAATTAGGATAATTTAGGAATATTTAGGAATATTCCTTGATACAGAATTGAGATAGGATCGATTATAGTTTTGATTATTTGATGTGCAGATGTGCCTTAGGTTAGGACTTTATGGTCAATTTTAATTGATTTGTCGATGTAGAAGGGTCACTAGTACTAAAGCCCATTTTTGGGGTATTACATTTTGCCCCTCTTTGAATTACTATGCAAAGCATAGTGATTCAAAGATTAATCTATTTTTCATGTCTGAACTCAGTTATGTGGTGGAGAAACTGATCCTGAAAGATTAACCGATTCCAAGATAGAAACTGATTTGGAAGATTTGAAGATGTTGATCCAAGTTTTGGTTGACCAAAGAATCAAGATGATGTTAATGATACTAAGAATGAACCTGTGATTATAAAGAAGTGATAAAACACCTGATTCTGAAGCTATGATTATGAGGAATTGACTATCTTGACTCCGGACCTAATTGTCCAAAGGAATTGAAAGGATGCCAAATCTGAACCCTTTAGTTGGGAAGAATCAAGGAAATAATACAACTAAACCGATGGTTGCAAAGAGCTGATATAGTTTACAAGATTAAGAGAACACCAAATTGATATGGATTTGATGAATCTGATATGCCCCAAGAAATGTGTCCCAAGCGGTGAGGAATTTTGATGAGTTAGAAATTAGATGTGGTTGTTGTCTTGATTGTTGATGTAGGTTTTTGATTAACAGATTTAGTTCATAATATAGAATATCATTCCCCCTTCGGGATTAAAATCAAAATCTAGCAAGAAAGCCAGCATGAAATGATGTCAAGAAATGTAATCGATTGTAGAAGTGGTTGTACACGTCTGAAGATGTATTTTGCATCATTTAAGGGTCATGTTGACCAAGTTTGACTAGGTTTGACCATGACTTGACCATGGTTGACCAAGTTGAAATATCAAAATTTTTATGTACGATAATCAAATAAGTTGAATTCTAGATTTTTGTGATGTTTTTGTTAGAAATGGGAACACTGAGAGGGGGGTGAATCAGTGTTCACTTAATTAAATCTTTTGCTTTTACTTCTTTAAACTTAAGTTGAATTCTTAAGTATTGAAATGAACATCAACATAAATAATAAACATGAACTCAACACATAACACCAATGTGGTTATGGGGAAACCCAAATAGGTAAAAACCCCGGTGGGAATTGACACCTACTAATATTTTGTACTAGTGTTTTATGATCCTTGTTAGAAGATCCTTAACCCTATTAGGAGTTTCTTTACAATGTATTAGTACACTGACCTTATCAAGGGTTGGACCCTATAAGGATTCTTTTACAATAACCCTGTTAGGGGTGTGGACACACTATCCTAGAGCTCACTGCTCAAGTAGTGAAGGCTACAACCTTCTGAACTCGGATACACACTATATCTGGTGGATGAACTGTCACTATGACACTACTTGTCTGATTAGTTCCTTGATGCATTGATGATTTGACCTCTGATAAGTCATAATAGTGCTCTATTTTCATTAGCCTTTTACCACTTACATCTCTCACTTCTTTGTCATGAAACTCCCTTTTTGTCAAATTTTTGATAGGAAAGTAGAATATTTCGTGCCTCTTTAAAGATGAAAGAATAATTCCTAAAAGCTATCAATTATATAAAAATGATTTATTTTGATGCTGCTATAGGAACTAAGAATGCATGAATGGATATGGAGCCAGCCACCTAGTTGGAGAAGTAGTTCGAAGGCTGTCATTTTGCTATGTTATTTTGGGCAATCAGTTTTGAACATTTGAATAGATTGATTTAAGGCATTATGTTATTTTGGCCAAGTTGTTTTGTAATCAAATGTAATCTGGATTCATCTATGTTTAGGATGAAGGCCATCGGCCATTATAGCTTATTCATTAGTTAGTTAGATATTTTGAACCTATATAAGCAAGTGTTAAAATCACAAAGACAATATATATGGATGATGATATATAAAAAGCTTTGTTAAAAACTATCTCTTTGAATTCTTGGCATTAGAAATGTGGAATCTTTGTAGCAGCGTGCGTTAATTTAGTTCTCACCACGTGAACCAGAGGAAGGGCCCCCTCTCGGGAAACTTGGTGAGATCATTTTATTTATAGATGTTTGTTTTATATTTGCAGTATAATCTCTTTCATTGAATTTTGAATGCATGATTATTAATTGGTGCGACTGTTGTGTGTAAGAAATTGGATTATTACTTTGTTATTAAGGTCTAAATGTGGGACTTCATTTTTTATCATTTCCTTGCTCTACTCCAAATATATTATAGTCATTCATTCATTATTACACCATTATCCATCAGTACACCATTCTTGATTGCCATAATTCCATAATCTATCATAAATCCTTAGCCACGATACAAACCAAATAACTTCCTGTTGTGAATTCTTTCTCCACCTCACTTAGCTACCAAGCTCCTACCACAATTCTCCTTACCTCCTGTAGAAAATCACTCTATTTCATAGAGTTCCTACCTCAAACCATTTCTTATCACTTTTCATTCTTCAAACTGCATTACTGAAGTCCCGATTCCTGTGCTAGTGTTAGTATTTGGTTATATCTCTTACGGAATTTAAGTGATTAAGATAAACGTGTGAATATTTAATTATAGATGAGATTGATAATGCTTTCTTAGAATAAAATATTCATTACATATAGATCATGCTTTCATTTGATGTGTGGTTTTACATATAGTATTCACTCATACACATTTAGTTTGTATAATTCCAATTTAGATATTTTCTTTAATTGCATCTCATCCCCACTTAACTTGTTATCTTCATCCCTTGGTAAATTGCCCCAATATCTTTCAACAGTCTACGACCCTGGATTGACATTGATAGGAGTAAATTGAGCCTTCAAAACATGACCCAATTTTAGGAAAAATCAATACATAGTTTTACCCAACATTTTTGGTTCCGTTGCCGGGAAAAGATATTAAAGGCATGAAGTCATACCAAGTTAAGTTAAGAACAGTGCACCCTTGAGAAGTCTTGAGCAATTATTGACCTTGTTTAGGATAGTACCTTTGTTTTTCACTTTAGTAAATCATTTAGGTGCATTAATAGACCTAGAGATAGTCAAGGTAGGTTTGTTAAGAAAGAATTAGTAGGTAGTTCAAAAATTCAAAAACCACAAAAAGAGAAGAGGTCATTGAATAACAAACCCAAACCAAATGAGGAAGTCAATTTACAACCACCTTCACAATTTGACTCCCTTACTATACCCTCTAAAATCTTTCAACAATTCAAAGACTCATATGAAACTAGGTGTGGTGAACCTCGGGATCTACTAGAAAAACCCTTTACAACACATTACACACCTTGGGAAACACAAGTCTTAGAAGGAATCATGGGAGATAATACAGGAAATGTGGGAGAAGGAAATAATGCTGGTAATGCCATTGTCCAATAGAATGTGAATTTTGAGTTTCCTATTCAACCTCCTAAGGATAATGCCCCTATGAAAAATATCCCTCACTCAGCACTTCCTATATTTAGAGGGTCAACCTCTGAGGATCCTGATATGTTCCTATTTGAATTTAATGTCCTTTGTAATAGCTATGACTACCAGAATGATGCACAAAAATTAAAGCTATTTCCAGCTACATTGAAAGATGTTTCATTATGATGGTTTATGAGTCTTAGGGACATTAGAACATGGGACCAAATGAAAGATGCTTTTCTAGAAAAATATTTGGAATATTGTAAGACTAAGGAAGTATGGGACGAAATCTTTCACATGACTCAATGAGAAGATGAGTCAGTTGAAGATTTTCTAGAGCATTTTGCCTTTAGCTTACAATGCTCAAGACACCCTGATTTAACTGCAGACACTATCAAAATGCTCTTTCTAAGAGGAATTCACGATGAAACCATGGATGCCTTAAATTTGATTAGTAAAGGTGATATTTCTAAAATGCCCTTTGATGATATTTGTGACATATGCAGGAACTATTCATGATCTCATAGATCTGTTCGTGGACCTTCAAGTAAGTTTTCCACCATGGGTAATGCATCAGGTATATCCAAGTGAGAAATTAGTAACTTACTTGAAGACCTTAAAATTGATTTATTAAATCACATGGGCAAGCAAATTGACACTTTTTATACTCACAGGAAACAAGAAGCTGAAAAGGCCTTGGTAGTATATTATCCAACTTGTCATAAGAAGCATGGACCAGAAGACTGCCCTTATAATCAGACTCATGTCGCATCCCTTGAGGAAGCTAGCAAGACTTCAACACTACTCCCATTTCCTGAAGGGATTATTCCTATAGAGTACACCAAAGAACTAGTTTACTATATGGCTCCACGATGCCAGTTTCCACCTAGAGGGTTTTCTAATGAACATTTTTCTGGACCATCTCAGCAATTTTACAACCAAAGTCCATGGTATGGTGGTTGGCAAGAACCTCAGCCCTATTCTCAATGGCCCCAAACTTTTCAACCTAGTACACAACCGTGGCATTAGGCATGGAGGCCAAATGTGCCACAATCTTCATATCCACCTCCACAACCTTATACACAACCTTATTTTCCACAATAATCCTTTCTACCACCACCAATGATAAGTCCCTATCAACAACCTCAACAATTTCTTCCTCCAATACCTTCATCTTCTTCAAATCCACCTTTAAATCCACCACAACCACCTAGACCCACATCTATGCCAACTCAACTAAATCCAAATCCCAACAACAAACCTTGTCAGCCCATATATAATAATGAGGTGGAAAATTACCCTACTTATCCAATCAATGCAGTCAAACTGGAAGGAGTTCTGTTAAGGTCAGGAAAGGCTCTCCAAGGGCCGACTATCACATAAATTGAGGAAGCAGATGAGGAGGGCACTCTAAAGGAACCTCCCTTTCCTCTGCCCTTTCCTGAGTGCTTGCTTTCTAAACTTGTACCAAAGGAACCCATACAAAGTGAGTTTGATTTTATGAATGAACTCAGGAATGTTAACATTAAAATTCATCTTTTGTAGGCTCTTAAGGATATTCTAGTATACAATAAAATAGTACGTGAGTTATGCACCCAACGACAGAAAAAGAAGGAGGATCCAAAGACTGTTCAAGTTATTGGATAGTTAGCTAAATTGATGTTGGGGAATATAACCATTCCAAAATATGCAGACCATGGTAGCCTTGTTATATAGGTAAGTATTGGTACAATTGTTATTCCTAACACAATTGTAGATCTAGGTGCTGCTATAAATGTGATGACCAATGAAACAAAAATCAAATTATCTTTGGATGGACTTAGACCTACTCCTACAGTGCTTCAGATGGCTGATCGATCCTTAGTCAAACCAAAGGGGGTGATAGAAGATGTTGTTCTTTCCATTGATAGTTGGGATTATCCAACCGATTTTATGATTTTGCAACCAAAAGATAAGTTGGGAGAGTATCCTTTAATTCTAGGGAGACCCTGGTTAGCTGCTGCTAATGCCCACATCAATTGTCAGTCAGGTAATATGGTTATTTCTAATGGAGAGAAAACAAAACAATTGACCTTATATCTCCCTGCTCACCCCTTGTTAGACACAGAAGATCCTGCATGGATTGACAGTGATCTAGAAGATTCAGTTCCAATCCTTGCCATCGAGCAAGTCCATCACCTTGAGAAGCCTATCGAGGACACCATTTTGATGAACTTTCTTCAGAATAGGTATGAGTCCAATGATATCTTAGAAACTATGGTTTTCCCTTCTCATACAACTATTGATTGTCCTTTTGGAAATTTTCCCCTAATCAACAATCCTCAATCTATCCAACACTTTTTCATCTTACATCAACTTTTGCCACATCAGTGTTTATATAGTCCATTATTATCTTTAGATAAACCAAAACCATCACCATGACTTATTCTTAGTACTCCTACACCATCAGAACCTATGGAAATCTCACCAGGGCATACCCTCAATATTAACCCATAGTTGACACCAGCTCAAGTCAAAGATCTCATAGGTATCCTCAAAGAACATAAAGATGCATTTGCATGGGAATATCAAGATATGTGAGGTATCCATCCAAACACTTGTATGCACCACATTTACATAGAAGAAGGAAGTCACCCCGTTCAACAACCACAACAAAGACTTAATCCAGCTTTACACGACATAGTCAAGGAAGAGCTTCAAAAATTATTGAATGTTGGTTTTATATATCCTATCTCAAATAGCAGGTGGGTATCTCCTTTGGTTGTTGTTCCAAAGAAAAATGGTAAGTGGTGTATTTGTGTTGATTATAGAGCTTTAAATATGGATACTAAGAAGGATCACTTTCCATTACCCTTTATTGATCAAGTTTTCAATACTCTTGCAGGGAAATGATTCTTCTCTTTCTTGGATGGATTCAGCGGGTACAATCAAATCTGCATTGCCTCAGCAGATCAGGACAAGATCACTTTCACTTGCCCATGGGGAACTTTTGAATACAATGTTCTTCCTTTTGGATTATGTAATGCCCCTGCTACATTTCAATGAGCAATATTAAGCATCTTTGCTGATCTAGCTAATGATTGTGTAGAAGTTTATATGAATGATTTTACTCTCCATGGGAATACTTTTGAAGAAGCTAGAGATAATTTGGAGAAAGTACTTAAAAGATGTATTGACACTAACCTATCACTGAGCCATGAGAAGTGTCATATGTTAATGATTGAAGGAATTGTCTTAGGCCATCTTATCTCCTCAAAAGGTATCCAAGTTGATCCCAAAAAGGTCCAAATAATCCAGGACCTCCCTACACCTTCAACTCAGAAAGACGTTAGGAGTTTCCTCGGTCATGCTGGATATTATAGGAGATTTATTGAAAACTTTAGTAAGATTGCTTCTCCTTTATTTTCTTTGTTAGGAAAAGATGTTGTCTTCACCTGGATCCCTGAGTGTCAAGAAGCCTTTGAGACTATTAAAAACAAACTTGTGACTACTCCCGTCCTTAGAGGCCCTAATTGGGAATTACCATTCCATATTCACACTGATGCTTCTAATTTTTCAATGGGATCAGTACTCGGACAAAAAGAAGACAACCTATTCTATTCCATTTACTATGTCAGCAAGAACTTTGCTGGTGCTGAGGTAAACTATACGGTAACTGAAAAGGAACTGTTGTTTATGCAATAAATAAATTTTGGCATTATATTACTGGTTATAAAGTGTTTGTTCATACTGATCATTCAACAATTCAATTTCTAATGAATAAACCCGTGGTAACTGGTAGAGTTATTAGATGGTTGCTCTTATTACAAGAATTTGATGTCACTATACTTGATAAGCCTAGTCGAGAAAATGTGGTTGTAGATTTCTTGTCCCAGTTACAAAAATCAGATGATGAATCTATTCCTATTAATGATACATTTCCTAATGAACACCTCTTTTCCATTTCCACCAAGAGTCTATGGTATGCCGACATCACCAACTATTTGGTTACATGTAGGTTTCTAGCACACTTCTCTCCTCAAGAATGTCAGAATTTGGTTAGCTTGAGTGGACAGTATACATGGATTAACAGTCTTCTCTTCCATACCGGCATTGATAACATTATGCATCGGTGTATCCCTGAAGAGGATGTCTTTGATATTCTACGCACCTGCCATACTGAACCTTGTGGAGGACACTTTGCTGCTCAACAAATTGCTCAAAAGATTCTTACTATAGGATATTACTGGCCTACACTCCATAAGGATTGCAAGCATTATGTTCATCATTGTGATCAATGCCAGCAAATGGGTCATCCTACTCATTCTCATGAAATGCCACTCCATCCTCAGCTCTCTATTGAACCTTTTGAGAAGTGGGGTCTTGACTTTGTGGGCCCTATTAATCCACCTTCTAACAATAAGGAATACATTCTTGTTTGTACTGATTATGTTACCAAGTGGCTTGAAGTGGTTGCTCTCAAGTATGCCCATGATAGCAAAGTTGCTTCCTTCTTGTACTCTGAGATTTTCACCCGCTTTGGTGTTCCACAAGAGATTACTATGGATCAAGGACCCCAATTCACTTTAACTCTCATCACTGCATTAGTCAAAGAGTATGAAATCTGCCACCATAAATCATCACCCTATCACACTCAAGCAAATGGACAGGTAGAGGTTACTAATCGGGAACTGGAGAATATTCTTACCAAGACTGTTGCTCTTCATAAGTGTGATTGGGCCACATGGCTTCCTAAAGCTGTGTGGGCCTATCGTACAACATGGAAGACCACCACTGGTCTGACCCCTTATGAAATGGTCTATGGTAAGAGGGTTGTTCTTCCTATTGAGTTCGAGATTAAGACTCTTTGAACCACACTTCAACTCAGTTTGAGTCTCTTTGATGCTCAGCGGGAACACCTAACACAACTCCACTCCTTGGATGAACTTCATTAGGAAGCACTCCTCCATACTAAACTTGTCCAAAATTAGTGAGCACTTTGGCACGACAAACACATTCGTCAATGCTCCTTCTAGCCAAGTGATTGGGCACTTTTGTATGATTCTCAGTTTCAGGATTTCAAAGGTAAATTTCATACTCATTGGCTAGGTCCCTATGAAATTGCCCATGTCTTTGATAATGGTGCTATACAGCTTTGCACTATGGACTCAGAGCACCGCACACTTCTTGTTAATGGGCATCGACTCAAATTATACCAAAGGCCTTTGTCAAAGGAGGCATTCTCTCTTGCTGTCGCCAAGGAACTCACCATGGTTCCCCTTGGTCTCCTCCATCATTGTTAGAATATATACATATATATATATATATATATATATATATATATATATATATATATATATATATATATATATATATATATATATATTTAAAAAAAAAAGAAAAAAGAAAAAATAGAAGATCCAACAATGAAAACTAGTTTCTGGCATTGTTGGCCAACTACTTGTTGAAAACTGGTTTTCCAGTGGCTTGTAGTTGTGAAACTCCCTGGTCATGCAAACTAGTTCTCCAGCACTTCCAGGCGGCACTTGATTGAAAACTGACTTCTCGGTGGTCTAGTGTCATAAATAAATAAATTAAAAATAAATTAAAGAAAAAAAAAAAAAAAAAAAAAAACAAACCGAACTCCATCTGCACTTCCTTCATGCGACAGGAGCTTCTTTCTCTTCCTGTCTCTTTTATCTCCTTTGCTAATTACTTCTTTCTGCTCCTGTCGCCTACTTTTTCATCGGTGGTTCCAAGTGGTGCTCTTCCTTGTTTTTGTCGGCACGTGTTGCTTGCTGCCTTTCTTGTTCATCGGCGCTCTTGTTTTTTTTCTCCACGTCTGCCTTCTGCAGTGTTCTTCATTTTGCGCATCATGATTGCTCTTTTGGATTGTGCAATGTCAGCCACTAACACCATTCAATGATCACCCTTCCACTTTTCAAGGAGTTTTTCTTACCTTCTTTTTAGTTGTACTTTCTATTTCTATTTTTCTTATCTCTAGTTTTGGCGAAAATGGGATGTTTTCATGCTAAAGTTGGGGGGGGTTGTCATACTTTAGTTTTCATAATCATTGAAGTCTCCTCTATCCTTACCACATGCCATCTAAGATCATTTATGAGTATGATCTTATAATCATACTTTGGCATCCCATCTCATTTTTCCTTGCCTTCACCATTTATGATTGTTTTAAAGCTGCACTTCAGCCTTCATCTACTTTCATAACTCTTCTTCCTTGGCTTAAAATATGGTGTCCTATGAATTTCCTATCTCTGGTTGCAATGGGTGGGAAGTGTAAGCGGTTTGAACCTAACTCCATGGACAAGTTACAGGTAAGCGGTGAAGCCTACAAAAAATTTTGTCATGCAGGATGGCATCGTTACTTCCGAAAATTGTAGGGCCATGACCTTGTCATTGCTAAAGAGTTTTCTCAGGCATTTGACCAGGACAATGTGACAATCCAAGGCATCACATTTCCAGTGACAGTATAGACGGTAGTTGTAGTAACTAATTTTCCCCAAATTGGAGAACTTTATTTTCCTATCGCCAGCACCAGGGTTACAGAATTGAAAACTGGCAAAACAAACTTCTTGCAATGCAATGAGTCTGTGGAAATTGTCAAAGGACAAGGGGCCCGATGCAAGTCTTTGCCTTCACCATGGGATGAAGTAGCCTAGTTTATAGGTTAGTATATTACCTATGAAGGTCATTTTAATTTCATCCATGCACACCATTCGCGGCTCATGCTTCATTTGAGGTTAGGGAATCTCATTAATCTCCCTTATTACCTGTATCATTCTTTGAAACGAGCATGTAATCAATTTAGGGAAGGCCATGAGAATTCTATGGCACATCATGGTTTGATCAAATTACTGGTTATACATGGTCTTCAACTTCATGAATCCCCCATTTCATGGGATGCATTTGTACAACTTTCTTTTAATACTGCCCAACCCCAACTAAAGGAGGTTGAAACTATGGATGCAGAACAACCCTCTATAAATAGAAATCTAAAGAAAAGCCCTGCTAATGAACCCTTTCAAACACCAAAAAAAAACCCAAGTATTTCCTCCAGCACAAAAACACCTAGCCCCTCTTCAGTACGCCGAAACCCTCCACGGCTTGCTAGTCATTTAGAAAATTTAGCCAGTGTTTCCCAAGCTGCCACAACCACTGAAGTTGAAATCCTAGCCAATAGTTCCCATAAGAAATAGAAAAAAAAAGTAGGTAGAGAACACCGATGCCAAAATAGACACATGAAGAAACAGAGGAATGCACCATTCATAGAAGGTTTATCAAACCCTACTGATGATAAGGATAATCCTGAAAATGATAATACTATTGAACAAAGTAACCCTCTTCATGCAATGGAAAATCTAGAAACAAATGAGGAGGTGGAAACTCTTGAAGAAGCAGCCCTGAATCCCAATAAGGAGCCTAAGTTACAACTTGTAGACCAAATAAGCCTTCAAAAAGTTTCCGCATTTTCACAAGACCTCACTGGTGAAGAGGTTGGAAACATTGATCAACAGATAAATTCTGTAAGAGAAGAACTTGACCCTGGGGTTGTGTGGAAAGATGATATGATACAAAGAAATATCTAGAAAGCCTATGAGCAATGTGAACATCATCTAGGAAAGGATGTGGGGGACATTGTGGAAATATCCCAAAAAAAGACCTTCTAGGAAAAGCTATAGATAATAAGGAAAGTTCTTGTTGCCTAGAGCCTGACATGGCCACATCATCATAGTCTTTGGTCATTTTTGAAGCACCTCCAAAGGACCTTTTGGGTACTCCTAATATTCTTCTTAATCCTATTCCATTAACAATGGCAACATCAAGCATTCCTATGGTTACTATCAATGAATTCCTCCACACTTTTATTCAGCTTCAACAGGAACTTCAACAAATTAGGACCAGGGTAATATTGCAAGACAACATTAACAGTTCACCCAGTGCAGCTGTTGTCTTAAGAGATTCCAGGGAGCAGCCAGACAATAATACTCCACCTGGTTTGTATACATTGTTTGCATGAGGGCATGCAAACTCCTCAGTTGGGGGGAAATGATAAGTCATAATAGGGCTCTATTTTCATTAGCCTTTTACCACTTACATCTCTCACTTCTTTGTCATGAAACTCCCTTTTTGTCAAATTATTGATAGGAAAGTAGAATATTTGGTACCTCTTTAAAGATGGAAGAATAATTCCTAAAAGCTATCAATTATATAAAAATGATTTATTTTGATGCTGCTATAGGAACTAAGAATGCATGAATGGATATCAAGACAACCACCTACTTGGAGAAGTAGTTCAAAGGCTGTCATTTTGCTATGTTATTTTGGGCAATTAGTTTTGAACATTTGAACAGATTGATTTAAGGCCTTATGTTATTTTGGCCAAGTTGTTTTGTAATCAAATGTAATCTAGATTCATCTATGTTTAGGATGAAGGCCATCGGCCATTATAGCTTAGTCATTAGTTAGTTAGATATTTTGAACCTATATAAGCAAGTGTTAAAATCACAAAGACAACATATATGGATGATGATATATAAAAATCTTTGTTAAAAACTATCTCTTTGAATTCTTGGCATTAGAAACGTGGAATCTCTATAGCAACATGCGTTAATTTAGTTCTCACCACATGAACCAGAGGAAGGGCCCCCTCTCGAGAAACTTGGTGAGATCATTTTAGTTATAGATGTTTGTTTTATATTTGCTGTATAATCTCTTTCATTGAATTCTGAATGCGTGATTATTAATTGGTGTGACTGTTGTGTGTAAGAAATTGGATTATTACTTTGTTATTAAGGTCTAAACACAAGACTTCATTGTTTATCATTTCCTTGCTCTGCTCCAAATATATTATAGTCATTCATTCATTATTACACCATTATCCATCAGTACACCATTCTTGATTGCCATAATTCCATAATCTATCATAAATCCTTAGCCATGATACAGACCAAATAACTTCCTATCATGAATTCTCACTCCACCTCACTTAGCTACCAAGCTCCTACTGTAATTCTCCTTACCTCTTGTCACAAATCACTTTGTTTCATAGAGTTCCTACCTCAAACCATTTCTTATCACTTTTCAATCTTCAAACTGCATTACTGAAGTCCCGATTCCTATGCTAGTGTTAGTATTCGGTTATATCTCTTACAAAATTTAAGTGATTAAGATAAATGTGTGAATATTTAATTATAGATGAGATTGATAATGCTTGCTTAGAATAAAATCTTCTTTACATATAGATCATGCTTTCATTTGATGTGTGGTTTTACATATAGTATTCACTCATACAAATTTAGTTTGTATAATTCCAATTTAGATATTTTCTTTAATTGCATCTCATCCCCACTTAACTCGTTATCTTCATCCCTTCGGTAAATTGCCCCAATATCTTTCAACAGTCTACGACCTTGGATTGACATTGATAGGAGTAAACTGAGCCTTCAAAACATGACCCAATTTTAGGAAAAATCAATACACAGTTTTACCCAACAACCTCTCTCAAAGCTCTAATATATCTTATCAACTCTTCGCACACTTCTTCTCTACTTATCTCCACTTCATTTCAACTTACACACTTATTACAAAGGGTACATCTCATATTTATATGTGCATACAAAAATAATTAACTAGGTCAACCTATAACTGATTACATACAATGCTTCCAATTGAATTGGCTCAAGCGTATTTACAATCAAACATAATTACATGTCTACTATTCAATTACAATAGGCTCATATCCTTTACAATATAATAATATAACCGCTAACCAAAATACCAACAGTCGGCTGCTTGCTTTGTTTTTCTCTGATATTCATTGTCTGTGCAACTTAAACTCTCTGTATCTTCCTCACACTGAATCTTCTAATTATGCACTCTTAGAATTAGCATGAATATGGTCTTTATACCAACTTAACTTCTAGGGCACATACCATAATTCTATTGTATGCACATGCGTTGATGCTCTAATCTTCAAGTACTCTATACATTATCCAGTCTTCAACACTTAGCCAATTTTTTATCTTCTTATCATGAGTGCTGACTCCAAAACATCATATGAATTTGTTTCCATAATGACAACACTATATTAAGTCATATACACTAGTATAGTAAACTTTTCAACAATCTCCCCCTTTTCATTGATGGCAATAAAGGAATATGGAAAAGTTGCTAACTAACCCTTAATACAAAAAACACTTAATCATACTCTATCTTATATCTCCCTTATATCTTCTTACTATACATAGCTATAGTTCCATAGTCTGTACATACTCCCCCTTTGACATTAATGAAAAAGGTGTTACAAAACTGAATTTGTATAAGTACTTACACTAAAATTACATCTGGGTATGCAATTTGTAAATTTTGGATCTCTTGCTTCTGAAATGCAATCAATGCATTGATTGTTTGGAGATGAGCGCATAGGGCATATTGTAGTTTCTCCATCTTCTCCAAATCTGAACTAGGAACTTGATCATATGTCACCATGGTGGCATTGATCTCCTTGATATTCTAATTCAACACATCTAGGGAGGGCGCAAGAGCATTTCTAAGTTGAGTCTGCCTAGCCCTTATTTTTGACATCTCTTTTTCTGCCTTCTCAATTTTGGTAATCTATCCCTGATATACATTGTTACACATTTTTACATCAATAAAGGGATCTTCTATTGACTACTGCACCTTTTCAATCATGGCCTCTTCTTATTCAATCTTCTTGTAGTGATCGGCTATCAACTTATCTTGATTCATACAGTCAGCAATAATTTTTCTTCCTTTTGCTACAAACTCTTTCAAAGTTGCTTGTCCAACTTTGAGTGAACAAAGGTCTAGTGAGAAGTTACTAACCAACTCATTTAGTCTTTTCTTCATATAATGCTCCTCTACAGCTAATGATGTTGATTCTTTCAAGTTAGAGAAATTACTCTTAAACTATGAAAGAATTGTACTTATATCATCAACAAAGTGTACCTTGGACACTTTCTTATCTATTGGTAACAGGTTGTTCAAGATGTTTACTGATTCTACAAGGAGGGGATTCCTCATTAACTATTTTTCCTTGGCCTTCTCCATAGCTAAGACACTAAACTTGATCAGGTCTTATTCTCCCCATGAATCCAAACTAGTTATGTCAGGTGTCAATCTTGACAATAATGATACAGAAGGAGTGATAGGAGTGTTATCCACTACTTCTTGCTTTACTTTTATTAACATTTCAATTAATGGTTCATTTACTTTTTTCTATTCTTCTCCTTTTTCTATTTGAGTTTCTTTTCCTTCTTCTTTTTCTCTCTTTTTATTTTTCTATCTCAGGTGAGTTACCACCACATAGTGTTTCAACCTCTTGTGTGCTTACAAAGGCTTCTTCAAATTTGTCCAAGTCCTTATCTGTGGCCACCATTGCAATGTCAATATTTTCAATGAAAATTGTTTCATCCTTGTGTGCTTCTACCATAGGTGTGGGCTTCTCTACCTCTGTGGGTGCTATAACTGTAGGCGTTGAGTCCTAAGGACCTGTCACTGGTGCATTAGTGGGCTCTGCCACCTTGACTTCCTTTGTGGGCACTTGAGCTATAGGTGTAGTAGTTGGGTACATGTGCTTGTTCATGAAAACCTTCTCAAATGATTTCTCTATTTTCTTAGCAACCAATTCATAGTTCTTATCCATAATATTCAATGTTCTTGTCTTGGTTTTGAGGTTAGGCTTCACCAGATCTAACAAAAAGGTTTTCTCCTATAAAGAACATACTAGGAGGGTTTCATCTAAAGTCTTTTCTCTTATCCTTAGATCCTCTTCAATAGCCTGTCTCTTTTGAAATTCTAAGATATTCCACATATTGTTTGGAATCATTGTCCTTAGTTCTAGGACTGTCTTTTTTATACTTTAACATGTGCTTGATAATCATTCCATGGATTTTTGATTTGTCAATTTCACTATACTTCTCATATAATTTCCCTACTTGATCTATCCTTCATCAATGATCCTTGTACTTAACATACTAAGGCTAGGTTTGAAACTTACTTCTAGAGGTGCTTGAATATTCCTTTTGTTTCTTGTTACTCGTGAGGATGGATGATCGATTCTAATCTCTTTCTTCCTCTTAGGCATTGCCTTATACTCAAGAAGAGCAGTAAGGTCAATAGTTTCCTTGGGTGTAGGAGGAGTAACATCAATTTTACCCTTCAGATCATCTGATTTCTCAATTTTTAGCTTATTCATCTTTGGATCATCAGATTTTGTCTTTGCTACAGCTACACTCTCTATTTCCAAAGAAATCTTCTCTTGCCTTGCTTTGTCTAGGTTTTCTTGAGATACTCCATGAATTTTCAAAATATCCAAAGTGACCTTGGAAACTTTTCTTTTTGTTGTTGTGTTATTCAATACAACATCTACTTCTCTTGTTTTATCTTCATAAGTCCCCCATCTAGGTTCATTGAGGTCCTTAGGTGCTGACAACAAAACTTGAGCATAAGCCTCTAGAATAGGCTCTTCAACTTCATATCCCAGTGGATTAATCCACTTTGTTCTTGGTTCAATAGCCTCCATGCATGTTGTATTAATCTCTACCATGAAACAAATACTATCCTTGTATTTTTCAACTATCTTTTCAGGTATCCTATACCTCATCTGCATTCTCACTTTGAATGTTTTCAACTCCAATTCCATGTAATCCTTAAGGGTACTTTCTATGGATGCCTTAAGGGATATCTATGACATAGTGGGAATAGATTTGTCTAGATACAAATTAGACACCTTTCCAAGAATATGAAAGTACATATAGATTATTAAGGACCCAAACCTGAATATCTTGGTTTTGTCATGCTTGATGGCTCTTATGTTGTCTATTAGTTGTGCGTGCAAGATCTCACATAGATTGAACTCTCCATTCTCTCTTACCAACCTTATTGCTACTAGAATGGTGGTCGTTGACACACTGTTTACTCCACTGGTGTGCTAGAACCTACATTGTAGTATCATGGACATCAATTTGATGTATTTCTCCTCTATAGGCTCTATTGTCATTCTGCGCCTATCGCTTCTTGATTTTTAAGCATGTTCTACAAGATTTTTGACATCCTTGCTCGCTAGAAGAACAACATCTATCCTTGAGAGTCCTATCATCTCATGAATTAGATCTCCTGTTATCCTAACTGGTACTTCACCTATCCAAAATAGGTCATCATGGATCCTACTGAGTAGGATCTTGATCCATTCTGACTTGTAGAACTCATATGCCATAGCATATTCCACTATAGGATGATTATCCAACTGCGCATACTCATCCATGAAGGTTTTATTAGGTTTCATCATTGTTTCCATGTGCGCTCTTATTCTATCCAAACCTATTGGTTCCTTCTTGCAATATATGTATGCCCTGATGTCTTCCATATGCATAACACCCATGGGAGTGAGGGAGAATGCACCTTCTAGGTCATCTAGTGTGGACTTGAATGGATGCCTCTTAAAAACATATCTCTTCTTCTCCGCCACATCAAATACAATGGGAGTAGCCATTACTTACTTGTATATCACTTTGCAAATGATCTCAAAGACTTCTGAAACAGCGCAATGAATTAGGGCTTTCACAACCGATCAAATGTACTTCTAATCATTGGTGAATCAATCTATAATCCTTTGCTATAAAATTCTAGGGCTCCTCTACTCTCCAATCACTCTGAACTTGAATGCAATGAGTGATCTAAAATATTTTGTGTACTTTAAAGTAAAAATTCTACCATTAATGCTTGTTGTGTAAATCAGGCTATCACTAAAAATTTATATCTTTCCTTTTGTAATCTATCAGCTAGTGTGATCTTGCAAATAGGTTCTTCTAGTCTTCAAAAGGTTAAGTCCAAAGGTGCATACTCTGAGAGTGAGTATACCAACCATGCAAGGGACTAGAGCTAAATTAGCTCCCCCTATGACCCTGAGGGCTATTCATCTTGATGTAGAGGGTGCGTCCACTATGGATGCATCCAATATATATTCATCAACCTTATCCTTCTTTACCTCTGACCATATCATGCTTGCATCATCCAAAGCTTTCACAAACTTAACTTCTCCTTCGGTGTCCAATACTAGTTCTTCAGGATTTTTAGGGCTTTCCTAGCTCTGCATTCTTGATCTACAAAACTTTGAGATGTGTCCAGCATTGTTACATGAATGAAAAATAACTGGAGGCCTTATATTCCTCAGCACATTGATATGGGTTACCATTTTACACTATCTAGCTGAGTGACCATTATAGTTACATATCTGACATATAACATTCTGAGAACTTCTTATATTTGGATGATTTTGATTTCTCTGATTATGCTAAGTTTTTTTCTTCTGACTTGTCTTACAATTCATATCTCTATGACCAAATTTATTGTATGAATAATAGTAACCATTGAAAGGTCTTACCTCTGTATAGTTCCTCATTATATGTCCATGCTTGTTACATGCATAACAAGTTTGATCTACTGGCTTGCGCTCATTTTTGGATGGTTCAACATGATCCTTAGTCTAACTTCTAGTATCCTTAGCATCTATGGTGTCTTTTGGTGCTTTGATTCTTGCTCGCATGTTATCAATCTAGTTTTGTGCTTCATTGTATCCAATGCAGCTAGTATCTCCTTTAAGTCTTCTTGCATATAACTAAGATTCTATCAAATCAGAACTAGTGTGAAATTTATCAATGTGATGATTTACCTCTTTTAATTCAGATTCCAAGCTTTCTTTGTTGTTCCTTAGCTCCAAAATTTCCATATTTTCTTCCCTCAATTCTTCATTCAGTTGAAGGTTCTCTTTGATATGTTCATCATAGGCATCTTGATAGTTGGTTAGCTTATCATCCAATTCTTCAATCTGTTCTTTCAGGGATGAATTTTCTTCATTCATCTTCTTGATCATTATCCCTAAATCACTGGTAGAGTATTCTTTCAAATCTTTTCTTAACCTCTTGATGACTACTTGAGCATCACTAACTTTTTCTTTTAGTTCTTCAATTTCTTTTTTCGATCTATCCAGGTCTTCAAGAGTAGCTTCAAGATTTATTTTTAGATGTTTCATTTCTATCTTGTCCATGATCTCCTCAAGTGGTTAAACTTCTTTGCTGAGGACTAGAGCTCTGATACCAATTGTTAGGAATGGGAACACTAAGAGGGGGGGGTGAATCAATGTTCACTTAATTAAATATTTTTCTTTTTCTTCTTTAAAACTTAACTTGAATGCTTAAGTAATGAAATGAACATCAACATAAATAATAAACATGAAATCAACACATAACACCAATGTGGTTACGGGGAACACAAATTGGTAAAAACCACGGTGGGAATTGACACCCACTAATATTATGTACTGGTGTTTTTTGATCCTTGTTAGAAGATCCTTAACCCTGTTAGGATTTTCTTTACAATGTATTTAGTACAGTGACCTTGTCAAGGGTCAGACCCTCTAAGGAGTCTTTTACAATAACCCTATTAGGGGTGTGGACACACTATCTTAGAGCTCACTACTCAAGTAGTGAAGGATACAACCTTCTGAACTTAGATACACACTATATCTATTGGATGAACTGTCACTGTGACACTGCTTGTCTGATCAGTTCCTTGATGCGTTGATACTTTGACCTCTTGCAAAGCTTTAATATATGTTATAAACTATTTTCACACTTATTCTCTACTTATCTCCACTTCATTTCAACTTACACACTTATTACAAAGGGCGCATCTCATATTTATATGCGCATACCAAAATAATTAACTAGGTTGACCTATAACCGATTACATACAATGCTTCCAATTGAATTGGCTCAAGCGTGTTTACAATCAAACATAATTACATGTCTACTATTAAATTACAATAGGCACATAGCTTTTACAACATAATAATATAACCGCTAACCAAAATACCAACAGTCAGCTGCTTACTTTGTTCTTCTCTGGCATTCATTGTCTGTGCAACTTAAACTCTTTATATCTTCCTCATACTAAATCTTCTGATCATGTGCTCTTAGACTTAGCATGAATATGGTCTTACCAACATAACTTCTAGGGCACATACCATAATTTTGTCGTATGCATGTGCGCTGATGCTCTGACCTTCAAGTACTCAGTACACTATCAGTCTTCATCACTTAGCCAATTTTTGATCTTCTTATCATGAGTGCTAACTCCAAAAATTCATATGACTTTGTTTCCATAATGAAAAAACTATATTAAGTCATATACACTAGTATAGTCAACTTTCCAACAGTTTTGAATGTCAATTTTTCAAGCAGTCGATCGTCCTGGGTCTAAAAACTTAAATTGCATTTTCGACAATGTAAACGATCTTAGATTTCAATTTTGATCCCAAAAATGGGTTCAGAACATTGAAATTAGCTAGCGGTGCAATTTTAACGTAAAATGAAGCACTTTGAAAATTTAGGTCAAAACCTATATAAGATGAGAAAGGGTCATTTCTAATTCATTTGCATGAGTTGACTTTCGAAACCTTGTGGAGGCCTTTGAGTGAGAAAATGGTGGTCCTTGTGTCTTCTAATCTATTCGAGCATTCTAGGTGATATCAACGACCTAGACTGTATGAGAATCTAGTAAGTGGACCTCAAAGCCTCTTTTGATTCATTTCAGCATGTTTTTAATATTTGTTTTAGGATTTTTTAATTATTTTTCATGTTTTTTAATTGTGCTTCACAGGATGTCATACGACATGTTGTTGCATTTCATACGACATTTCAGGTCCAATTCAAATGTCATCTACATCATAGTATAGTGTCATATAGGAGACATCCATCTCTCATACGACATTTTGTTGGGTCCCTTAGTTGTCGTATGGGAATATGTAAAATGTCGTATAACCATAGAATGTCATATGGGTACTTGTAGAGTGTCATATGACACCTGACATGAGTTTTAATTTTCTAAAATGTCATATGGAAAACAATGAGCAATTTTGAGGCCTTTCTTTTTTTTTTTCAAAAAATTGATTTGCCCAGCTGAATTCTATAGTCTTTAATGCACCTTCTAATATGTTCATTTTCTTGTTTTGCATGAATGTATCACTAATTTTGGATGAATTATTAATGTTAGTCCTATTTCTATGCTTTGTAGGTGAGGTACCTTGATGTACACATCTGTGTCTCCCATCCTACCACCTAGAGGCTATGTTTGGCACTTCTAGATCCCATGAGAGTCCACCTTACTACATGTAGATTTGATTATTTGATAGGTTTACCTAACATTCAAGTAAATCATGGACTGATCACTATGCTTGTTGAGAGATTCCACTCAGAGACATAGACATTTCATCTCCTGACATGGGAGATTAATGTTACCCCTACTACCAAATTCTTCAGATTCCTTTCCATGGACCTTGCCCGGATTATCTGAGTTCTGGGAATACAGGATTATAGGCATTTTGTAAATTATTCAGAGCTGAGGAGAAAATTTCTTAGTAGATACCTTGGGAAGTATTAGTGCATTGCTATGGGAAAATCCACAAGCTCGAGTGTATCATCATCAACATGATTGGTGGTATTATTATGTCTAAATGTCAGCAAAACGGTCTTCTGATGGGATGGGCTCTAATGGTATACAGGTTCATGGCACATCCAGTTGAGTTTGGTTGGGGTCAGTGCTTGTTGGCCCATATGTTTGCTGAGATGTATGAGATAGTCTACCATGAGGGTAAGAATTTTTCTTTAGGCATTATTGTACTTCAGATTTGGGCATGGTAGAATATCCCCATATGTAGGCCCATATGTGGTGGTGAGAGGTAGGATCAGGAACCTCTAATATATAGGTACATAGGGCTCATCACCCAAGTGAGGATGGGCTAGATGGAGTATTGTCACTATGTACTTGATGATATAACTATAGTCATCTGGCGGCCATACTTACAGGTTGAGGTTTGGCCTACAGCTAGGGCTCAATTTGGATACTTTTTTCAGAGCTGGATACTGATAGAGTGCTCTACTTATGTCTTGGAGCGGTTCTTGATCACCCAAGTTTAGAGGAAATATAGCCTCATTTAGGATGCACCATAGGAGTTCACATCATATGCGAGACAGGTGTGGGAGATTAGACTGGGGTGGTCTTCTAGATTATCTTATGTAGTGTGAAACTTAGAGTACAAAGGGTTGCAGAGTAGGGATTGGGACTACCGAGCTCAAGTAGCATATGCAGGCATGACAAAGGCCTATGTAGCACATTTAGCTAAGTTCCCATTCAGGAACTTTTTTGATCCCATAGATCTCATTCTAACCATGGAGGAGGCAAACGATGTTACAGGTGCCCCTCAGGGTAGAGGATAGAGGAGGAGGAAATTATAGATCCCCATGGCTTAGCCGATCCCTCATATGCAGAGAGTACTAGGGATCTCACCATGTCCTACAAGAGATGTGAGGCCTACTCCTAAACCAAAAGCAGTTCCATTGGATAGACTGACAATTTTGTAGTGACAGTATCTGCAGGGTGAGGGTAGATCTCTAGGAGGTATAGGTAGTACTGTAGTATCTGAGGAGGTACTAGGTGTATACATTAATGTACTGATGGATGAGGCATAGGAGGTGCCCAATTTTGATCTAGGTGTTGAGGTTTGACATTGTAAGGCATAGACAGACATAGATGGTGGCGGCGATGAGACTATGGATGAGGAGGAGGTAGTTGCAGAGGTTGATCCTGGTCTAAGGCAAACATCTGAAGATGTTATACGGTAGATATGACACCATTTGAGGGACCATAGATATCATAGTTTATCATTAGAGGTCCAACTAAGAGAGCATGATAGGCAGTTGTGGGAGTCACAAAAAAAGGTTTGGCAGCTGCAGGCAGAGGTGGTTCATCAGACTGGTCGGGTAGCCTACTATGTATCAGCTTATTTTTCAATTGTGCCACCTAGGAAAAGATTCACCTCGTATTCTCAGTATATGCTAGGATCTAAGGGAGCAAGAGCACCATGTGCCAAGCCACCTCTAGATGCACCAGCAGGAGGAGGACCAGTGCCTAATGTGGAGGATCAAGCAAATAGTTTATAGCCTTGTCGATTCCTCATTTTATTTTATTTTTATTGTACTAGATAGCTCCTTGAAGCTCATTTTTGTATCATATGCACTTTGTGCACCCTGTACTATATTGAGTTACAAATATATGATATCATTTTTTGATTGGTTGTGACTTCATAGCACTTTGTTGTTTTAAATATGATGTTATCATGTGATGCAAATGTATGCAATTGTGAATGTTTATTTTGAATGTATGAATATGCAATGTGAAATGAAATAGTGAATGTTAGATAGATAATGAAAATGTATGGCTTTATTCATGTTGTATGGATGCACATGTATGTATGCAATGAGATGATTTATGAAAATGATATGATATGTAAATGCAGCTATACACATGATATGTTTTTTCAAGTACATGGAGAGTTCAAGTGCTCAGTCGATTGTCAAAAAGGATGGTTAACCCAGAACAATGACTTCTTGCTAATTAGTTGTAGGGACCTTCACGTGACGCTCAGTCCTTTGTGATGTGATTAGTGCAATCTAGAGAATATCAAAAACCATGCTCAATTCAAACCATGAAAGTGATGCAACCCAACTATATGTAAAATGCAAATGATATGCAAACCTAGGACTTAGTCACTGATCATATGTCAGTCTTTATCATCACTGAATAATTTTAGGTAACACTAGATAGTCGATACAATTTCCACTGGTTAGACAACCATGAACATATGAATATGGACTTTTAGTCAGAAATTTCAGATTAGATATAAGCACCAAGGCACAAGAGCCAGGATGACCTGAATATCATGTCCATTTTGATTTAGCAATTTTTATAAGCATCAGAGCATAACCATTATGATGACCTGAGTACACCTTGCATACAAACACACTAAGTAGTTGAGAGATCATCCTTGTTCTAATGTGAATTACCCATAGTGACCCTTTATCATTCACATCCTTGGGTAATGTTACATTTCACTATAGGAATAAGAAATCACTCAAAAAGACAAAGTTATATCTGACTTCCCTGAAGCATCTAGGTATAAATGGTCAAGGTACACGTGGCAATCCAATCATAATGGAGGCACTTATAGTAGACACAGTTTCAATATAGAGTTTCCAGAGTAGTCAAATTTTTACTTACAAGCAGAAAACAAATAAAATATTATGCCCCCAATTATCCCTCTCTAAATCCTATAAAAGGACATAAGTGATGAGTTCAAAGGGACATAATATGAAAAATCTCAATGTGAATTAGTTAGCATACAAGAATATTAAAGCATGTTACAGAGATTATTTTGTTGTAGTTGTTTGTTCATTTGTGTTATTGTGAGGTGCAAAATACTTTTCTAGTAGGGAGATAGACAAACTAACTCGGATAAAGCTTTGGAAGGACTTTGACTAGATATGATTCACCTAAGATAGTTGAGGGATGTAGGATATAACACTATTTGTCCCCAAGTTTGAAACTTTGATAGGATGCAGATGCTTTTTTTTTTGGTGCACAAATTGACTTTATTAAAAATAGGATGCAAAAGCAAACAAAGATTGCCAAGATTGTATTTATAGATGGAGCATTTTGTACAACTAGCACCCGTTTTTCAGGTTTTCACCATCTTGCCAGAGATTCTATTTTTTCTACCAAGGCGTCTATTTACCAGGGTTTCACCAAGGCACTTTTTTTTTTTGTATTTATCCATTTTTTTAATTTTTTTTGTTGAATCCCCAAGGTGCCTATTTCTAGGTTTTCACTAGGATGATCATTTTTTTAGGACTTTTTCCAATTTTTATGCTTTTTTAGGACATTTCCACAAACTAAATGTCTTAGGCATATAATTTCTTTACATGGATAATGTTGATCAATTCTTGGAGCTTCTCTCCTTCAGTCGTTGAGAGTTGATAGGCTTCAGAGTCAAAAGAAACAATGATAAAAAAAGGGACCCAACCATTTGGGTTCAAATTTCCCCTTGTGTTCTTGCTGGGATTGATTTTAGTGTTCTCTCTCAAGACTAGATCGCCAACCTGAAATTCTCTATGTCTGACTCTTTTGTTGTAGCCTCTAGAATTTCATTTCTGATATACTCTGAGATGATCATACGCCACTTGTCTGCACTCAATGAGTAATTCTAGTTCTTGTAACCTAGACACTCTGTAATCATCATTGTTACTAGACCATGCATTTTGATTCTGAGTGATGTGATTTTAACCTCTATAGGAAGTACCGCTTCATCCCCATATACTAAAGAGAAAGGAGTAGCCCCATTGGGCATTGTGATACTTGTTTTGTAGGCCCAAAGAGCTAGATTTATCATCAGGTGTCAGCCTCTTCCTTTTTTGTTGACTATATGATGTAGGATTTTCAATAAGTTTTTATTGGATGCTTCAGCTTGTCTATAGTAAATGGACAACTAATGTTGAGTTATCTTGAATTTGGAACATAAGGAATCTAGGTCCTTGTTCTTGAATTGGCCTCCATGATCTATGATGACAAAATGTGGGATACCATACAGACAAATTATGTAGTTTAGAATGAACATTGAGATCTATTTGCCTGTTGCTTGTGTCAATGGAACTGCTTCCACCCATTTTCTAAAGTAATATGTTGTTGTTATTATATGGGTGTGACCATTTGATGAATGTGGATAGATGGCTCCTATGAGATCAAATGCCCATTGTTGAAAAGGCCATTGTGTTGTAAAGGGGATCAAATCTCTCCCTGGTGCATGAATCCAGTGGACCTAGCATTTCTGACAATTCTTAGCATATTTCATGGCTTCTTTTTCTATATTTGGCCAATAGTACCCTCCCCTAATGATTTTTTGAGCTAATGTCAAACCATTGGAATGTGATCCACAAATACGTTCGTAGACTTCCTCTAATGCACATTGTGACTCTTAACATTCTAAACACCTAAGTAGTGTACCATCTGGACTTCATTTGTATAAATAATTACCAATGATGACATACCGCGACACATTTTAGATAAGGTAACATTTTTCATGATGATTAAAGGTATCAGGAATGATGTGGTCTCGAAGGTAGCAATATATGTTTTTTTAGTGGGAGGAATCATGACTAACAATGGTGTAGATCATCCGAGTTTTTGGGTAATCATAGGTAGGGAATGAAAATGCTTCAACCAAGAACTTGTAGCGTAGCTCGTGTTCAGGCTGTTGTAGTAAAGATGATAATGTTTCCATAGCATCAATAGCCTTGTTCTCCATTCTAGGTATCTATTCAAATAAGTGTGTAATGAAGTACTTCTTTAGATCATCAACCATACGCTTGTAGGGAACAAGCTTTTCATCTTTTTATTGATACACATCATTGACTTGGTGTATGACCAGTTGTGAGTCTCCATGAATGTGTAGTTTTGTTACCCTCCATTTGATTGATATTTTCATTCCATTTAGAAAAGCTTCATATTAAGCTATGTTGTTGGTGCAAGGGAATTTAATTCTGAATCCTTTTGGAATGGAGTAACCTTGTGGTGTTATTAACAATATGCCAGCTCCAAATATATTTTGTGTGTAGAATCCATCAAAGAATAAGTGCCATGTTCTAGAGGATATGTACATAATAGAGGAATTAGTAAATTCCATCTGTAGTGGTTGGTTGATGAAGGGTGCTCCCCTCAATACCACAAACTCATAAAAGAAACAGAGAAACAACAACAATTTGCAAGAACAGAAAATGGGCTTCTTATTATCTCCACAAATGTGGAATTACAATATGCAAAGCCACATGGGCATTTTCCTTTACAATATTCTATAGGACAAAGCCTCGACTCATTACCCAGATCTACCAGAACTACCCTAGACAACACTACGGACCTTTCTTATATAGGCAATTTCCACTGCTCGAGAAGGTTCCAGAAATTTAGCCCTTAAGGCCAACTATTCTAAGAATTATTTTCTTTTCTTTTTTTTTTACATAGGGTCGGCTCCAAAGAATTACAAAATATGTTTTTAGGTAGCCCAACTTCCAGAGGCCATAACTTTTTAACCATAGCTCTGTTTCTCTATTGTAACCACTTTTCGGAAATGGCAGGACTTGATCTATAGTGCTTGACTTGCACAAGCTCTAGTCAGCTAGGGGTCAATTGAGATCCAGAGCCTCTAAGGCCTTCAAAGTTGACCTGAAAGATTTTTTACCCAAAAAACTCAATAAATTCACCAATACAAATGATGTGGCAATGAAACTCAACTGGTAGGTTGATATGATTAAGATGAATCTCCACCTATGAAATCAGAACATTCTGAGATCGTATGACCAACTTACTAAAAATAGTAAGTTTCCATAAATAGCAGTTCTGCATAAGATAGCCCTTATTGAAAAGAAAACATAAATATTTTTGGGTGATGCAAGATTGGTCTTACACCCAGGATGCTCTTGCATCAAACACCCGGGGTAATTTGAGAAGTGACCCTATCACAACTCAGGTGTTCAGAGGAAAACCAAGATGGTTAACCTCCTCCCTTGTCATCCTTTCCATTTGACCAGATATTCTTCATATATTCTATTCCTTGTGTTTCTACCAACACAACTGTCCAGTATATCCTCAATCTCCTTGGTATCTGAACTAGTTGCTAGAATACTCCATTGTGCTTCTATGATCGCATTTTCAACACCCCCCTTCATGATACTCTATTAAATCTAAAATGTTAAATACTAGTGAAATATTCAACTCAGTAGGCAATTCTACCTCATAGGCATTTCCTAAATCATGCTTCTTCGGTATCTTACATGGCCCAAAATTCTTCATTTTCAGCTTGTTATATGTACCAACTAGAAATCTCTCCTTCTGCAAATGAACCATGACTTCATCTCCAACCTGAAATTCCTTATGCCTCTTTTTCTCACCTTCCTTAGCCTTATACTGGGCATTCATCTTGGTAATGTGCTTCCTCACCTCCTCAGGGATGTTCTTCAAGTGTTCTGCAAAACCCTCAGCTTCAGCACTACTTATTTCTCATTTATCTATCTTCCTCAACTCAGATGAATTTCTAGGACTAGTTGTTAGCTTGTGGTGACTAATCAAGAAAGTACTATCCAGGAAAGTACTGTACACTTTTCCTCCCGACCTCGCTAAGGTTCGGGGGCGCAGCCCCCGAGGAAATTTTTTTTTGAGGCCGACTACTTTTTTGGTTATTTGGGCCGACTACTTATAACTCATTCTAACCCTAAAGCGCAAAAATATTGTATAATATGGCTTAGGGTTAGGGATTTTCATGATGTATGATTTTAGTACTTGCGGCAGAATTGGGCTGTAAGGGATTACGGATTGTAATCAGGTTGTAATCACTGGATAATAATAATATTGGACTCGCTGTTGGTGGACGTAGCCCAGGGATTGGGTGAACCACGTTAAATCTATGTGTCTTGTGTTCTATTTTGTGTGGTTTATTATTTTCTGATATTAGTTATATTTGCACATAATTGTTATTTCTGCCTTGTTAATCCTAACAAGTGGTATCAGAGCGAGGTTATTTCATTCATTCTTTCATCTATTCTCTGAAGCAGGTCTCACAAGTTAGTGGGAGAGTCTCTCAGTTAAGTGGGAGAAATGGCAGACAGGGGTAGGCTGAAGGTTGATAAGTTTAATGGGCAGAACTTCCAGTTATGGAAGATGAAAATGGAGGATTATCTCTATCAGAAGGATCTATGGTGGCCATTAGAGGGAGTAGCCAAGAAAGAGCAATCAATGTCTAAAGAGGATTGGGATATTTTGGATAGGAAGGCATTGGGGAGTATTTGTCTATGCCTGGCACAATCGGTGGCATTCAATATTACTGAAGCAAAGACAGCTAAAGATCTGATGGAAACCCTAGCGAAGTTGTATGAAAAGCCTTCAGCTTCAAACAAGGTATTTCTTATGAAGCGTTTATTTAATATGAAAATGGTAGAAGGTGGATCAGTTACTGATCATTTTAATGAGTTTAATACAGTTACAAGTCAATTAACCTCAGTTAAAATTACTTTTGATGAAGAGGTTAGGGCTCTCTTGATTTTGTGTTCTTTGCCAGAAAGCTGGAATGGCTTGGTAATGGCTGTTAGTAATTCTATTTCTGGTTCTAATACCCTAAAGTATGATGATGTTATTGGTGTTATATTGAGTGAGTAAATTCATAGGAAAAGCTCAAGGGCATCCACATCGGGTAGTGTATTGAACACAGAAAGCAGAGGCAGAACAAGAGATAGAGGAAACAACTCTGGAAATCATGGGAAATCAAGAGGAAAATCAAAGGGAAAGAGGTTCAAATCTAAAGGGCCAAATGATTGCTGGTACTGTGGAAAATCAGGTCATAAGAAGAAAGATTGTTGGTCCCGGAAGAAAGATCAAGGAGACAAAAATGATGGAAACAAGGAGGCAAATGTGGTAAGTAACAAATCCGAGGAGGATGCTTTGCTCTTGTCCTTAGAAAGTATTGATGATTCATGGGTTTTAGATTCTGGGGCTTCATTTCATGCTACACCCCATAGAAGTTATTTTATTGATTATGTCCAAGGAGATTTTGGGCTAGTTTATTTGGGAGATAATGAACCCTGTCAGATTGTTGGAAAGGGAAAAATTAAGATTAAGTTGCAGAATGGGAATCATTGGCTACTACAAGAGGTAAGACATGTTCCAAGGCTGAGTAGGAATTTAATTTCAGCAGGGCAACTGGGTGATGAGGGTTGCACAGCTACTTTTAATGATAAAAATTGGAAGGTTTCAAAAGGTTCCTTAGTAGTAGCAAAAGGTGTGAAAGTAGGCACCTTATATCTTTGTACAGGTCATACTGTTCCTTCTACTTTAATTGTTTCAGAAGATAATGAATGTTCAGGAATAGTGGCTGCAGTTGAGCAGGAAGAACATCAAACTGTTGCTGTAGATTCTGACACAGTACTGTGGCACAATAGACTCGGGCACATGAGTGAAAAAGGTATGAAATTACTTCATTCAAAGAAAGTTTTACCTGGTCTGAAATGTGTCAATATGGATTTCTGTGAAAGTTGTGTTTATGGAAAACAAAAGAGAGTTAGTTTTGTGAAGAGTGGGAAGGAAAAGAAAAATGAGAGATTAGAGCTTGTGCATACAGATGTATGGGGACCAGCTCAGGTATCTTCCCTTGGTGGCTCTTTGTATTATGTTACATTTATAGATGATGCAACAAGAAAAGTATGGATTTATTTCCTTAGACAGAAATCTGATGTATTTCAAACTTTTAAGAAATGGAAATGCTTGGTTGAGAATGAGACTGGTAAAAAGTTAAAATGTCTCAGATCTGATAATGGTGGTGAGTATTGCAGCACAGAATTTGAAGAATATTGTTCCTCTAATGGTATTCGTAGGCAGAAAACTGTACCAAGGACTCCACAAGAAAATGGAGTGGCTGAACGCATGAACAGGACAATAATGGAGCGTGCAAGGAGTATGGGGTTGCATGCTAGGCTGCCCAAAAATATGTGGGTAGAGGTAGTGAAAACTGCTATTTATTTAATCAATAGAAGCTCCTCTACTCCTTTGGACTGTGGTATTCCAGAGGAAGCATGGAGTGGTAAGAAGGTGAGTTATTCTTTTCTAAAAACCTTTGGTTGTGAAGCTTTTGCACTTATAGATTCTGAAAATAGAACCAAGCTGGAAGCTAAGTCAAAGAAATGTGTATTTGTTGGGTATGGCATTGATGAATTTGGTTATAGGCTTTGGGATTTTGAAAATCATAAAATTGTAAGAAGCAGGGATGTCATATTCAATGAGAAAGTATTGTACAAAGATCTGTTGCTGCAGCATGAGAAGAAAGAAAATGACTATGTAGTACTGGATGATACTCCACAAGTTCATGTTCCAGTAGTTCCTTATGCTCCGCAACAACAGTAACAATAAATACCACACACCCCAGTGAGTGTTAGACGGTCAACAAGGCTAAGTAGACCTCCAGAAAGATTTTCTCCATCTTTGTATTCTATTCTGTTAACAGATGCTAGTGAACCTGAATGTTATAATGAAGCTGTGCAGGTGGATACAAGGCTTCAGTGGGAGTCTACAATGACAGATGAAATGGACTCTTTGCTGAAAAATCAGACATGGGATTTATGTAAGTTACCTGTAGGTAAAAGGGCTTTACAGAATAAATGGGTTTACAGGATAAAAGAAGAGGATGGAGGTACGAAAAGATTTAAAGCCAGATTAGTCGTAAAAGGATTTGCACAGAAATATGGTATTGATTTTGATGAGATATTTTCTCCAGTTGTTAAAATGACTTCTATTCGTACTATTTTAACTATTGTGGCTACTGAAGATTTGCATTTAGAGCAGCTTGATGTTAAAACAGCCTTTCTTCATGGTGATTTGGATGAAGAAATATATATGGTTCAGCCACAAGGATTTGAGGTCAAGGGTAATGAGAATTTGGTGTGCAGATTGCAGAAAAGTTTATATGGCTTGAAGCAAGCACCTCGGCAATGGTATATTAAATTTGACACTTTTATGAATAGGCATGGATATAGTCAGTGTCATTCTGACCATTGTGTTTATTTTAAGAGGTTGGATGATGACAGCTACATTATTTTATGTTTATATGTTGATGATATGCTTGTAGCTGGGTCTAACATGGATCACATTAAGGGGTTGAAACAACAGTTAGCAAAATCTTTTGCTATGAAGGATTTGGGGGCAGCAAAACAAATCCTTGGTATGAAAATTTGTAGAGATAGGAAAAATAAGAAATTGTCTCTATCTCAGGCTGATTATATTGAGAAGGTGTTGCAACGTTTCTCTATGGAAAATGCCAAAGCTGTCAGCACACCTTTGCCTGGTCATTTGAAATTGACTAAGGATATGTGTCCCACGACACTAGAAGAAGAGACTAAAATGTCTAAGGTACCTTATGCTTCAGCTATAGGGAGCTTAATGTATGATATGGTATGTACTAGGCCAAATATTGCACACGCAGTGGGAGTCGTTAGCCATTATATGAGTAACCCTGGTATTGAGCATTGGAACGCAGTCAAATGGATTCTTAGATATTTGAGAGGCACATCCAGTAAGTGTTTACACTTTGGGGGTTCTACTACTACTGTACAAGGCTATGTTGACTCAGATTTGGCAGGAGATATAGATAGCAGGCGAAGTACTACAGGTTATATATTTACTGTTGGTGGGACAGCAGTGAGTTGGATTTCTCGACTACAAAAGGTGGTTGCTTTATCCACTATAGAGGCAGAGTATGTTGCTGCTACAGAGGCAGCCAAGGAGATGATATGGCTTCAATTCTTCATGGAAGAATTGGGACATCCACAAAAGGATGATTTTCTACATACAGATAGCCAAAGTGCCATTCATCTTGCAAAGAATTCTGCTTTGCACTCAAAGACAAAACACATACAGTTGCGGTATCATTTCATTCGATCAGTTTTGGATGATGGACAGTTAAGGCTGAAAAAGATTCATACTGATGATAATCCAGCAGATATGTTTACAAAGGTAGTAACAAGGGAGAAGTTGAACTCATGTTCAGCTTCAGTTGGTCTTCTAGACTGAACAAAATAAAGGAACAGCTGAGTCCAACGTGGTTCAATTCAGTGGGGGCCTCATGTGGGTAGCGGTATTGCTACAGGATCAGTCTCCAAGTGGGAGGTTTTTTAGTATAGTGTGGATACTGATCAGTCACCAAGTGGGAGATTGTTAGCTTGTGGTGATTAATCAGGAAAGTACTATCCAGGAAAGTACTGTACACTTTTCCTCTCGACCTCACCGGGGTTCGGGGGCACAGCCCCCGAGGAAATTTTTTTTTTGAGGCCGACTAATTTTTCGGTTATTTGGGCCGACTACTTATAACTCATTCTAACCCTAAAGCACAAAAATATTGTATAATATGGCTTAGGGTTAGGGATTTTCATGATGTATGATTTTAGTACTTGCGATAGAATTGGGCTGTAAGGGATTACGGATTGTAATCAGGTTGTAATCACTAGATAATAATAATATTGGACTCGTTGTTGGTGGACGTAGCCTAGGGATTGGGTGAACCACGTTAAATCTGTGTGTCTTGTGTTCTATTTTGTGTGGTTTATTATTTTCTGATATTAGTTATATTTGCACATAATTGTTATTTCTACCTTGTTAATCCTAACACTACTTCTATATACAATCTAGAATAGTGATTTACCAGTGCTCCTATTGACATAATTATTGTATCTAAATTTTGCCTGTGGTAAAAGCAAATCCCATCCTGTTGGCTTATCTCCAACCAAACATCTCAGAAAGTTTCCCAAACTCCTATTCATCACCTATGTTTGTCCATCAGTTTGTGGATGATGTGATGAACTAAAATTCAAATCTGTCTTTAACTTCTTCCATAATGTGCACCAGAAATATCCAACAAACTTAGTGTCTCGATCTAAAACTATACTCTTTGGAAAACCATGTAGTCTCACTTCTTTGAAAAACAATTCTGCTTGAACTACATCATTAGTCTTCTTGCGAGGAATAAAATGTGTCATATTTGAAAATCTATCAACCACCACAAAAATTGAATCATGTCCTCATTGAGTCCTTGGTAAACCAAGAACAAAATCTATACTAATATCCTCCCAAGGCTTCTCTGGTATAGGTAATGGTTGATACAACCATGTATTCTTCTTTACTCCCTTTTCCATCTGACATACTTTGCAACTCTGTAAAAACTTCTTGACATCTTTCTGCAACTGTGACCAATAATAATTCTCACTAACCAAAAAAAAGGTTTTATCATGACCAAAATATCTAGCCAATCCTCCGCTATGCTTCTCCTTGATGAGATTCTCCCTTGTAGAACTTTGTGGAATGCACAACTGACTCCCTCTAAATAGCATATCATCCTGAATGATGAAATCCAACCACTTCATTCTATCTAAAGTAATAGGTTCTTTACAAGCTTTCCAAGCTTCACCAAAATCAAGATCCTCTCGAAACAAACTCTTGAGTTCCTTGAACCCAACCACCTCAATCTGCATCTCTGTTAGCAATAGTTTCCTTCTGCTAAATGCATCTGCAACTCTGTTAGACTTTTCACTCCTGTGTTTCAAAACAAACGTATAACTCTACAAAAACTCAACCCATTTCAAATGTCTTTGATTCAACTTTCCTTGACTATTAAAATATTGCAAAGCTTGATGATCAATATACAAAACAAAATCCTTAGGAAGAAGATAGTGTCTCCACTTCTTCAATGCTTGAACTATAGCATAAAATTCTTGATCGTAAATAAAATATTTTCTCTTGGCATCATTTAAATTCTCACTAAAATAAGCAACAGGTTTACCTTCTTGGCTCATAACAATCCCTATTGCAGTACTACTAGCATCATAGTCTACTTGAAACACCTTATTAAAATCTAGAAGTGCTAAAACAAGTTGTTCTATAACTTTCTGTTTCAACAGCTTAAAACTCTTATCTGCCCTAGGAGTCCACTTTAACTCTTTTTTATCCCCTCTCATTATTTTAGTCAAGAGTCCACAAATACTGCTAAAACTCCTGATAATTTTTTTGTAAAAGCTAGCCAAACCATGAAAAGATCTTACCTCAGTAGCACTCCTTGGGGTAGGCCATTCAAGGATAGCCTGCACTTTCTCTGGGTCCATTTTTAGACCTTCTGCTGAAACTACAAATCCCAGATACACTAACTCCTTCACAAAATTCCACTTCTTCAAATTAATCAACAATTTCTCTTCCCTTACCTTCTCAAATACCATATGAATATGCATCATATTCTCTTCCAATGTCTTACTAAAGATTAAAATATCATCTAGGTAAACAATGAAAAACTTACCCAAAAATTCTTTCAAAACCTCGTTCATGAGCCGCATGAAAGTGCTTGGTGCATTGGTTAGCCCAAAAGGCATGACTAACCACTCATACAATCCTTCCTTTGTCTTGAAAGGAATCTTCTATTCATCTCCTTATCTAATTTGAATATGATGATATCCACTCTTTAGATCTATCTTTGAAAAATATCCAGCTCCACTCAAACAGTCCATAATATCATCCATCAGTGAAAATGGAAACATTTACTTGATTGTGATCTTGTTTATTGCTCTGGAATCTATACACATCCTCCATTCTCCATTCTTATTTGGTGCTAATACTACTGGTACAACACATGGACTTAAGCTCTCTCAAATCAATCCCTTTTTTAACAATTTATGTACTCGTCTGTTCAACTCTTCACTTTTTGCTGGTGTCATTCTGTGTGCTGCCTTGTTTGGAAAACTAGTTCCTTGAATCAAGCCCATCTGATGACTGATCTTCCTTACTGGTGGTAATCCATCAGGTACATTATCAAATACAATATCATGAAACTCATTCAACAAATCTACAACTTCTATAGGTACATCTTCTACTTCCTCTTTTACCAACTTTTAGAATTAAAGCAAAACACACATGCTCATGCCTCATACCCTCTAGGAATTTTCTTCCATCAACAAAACTTATTCATGCATTACCACATACCTTTTCTTCTATTTCCTTCAATAGCTTTATCTTATGTTGCACTCCATCCTTTGTCATGGAATAGTTATTCACATGACCATCATGTACAACACACCTATCAAACTACCATGGTCTACCCAACAACATATGACATGCATCCATAGGTATGATATCACATAGTACCTCTTCCATTTCGTCTGCTCTCAAACTTCTTGTTCATCTTTTCCTCTACTTTTAGGGCAAGCTGATATTCCTCTTTAATACTTTTCATTCAAACCAAATTCAACTCCTCCTGAATGCTCAACCTCAACCCATTAAGGTAACGGGAAACTTTCTCCTTATCAACTTCGCATGGCCTGTTCTGATGAGGATTCGATAGAATTCCTCTGTATACTCCTGAACAGATCTTCCTTCTTGCTTAAAACTTTTCATTTTCTTCGGTAGGTCAAGCTCATAATCAATAGGAATGAACTTTCACTTCAATTTATCCACCATCTGATCCCATCTCATGATTTTATCCTTTCCTCTTCTATTTCGCTCCAATTGAATCTCTTGCCACCAGATCTTTGCATGACCCTTCAGTCTGGCCTTCGCAAACTTGACCTGATTAGGATCCTCAATGTCTTCATACTCAAAATATTCTTCTAATTCATTGATCTAGTTGATCAACTCCTCCGGGTTAAGATTTCCTGAAAATGCAGGAACCTCAATCTTAGGTCTTTTCTCGATCTTGGAAATGGCCTGAAAAAGCCTTTCTTCCTCTTGGTTCATAATTTCACCTTCTCCTTCTTGATCAGAATTTCCTTCTTCGGCTTCATTTTCACTTTCATCTCTGACATTAAGATTCATTCCTCTGTGAATCTCTTCTTGCAATGCTCACACTTGTCTCTGAAGTGCTTTAACCTCAGGTGTCACACCACTAGATCTTCTACCATGTTCCCTTCATGGAGGCATTTTCACGCTGCTCACTAAAACCCTAAACCACAGTCCTAGTACAAAATGCCTCATAGTTGGTGATCTATTTACACACTCAGAAAATCCTACTCTGATACCACTTGATGAAGGATTCTCCCCTTAATACCACAAATACATAACAAAAATAGAGAAACAACAACAATTTTCAAGAATAGAAAATGGGCTTCTTATTATCTCCACAAATGTGGAATTACAAATTCAGAATTACAATATGCAAAGCCACATGGGCATTTTCCTTTATAATATTATGTAGGACAAAGCCTCAAATCATTACCCAGATCTACCAGAACTTCCCTAGACAACACTACGGACCTTTCTTATATAGGCTATTTCCACCGCCTAAGAAGGTTCCAGAAATTCAGCCCTTAAGGCCAACTATCCTAAGAATTATTTTCTTTTCTTTTTTTTTTACATAGGGTCGGCTCCAAAGAATTACAAAATATGTTTTTAGGTAGCCCAACTTCCGCAGGCCATAAATTTTTAACCATAGCTATGTTTCTCTATTGTAACCACTTTTCGGAAATGGTAGGACCCGATCTACAGTGCCTAACTCACATAAGCTCTAGTTAGCCAGGGGTCGATCACGATCTGGAGCCTCTAAGGCCTTCAAAATTGACTTGAAAGATTTTGTACCCAAAAACCTCAATAAATTCACCAATACAGATGATGTGGCAATGAAACTCAATCGGTAGGCTGATATGACTAAGATGAACCTCCACCTGTGAAATCAAAACATTTCGAGATCGTATGACCAACTTACTAAAAATAGTAAGTTTCCATAAATAGCAGCTTTGCACAAGATAGCCCTTATTGAAAAGAAAATAAAAATATTTTTGGCCGATGCAAGATTTGTCTTACACCCAGGATGTTCCTGCATCATTGGTCATCGAACATTGGAGCTTCAACTAATTGATCTGCAATGACTTGTCCTTTGATAGATTTTCTTTCAACATATTCAATGTCAAACTCGCTCAGTAACATTACCCATTTTGCTAGTCTACCTGTGAGGGAATCCTTGCTCAATAAGTACTTTAATGGATCAATCTTTGTTATTAAATGTGTGGTATGAGCTAACATGTAGTGTCTCAGCTTTTGTGATGCAAAGATAACAACCAGACACACTTTCTCTATAATGGAATAGTTGTTTTCATAAGCCACCAATGTTCTGCTAATGTAATAGATAGCTCCTTCCTTCTTATTCTCATCATGTTGTGCTATTACTTTCCCTAGTGATGTATTTTTAGTGGAGACATATGATATTAATGGCTTTCCCTAAATAGGAGGCATGAGAATCGGTGGATTCACCAAGTATTATTTGATATGATTGAAGTTCTTTTCACATTCCTCATTCCATGTGAAGCTCACACCTTTATGTAATGTATTTGTGAAAGGTTGTGATATATCTGCTAGCTGATATATGAAGAATCTAATTGATTGCACCCTTCCTTGTAAGGTCTACATTTGACTAATGTTCTTAGGAGGTTGCATCTCCATGATTGCTTTGACTTTTGATGGATCTACTTCAATACCTTTTTTGAAACAATGTACCCTAGAAGCTTCCCTCAAGTGACACCAAAGGCACATTTCTTAGGATTTAGTCAGAGATTAAATTTTTCCATTAAATACAGTATTGTACACAAGTCAATGAGATGTTCAGATCATCTCATTGATTTAGCCAAGGTATTATCAACATAGTCTTCCATGTTTATATGCATCATATCATGAAAGATAGATTTCATAGCTCTTTGATATGTAGCACCAATGTTCTTAAGACCAAATGGCATTACATTCCATAGAAAGTACCCCATGCATAGGTGAAAGTTGTCTTCTCTTGATCTTCTAGAGCTATATTGATTTGATTGTATCCAGAGAAACCATCCATTAAAGAGTACATTTCAAATCCCACAATCATGTCCACTATCATATCAATGTTTGGTAGTGGAAAATCATCCTTAGGGCATGATTTTTTTACATATCTAAAGTTTGTGCATACTCTGATAGATTTATTAGATTTTGATACTGGAACTATGTTTGAGATCCATTCTACATAATCGATGACTTAGATAAATCTAGCTTTTAGCAACTTCTATAGCTCAGTTTTGATAAGGAGTGCAACATGAGGATGCATTTTACGCAATGTTTTCTTGATTGGTTTAACTCCCAGAGCTATAGAAAGGTGATGCAGGATGAGATTAGGATCCAATCCTGACATATCTAAATACTTCCATAAAAATTTGATCTTCTCTGTTAAGAATTTTGTAAATGCGTGTTTTTCTTCTTCTGACAGAGATTGTGCTACATGGATTAATTGAGGTTCTTCTATTGTGCCTAGATTGATAGACTGAGTTGGTTCTATTAAAATTGGAGATCTATCCTATAAATGACTTGGAAGGACATCAAATATCTCATCCTTAGGTGCCTCAGAGAGGTTTTCACCTTTACATACATCTTTTATTTTTACTATTTTAGGTTTTGAGATTGCCAGATACAGGTTTTCACCCTTAGAACTCTTTTTCTTTTTTCTTGTATTATTTTGACTGAGGTATTTGATATCTAACTATGTCATGCTGATGTTAGGTTCATTGATGGAATTCATCATGGGTTCTACTACATTTAGGTAGCATGTGAGAGCATAGTCTATTCAAAAAGTGTGGATGTCTTGGCTTGGATCATTGGATATTTGGTCAATAAGCTTAGGATGTTGGATAGTAAGCATAGGAAAGGATTAGCTGATAGTGTTCACACATATAGTGTTGTCATCATTTTTTTTTATCCAACTCTCAAATTCAAAGATGATATTACTACTCAAAATGTTCAGTTTGTTAAGTGTCTCAATGTCATCATTGGATTATGTGTTAGTAATAAGTGAATCAGACTCACGAGGTCTGTCATTTCATTCTAGACTCAAGTCAGACGTAGGTATGTATTGGTGAATGATATCTATATTTTTTTTCATTATGAGCTCGTCTTCTTCTGGAACAATTCCCCATTCACAGTCATTAGATTCTTTGTCAAAATCTTTAGGAAAGTCAAGAACATGTGTAAAATCTAGACAGATCCCCCAAGCAGGGTTGCCTTCAAAATATGAGTGGAATTCATACTTGTGAGAGTGTGTCCCAGAATCACTAGAGTGTCCCAAATGTTTAGCTATTGTGAAAGGTATACCTTTTTCTTGTTATTTTTTTTCGGGATCATCTGGTTCTTGTGTAGTGACTGTCTCTTGTTCACTAGTAGGTTCTTGTGTGTCTACCAAATTGATTCTTTCTTTACGTTTCTTTACATCTTCAAGAAGATGTAAGATATTTTGAGGTATACATTCATAAGGAAAAACATCAGTTGTATCTGAATCATCACTGTCTGAGTGTTGTGTTTCATCTTTTTGCTGAGTATCTATTTTTGGTTCTATCTATTCTAGGACATGTGTAGAGATTCCATTGAGATGGAAAGGTTTCTTCCGATAGCCTCTGCATATAGTATCTTTGGTTGTACTTCCATAGGGTTCAATGGGCTTGATGATAGCCATTGCCTCTTATTTCTAGAGGTCTTCTTCCAGTGTATCACATTTTAGACATTAGTTTGTGACCTAGTCCATATGATTTTACAGGAATCTTAGGTAATTTAGAGTCACATTTTTTAACTATTTGTGATTGAGACTCATCTTTGTATAACCAGGCTAATATAGCCTCTTCCTCATCTAATTCTTGTTCGGATAGATGTTCTATGATAAAACTCCCATCAAAGATAACCTGAGGTTCTTTAGTTGTAGGTTTCACTTTCTTTCAAGGTTTTCCATAAGACTTAGGCAATAATGGGAGAGATCTAAGAGATAGGACTGGTTCCATTGTGTATTCTCGCATGCCTATATCTTTGATCTTGATTTCTTTTTCTATGTCTTCCATTTTAGATGTAGATGCTACATCAACTTGTTTGGTAGAAGACTCTATGTTATGTGGGACAAGTTTGTCTGCACTTTCTTTCAAAGCATTACAAGATGTTGACATGTCTATAAGTATAGTGACCTCTAATCTATCATAGGGAATTGACACATTGGTGGTACGTTGATGGAATAGCTTGTAGCTTATGAATCCAAGGCCTTCCTAGAAGAATTTTATAGGCCAATGGAAGATATAGTACTTGACATGTGATATCTATGATGACAAGTCTTGTTTTGATAGGTAGCACAATGACTCCTTTTGAGGACCTTTCTTGCTCATCATATTCTTTTATGGTTATCTTTTTTTAGGATCAATAGCATCTTCTGATAATCCTACTTGAGTAGCCAATTTATAGGAATAGATATTAAGACCAGCACCTCCATCTATTAATACATGTTTGACATGATGGTTTTAGATTATGACTTCAATATGCAAGGGCTAGTTATGTGGATGACACAGTGAGTTGTCATCTTCCTCTGAAAAGGAAATATAATGGGGGGACATTAAGTGACTCACCATGGTTACAAACCTAACAAGATCTAGATTTTCAAGGACATTAGAACCAATGAGAGCTTTGTCCATAATTACACTATGAGCAGGAGGAATCTGCAATAACTAAAATATAGAAATTTTGGTATTAGTATGTTGCAGTTATTGGATTATGCTATAGAACATTGTTTTGGACTCTTTAGAATTGGAAGATTTGGGTGCATCCATTTTATTTATATGAAGATGCAAGATTGAATGGAACCTTCAGGGCATTTGATGAACTTGAGTTTTGTCCTCGGAGAGTTAGCTAAGCTTGAGATCGAGTGACTACATGATCTGATCTATTCTCTTTGTCCCTTTTTACAATGTTGATGAAATTGCAGTGTTGATATATGCATGGTTCTACCATGTTGATGACACCATTATTGCCAGATTAAGTGTAATTGACTTTAGCACCCATGTTTGGTTTAGAAGATGAATCTCCTTGAGTGTGTTTTGTAAAAGGTTTTATGAATGTTGTATGATCATTATTAGATTTATGGTTGTTAATCAAAATTTCTCCAGTGTCAATTTTGTCTTGCATAAGATGTTTTAGATGCATGCAGTTGTTGGTTTTATGACCCTTGTTTAGGTGAAAGTCATAGAAATTGGTCTCTTTCCACCACTTAGGTTTGACTTTAGGGTCATATGGTTTGATCTTAGCTAGCATGATGATATTGTTTTCCAATAGAATTTCCCTGGAAGATTCCAAGGACTCACCCAAAGGAGTGAACTCGCACTTGGGTTTTTTAACCCATGGTTTATAGGAACTTGACTTTTTAGGAGGTTCACTCACCTTCATTTCTGAAGCTTTTATGGCTTGGGTGCCAATTGTAAGATTAAATACTAGTGCTTTGGGTGGAGCACTGATGTGATCCACAACACCTTCTCTGACGACATTTTTGTTTTTGTTCCAGAATTTTCCCTTATCTTTGTTGTTGGAACTAGAACCTGGATCATACTTTCTCTCCTTATGAAGTGATATATCTCCCTTATAAATGAGTACATTTTCGATCTTTATGTCATTTTCTACCATTTTTTCAATAGAGGTATGATTTTACATCTGAAGATGATAGTTTATTTCTGGAACCAAATTATTGCTGAAGATTTCTAGTTTCTCATTTTCCAAAATTTGTCAGGCATAGAGTCAAAACTTCTTCCTCCAGCATTTGAGGAAGGTCGGGAAGGGTTCTCTTGAATTATGTTCCAGGTTGTAAATATCAATCATTGTGATCAGATGTTAAATATTGTAGGAGTATTATTGATAAAACGGTTTGATTAACTCCTCAAAATTTTTGATGGTTGGAGGCATTTTAGAGAACCAGTTGATGGTTGCTCCTCCCAAAGATCATGGGAAGAGATGCATTAAGTATGTTGGTTTGTGCATGAACTCCCTGGATAGGATAAAAAACTCTCTAACATGATCTTAAGGATTGAAATTTCCATCATATTTGTTGTATTTGGGTAGTTCCACTCTTTTTTGGAATGGTGTCCTATACAAGCTTTGATCAAATGGAAATGGACATAGGGCCTCCATAGAGAATTCTTTAGGTTCTTTTTCCTTTTCCAGCTTGTTGAGTTTGACTTGCATAACATGCATCTATTTCATCATGATTGTGATGGGGGTTTCTTCCTCTAGTGTTATGATGTTTTTGACATTAAAGTCTTGAGGGATTTTGGCTCCTTGTTGAGCCAATTGTAGAAAGTATGCCTCTTTTTCTTCTTGTAAGAAGTGTTTCATCATTCTTTTAAAGAGGTCATCATCATAGAATCATTCAATTTCTGATGATGTGGGTTCTTGATCTCCACCATGATTAGATTGTTGGCCTTGTGAGCCGTAGTTAGCTCCACCTTGAGACATAGTGGCAATTTGATTGAGATTTGGTGTTGATGCGGGAGGGGTTGTGTCACCTCCTTTTAAGCACAAATTTCCAAGGGCATCTTCTTCATAAAGATTAGTGTCATAAGGTTGATTTAATGTTTGAACAATAAGTGAGGATGAAGGTGATGTCTTTGGTTGTTCTCTGGGTTTTTTGTGTGAAGAGGCTCTAGTTTCGACCACTAACCTTGGGTGAATCTAGAGAGAAAGATAAGCAAACTAATAGATAATCTAAATTAGGAAATATCAAGTGATGTAACCTTGTCAACATTGGTTTTAAAAGGATTGAATGGATGTAAATGAATGATATTATGTCCGAGATGTATGGTTAAACACCCAAAAGATGATGGACATGAATTTTCAACACTTAGCCATTTGGAGATGATAAATCGAGGTGGTTTTGACAAGGTTTTTGACACAAGATGAGACATGGTTCAGATTGATCAATCAGATGACAAATCAAGCTAAATAGATAACTTTGGGAAAATAAGATGAATTCAGTATTTCTCTACTATGCTCTTGACATAATGGGTATTTTGACAGATTTTTGATAAAAGTTGGAAGTTGACTGAAATTCAGACAAAATTTAGATTTTATGGCAATTTTGGGGAAACCATCGTATGATAGTATCTAGGCTAGTACAACATGAAATGAGGTCTGGCACAACACTTGCAAAATCTCGTACGACAATTGATACCAGGGATTAATTCTACTCAAGATTGTTGACAACTCTTGTACGATACTGTATGGGTTTCCATACAACTCTTGGGGGTTCTGGTATGACACTTGTAGGACAAAAGAAATTTTCATACAAAAATTGGAGGTTCTGACCAAGAGTTGACACCAGAAAAGGATTTTGCTACAGTTTTTCTAGATTTTTCAAGCTTTTTGGTGTTTTTGGTCTCAATTGGTTTTCAAATTTCACTATTCAGTTTTGAAGATCTATGTACTAGATTGTATGAGGATGTTTAACATAGCAATAGGTTTAGAATCACAACAAACATATGAGAATTGACTCAAAGAATCAAATACACCTATCTTACCCTAGCTAGGAGAAGATATGTATAACTTTCTCATTGTCTTAGGAACACACTCAGAGACTCCTCAGAATATGAAAGTCCAACAAAATGCAATGGATGTTGAAGCCCATATTAGCTGAGTTTAAGCGTCAAAGAGGGCTCGACATGACAAGTGTCTTGGGGTGATTACTATTCACCTTGCACAAGCACTACAAATCCTTCGGAGGTAGATTGGTAGGAAACTAGCTTAAGATTTTAATCAAGGCATCTGTTCACAACTATCTCCTATAGTCTCGTAAGAAGGATTGAGGCTGTTAACCCTATGAGTACTCTGATCAGTGTAGTCTCGCAAGGAATATTCAAGTGGCTCTACTCTACACAAAATCAAAGCATGTTCATGGAATGAATCCAAGGAACAAGCGCAACTATGTCTTCTGAGGCTTTTGTCATGGCCAAAAGTTGAGCAAAACACAACTAATTTTAAAAAAAAAAATCCTACTAACCATCTATACTAAACAAACTTACGCAACTAGGAAGTGAATCACTAACTAGCACAAGTCACAAGGTGCACGCAAAATGGTGGAGAGAGGAAACTAAAGACTGGCAACATTGAAGTGTCTAGCAACACCCAAAGGTCAACCAAAGAAGTATTGACCAAGTTGACCAAAATTCAAACTTCATCAAATAGCTCTAAACAAAGCTACAAAGGTTTCCTAGGCTACTAGCTCTGTTCAACACGCAAATCAAGATAGTTAACTAAAAGTCAACTAGAGCTGACCAAAAGCCAACTATGCATAGAAGTACATGCAAACAAGCTAAAAAGGGGCAAAAAGCAACTAGAAAACCTTGGGCACACAAATCGAGACATTAACCAAAGTTTGACTAAGAGTTGACCAAAAGTCAACTGTGCCCAAAGAAGATCCACATGGTTCAACTAAGTCTGAAACAAGCCAAGGATTAAATTATGCATGTAAACTGAGGCGATGTCCAAGGTTTGAGGTCAACTATACAAAAATGGCTTTCTAAACTAAGACACTTGTCTCAGGTTTGACTAAAGTTGACCAAAAGTCAACCGTGCATGATACTAACCATAAAGGCTAAAAAAGTTATTTAAGACCCATGATGAGACCAAAAGACGGTGGTGATGAGTTGAAAACATCTAATCTGATTAAATAATAAATAATTAAACATACCATTATTAAGTTTAATCTACTTTTTGTTTTAAAGAAAAGAACAAATTAATAAAAAAAAACAAAGAGTATAATCTTATTTACTTAAAATTTCCCATGATGTTATAACTTGAATACCATTGCTTGAATTAATCAAATGATTAATTTAAACCCATATGATTATTCCACATAATAAACCTCCCTTAATAAAAATAGAAAAAAAATAACATTTGAATTTCTCTTTTCTTTAAATAACAATTTAATGTAACACGTTCCCAAATTAATAAATCTATACTTAAACTATAATTCTATATTTAGATTAAACACACTATTCAAATTTACCAAATTTAGTTCATCTAAATAAAACATTAGTTAAAGTAAATAAATAAAAAGGAAATGCTAAATTACATACTAATAAAACTAAATTTACTTTTATAATATAAATATAACTTCTACTATGCGATAATGTAACAAATCTTAATATTAAACTAATCTACAACTTTTCTTTCAAATTAATGGACATATATCCTAAGCATATGAAATACATTATAAACTAACTTATAAATAAAAGATACAAAAACATCAACAAAGTCTCCTATGTGTGAGTTCCCTCCAGCCGCATGCCACAAAGCTGAGCAGATGAGGGTTTGGAGACTGTGCGTGTGCACATGCAGGAGGCATGACGGCTGCAAAACCCCATGCACAAAGGCGAAAGGGGTGGGGTGGAGATGTCGGCGGGGGAGCAGTGGAAGGGTGGCGCGTGGGGGAAGCGAGGTGTGGGGAGCCGCCCAACCACCACACAGTGGTGGTGTGAGTGGGCCGACCTCCACCTCCACTGCCGTACAAAGGGGGTGAGGGGGTTAGGGCTTCGGCCCGTCCCTGCCCCAATATTTAATTATTAATTTTTATTTTTATTTTTAAAAAGTAGATTAAACTTAATAATGGTATGTTTAATTGTTTATTATTTAATCAGATCAGATGTTTTCAACTCGTCACCACCATCTTTTGGTCTCATCATGGGTCTTAAATAACTTCATTAGCCTTTATGGTTAGTATAGTGCATGGTTGACTTTTGGTCAACTTTAGTCAAACCTAAGACAAGTGTCTCAGTTTGCATGCACAAACCCCCGCCAGATAGATATTATACTTTAGTTGAGTTTTAGAAAGCCATTTTTGCATAGTTGACCTTCATGATAGCTTTAACCTCAAGGAAGCATCAAATTTTAAGTGGGGTGGAAGAGTCAGCTTAAGACTTGTCCCCACTTGGGTCATTCCCAAGAGCTTTTTAATTCATCGGCAGACCCTCTAAAGGATTAAAGCAAATGTGAGGTTAGGGACCACATGATATGGGTTTCTGATTCTCTGAAAGAGAAGAGCTTAATCTCCTAACCTTGTCTTTTTCCCTATCCAAAACACACCAAGCAGCATTAATCCAGAGATAATACACAAACTAGCACTGGGAAGATACCTTCTAGGTTTCTGATTTTCCTAAGAAGCAAAAGAACATAATCCCCTCAATATCTACCTCAATGGCAATAGGCACACATACCTAATTAACTAGGTGCCTATGAAAATGAAATTGTAAGAAAATAGAATATTTGCTCGTCGAAGATTTGGCAACCTGCAAAACCACTTGTCAAAAGTCTTTTGTTGAATGAGCATCTTTGACAAGTGATTTTCTGAAAGGGGTTTCTTGCAAAAGAATGGCTTAGAAGACAAGACAAGAAGAGGCCAAAAGATAGGTTTTTATGCTCAAGTCTTCATCTCTCATCCTGCAAAGATATGTTAGGTTGTCTTAAATAGTTTCACACCGAAAAATAGCAATTGTTAGGGTTAGCTATCAGCCAAAATCTCAAATCAGAATCTCAAAAATTGATCAAAAACTTCATACGAAAATTGAAAACTAGAATGAAAAATCATACGAAAATACATGTGTTCCCATACGACACTTCAAATATGATACAACACTAGCTACCTATACATATGATAATTCAAGCTCGATATGACAATATATATCAACTGGTACGATAACTTAGAAATTTTATCTATTGTACAACAGACGGAGGCTTCTGATATGACAATCTACAAATGTCATATGAGATTTGTACGAAAAAAAATTAAAAAATGAATCTTGAACCTAAAATGGCAAAAAAATGGAAATTTAAAAAATGGAAACCTGATGTCGGGCCCCACGGTGGGTGCTAGAAATGTGTGTGTGAAAATTGTACCTATTTATGAGACACAACACATCAGTAAAACATTATAGGTTAATGATGAAAAATATGCAATAAAGAAAAAAATCATTAACCAGGTGATTTACTGCCTTCTAGTAGATGTGAGTATGGTATTCTCAAATTTTGACTGAGATCAGTGACAACACAACACCTAAATGAAGGATTTGAATGCAAAAATTATGAAATGAATGCAGATTTAATCTATATTTTTGGTATTTTCTAAGCAAAATAATGATGTAAGATATGGAAAATGATCTAAAACTTGATAAAAACAATTAATTGAATCTACGCTATGGATGCAAAAACAACAAACAATGGTTAGCAATGAATCACAAAAGTATGCAAAATCTCAAGAGTTCGACATTGTAGCATTGCTATTCTACAGATTGCACGTGATATGATTCTCCAAATTCATGATCATTTGTGAAGGAATGAGGCCTGTTTATATAGAAATCCAAGGTTTGAGAACTCATGAAAAAGCCAAAAATCACTCCTTGATAAACTCAGATTGATTGGTGAGTTTTCAAGAAATTTAGAAATAGTTATCTCACAAAACCATGCAAATCATATTTTTAACTCAAATTAGAAGTTGAGATTACTCCAATCTACTTTTCAACTCACAATCACATGTTGAGTTTGGAAAGTTAACAAATTGAATTTATTAGTTGTTTTTTAGTTTAACTAATCTTCTGATATTTGAATAGATAATTATGAGTTTATTTAATTTTCATGTGTTTTATTCTCAACTTAACTGATTTTTGAGTAAAAATAACTAATTTATGGGTTAATCAATTTTATCCAAAATTAAATCATTAAATTTGACAACTTGATTTTAATCAATTATTTTTAGGAATTGTGATTATTGTCAAATAAATAATATTAATTAGGAATAAATATTAATTAAATCTAATTAAATTAATTAAGTGGCTAAATATAGTTTAATTAATTAAATATTCAATATATTCAATTAATTGACTTTAGGATAAATAAAATAATATCATTTATCGCCAGATAATATCTAATTAGAGATAATTAGGATAATTTAGGAATATTTAGAAATATTCCCCGATGCAGAATTGAGATAGGATCGATTAGGGTTTTGATTATTCGATGTGCAGATGTGCCTTAGGTTAGGACTTTAGGGTCGATTTTGATCGAGTTGTCAATGTAGAAGGGTCAATGGTACTGAAGCCCATTTTTGGGGTATTACAAGAAAATATTGTCATTGTTGCTAATTGTTCAAACATTGCATGGATAAAACAACTTTTGGAAGGTATGAATGATGAGATCACTGACCCAGTGATAATATATTGTGATAACACTAGTGCAATAAATATTTCTAAGAATCTGGTGATGCATGCAAAGACAAAGAATATTTATATTAAGTATCACTACTTGAGGGAACAAGTACAATAAAAGCAAGTAAAATTAGAATATGTAAAATCACAAGAGCAACTTGCTGATATATTTACTAAATCCTTACCTAAGGACACATTTGAGTAATTGAGAAGTAGACTAGGGGTACATCCCCTATCTATCAGTCACTAAGGTGATTAGGAGGATGCATCAACCTATATTTTATTAGAATATCTAATGATGTTGATGCATAATGTTCACACTTTGGGAATCCTAAGGTTGTGAAAATTGAAAGATGGAAGACAAATTGAAATTGAATATCAATACATCCAAGGTACTTAATCTGAATTGAATAAAAGAGATAATATTTTGGCTATTGAAGAGATGATTATTTTATTTTTGGCATTATTGTTAAAGGGAGAGATAATTCAATGAAATATTTATCTAATGGAAGATATTATTGGAGAAAGGGAGAGGATAACATAGAGATATCAGTTAGAACATAAGCTAATCGAAAGGGAAAGTATTGATTTTGTGTAGTGATTAAGCATATTAAATGTACAAGCTAGTGAGAGCTTACCGAGTTACAACATTTGCATACAAAGTTGTAGAATAGATGTTTGGTATTCTATGGCATATTTCAAATTATGTTTCTATCAATGCTAAAGGGAGAGATTGATAGACTATAATTGATTGAATATCTTGAGGGAGAGTTTGACAACTGATTGGATATTTGAAAGACAGTGATTGATGATCACCAAGCTACTAATGTGTATGTGAGACATTAAATCAATTAATGTATTTTCATTGATGTCAACTATTTTTTACTATACTTATCATGATGGTTACAAACATTTTAAGAAGGAAATAATAATGAAAGAATGAGATATCTACATAAAGATGAGATGGATGAGAAAGTTATGGATATGGTATTCATTGGATAACTTATTAATGAGTCTATATTGACATTATGTTAGTGATTTGATTGTATTACATGAATCTATTATGGATTGAAGATTAAGAATGAACAAGTTTATGTGGTCTGTAAATGAAGAATTCAATATATACTGAGCAAGTGTAGTGTATATCAAGTACAGTGTTAACCGAGCTAGTTATCACTGATGCATTATGGTATTAACCGAGTGAAAGAAATAAATGGAACTTATGATTGCCAACTAAAGATGATGAGATGGAAAATTGTTGATGATTCTGAGGTAAAAGATAATTTTTGTTATGATGATCAAACGACTAACAAAATTTGAGGATAATCAAATGAAGGAGAATAAAATGTGTTATTCACACAACTTCCTAGGAAGGTTAAAGAGAAAAAATCAATGGTGAAGATTAAGAGGCAAAATATATGGATGGAAATAAAATGGTTTATGATTTCTATATAAAGACATAAGGGATTCATTATTGAGTCTACTGCAGGAGATTGAAATCATGCAAAGCTGATCAAACTGGTTGAAGACAGAATTGAGCAATTCTGTAGAGAACACCGAGCAACAAAGAAAGCAATTACTGAGCAGAATAGATTTGGAGGAAACAAAGAGATTGAATTGATTATTGATCAGAGGTATTTTTGAGCTTAGCATAGATCTACAAATATTCAAATCAAGTTGTATTTGAATTAGATCATTACTGTATCAGTTTAACCATTGCTATAGATAAATCTCTTAACCAAGTGGGACTTAACAGTCTTTATATTTCAATATGGCATTCAATGAATGTTGATTGTTTTCTTATTGACCCCATAGTGAATGTTTGGTCAAGGGAGATCTGTTAGTGATAAATCATCTAACCAGGTCACACCTCACAGTGTGTTTTGTAACCTTTAACAGGGTTGACTCTTAACCGAGCTCACTTCAAAAGAGTGAATTATTTTTTGTTACCAGTCCCAGGTGGTTTTTTCCCTAATAGGGTTTCCAAATTAAAAATCAAAGTTTTATATGTGTATGGATGTGTTTAATTTTTATTTTACTTTACACATTACTATAACTGGATTGATCGGTAAACACAATATTTAATTTACTGGTAATTAGTAGATGAAGAGAAAGGCACAATTGATATATTACCGAGTTGATTAATTGATTTGAAAGTTTTTTTTATATACATCTGGGAGTGTTTGGGACTATAGGATAACTGGACTTAACTGATTCACCCCCCTCAATTATCTAACATAACCAAAATGAAAACATCATCTAATTAGGCCTACTTTAAATTTGGTAATTTAACATTAATGCCTTTCCTAACCAGCCAAACGAACTAAAATTTATCCTTAGTTGCTAATGTGTGCATGCAATAAAGTGTAGGCACATGTACAAAAACAAAAAACACCTAGTACCATACTTTCTCAGTCTAGTGAGGATGAGACATAAAAATCCATATAGAGGTACTAAAATGACACATATGCCATAGTTTAGGCACAACCACTATTGTAGTTGCATTTTCCTCAAAACTAAGTTTGAACTCACAAAATTAAACTAGATTATATACACAATTTATGGATTATCTAATATATCATTAATACATTAAATTAAACCCTATCAAGGATCCATTTAATTAGGAATAATATGAAAATTATGGCTCTATTTTTCATCACATTACATGGCATTACAATTACAATACAAGAGCATGAATGCATATATGAAATATCATAAGTAATTAGAGAGGGTGAATAATAGTTTAGGCCTACTTTAATATAGTACATGGGTTCCCAATGGTGGTTGGTATCACTACCCAACCATGTGGTACCCTTAGGTTCACTCTACCATGCTCATGGATATAACCATATGACTCAATAGACACTCAAGAAAACATGCAATAAGCCTCATATTGACTCAAGGAATAAGTATGCATCTAGTCACAATGGGAAACCATCATAGTATCCAAGTCCATAGCACATGGAAGAAAATAACCATGCACACATTCCCCGTAGGGTCACTACTCAAGTATATACATGGTATGGATGGAGAGTTTAGAAGCAGGAGTATCATCACATGGTCCTAATAATAACTCATGTGACATCAAGAAATCCTTCTGTGTAGGAAAGGGGGATCAAAATATTTGGAATACAATACCTTTTTAATACATACTTAGCCCATGATAGCACTTGTATAGTAAGGAAAAAATGGAAGGACAATAGAATGTAAGGGGATTATCCTCATTTTTTCCTAATCCACAATCGGAAAGAAGATGACTCACTAGGTTCAAGTAGGACTTAAATGATAAAAATGTGCAATGATCCTTAGTAATAATCAATTATAGTAAGTCATATTTAAGGAATATTATTGGATGATGTAAAGTAGAAGACAAAATAGGTCAAATTGACAAGTTTTGGATTACACAGACTTACATAAAAATAGACCGTAACCTATAAGCACTTAAAATAATAATCAAACTATTGTAACGATTTTTAATTCAAATTTGGAGTTGAAATGCATGGAACAGGTCACCTAGGATGTCACCTTCTTGGGAAGAGGTCTCCTAGACCATCATCTTCCCAGTACTTTTTAGTAATCTAAATTTTAGATTGTATGTCAAGCAATGTACTTTCTAGATCTGAATGCTAGGTTCATCATATGTTCTTGTACACAAAAAAAATGGGAAAAATGTTGGGCTAAAAGGGTTTTTCCTTAGTCAAACCCTGTTTTTAGGAATTAAACTTGAAATTAAATTGAAATTACATAAATGTAAAATAGACAAATGTAAAATAAAATATTATATCTACCTTTTAAATGTTCATAAATTAATATTGAGATCATGATGTATATGAATATGATTTCTTGGATGTAATTGTATGTTAACTTTGAATGAAATGGAATTAAGGATGCTTTTCACATATACATAGATCTACTATTACTCCTCAATGATCTTAAATGTTGTTATGCTTGATAAAATATTTCCTTGAAGAATGGATAGAAGAATGCATGTGGATGGGTAAAGGACCTTCTTACTTGTGTGTACTAGAAGTACCTTTATAGGATTAGTTTTCAAATACTTAAATCAAATGAAGCTAAATTGCCACAATTAGTGAGATATTTAATGAAAATAAGAATAATAATCATCCTATAGATCTCTAATTAGGTATGATAATACAAATACCTCAACAAGATTCTATTAGTGACAGTCCTAAAATGATAATTAAGCTATTCCATTACACAATTAAAGCCTATTTCAATGAAAACTATGCTTAATTATGCTCAAAATATGATTCTAGCTCAATTTTTTTATAATGAGGATGCAATTCTCAAATATGTGGAACCTTTTCTCCCAATTTTATCCCTCTATTTATAGATTTTAGCAAGCATAGGGGGTGGAGTTTATTTTAATCATGGTTGCATTAAGGTTAAGTCCATGGTTTCAAAAATGGGGACAATTTATATATTTAAACCTCAAAGCTTGGGACAATGAGACAAAATGAGTGGTCAAGATGCTCTCACCTTATGAGTGATTGAGATTCAATTTTGGCTTAATCCATGTGAGTCCAATCCTTAATTCCTATTGTTTGTAGTAATTTCCTCCCATGCGGTGGGTGAGGGAAATTAGGAATTAATTAATTGAATTTAATTAATTTCTTCAGCCATGTGTACCCCTTGATTGGGTTAAATTTGATTTTAATTAAACTATACAAATAATTAGATTAGTTGCATAGTTAATTGATTTCCTTAATTTAATTGATTTAATTGGCTTTTGATTTCCAATTAATATTTGATTTTTTGCTTGATTGCAATTAATACCTTGATTTTTCCTTAGTTGCTCACTTGGTTTGATCTTGACCATTTTTAGGTGTCTACAAATGTCCCTCTTTGAATCGATGTGCGAAGCACATTGCTTCAAAGAATGTCTAATGTCTTGTTGTACATTCTTGATTACTTGGTTTGATTCCAATGATAGATTCAGATTCCCTAGCGAAATCCTGATTGATTCATGTTCTTGATGGTTGTTTTCACTAGTACAACTGGCACCTATTTTTGATGAACAATTGGTCAAATTTTCTACCAAAATTGGTTGAATAATTGACAAATGGTTTGGTCACTATTTTTTGAGTCAAATTTTTTACATATCATTGTTAAGGTAGAATGTTCTATGCCAATCTTGGTCAAAAGTCAAATTTTATATTAGGAAGTCATTAGGTTGAACTTTCGACCAAAGCAGGTCAAAAGCTTTAGACCATCCAACCAGGATGCCAAACCCACGATGCTAAATTTTGACACAAAGTGGTCGATATTTAGACTAATCTTTGTGAGGGTTTCGACCAAGGTTCGTCAAAATTTTGACTAATAATGGAATGTTAAAAAAAAACAACTAAAGTAAAATATCCAGAGTAATCACCAACGACATCCTGCTCAGTGATTAGTCTAGATATTTATCTTCAGGTGTTACTTTGCATTAATATATATCGCTTTGTATTTTGTTATGTTACTTTACTATTTTTTTTAATGGTAATTGGTAATTTTATTAATCATAACGGGTTATAACCTGGCCCGAACCAAGGATAGCTACATTCAAGAGAGATATCTCCCCAAATATTTGGTAAACCCACATCAATTACATAAGCTTTAGAAGATACAACTTCCCATGTTGATGCAAATGATCATCTAATCGCTCATCCACCTTGACTCGGCACCCAATAGGTCTTTTCTTTTCTCTGCCCTCTGGTGTGGCTGCTACCTTTCTAGCACTCTGCCCATCATCCAAACCATCCACTCCCTTTGTAACATTGGCCACTTTACATGCATTTCCAATTTCCTGATTTGATGTCTCACCATGCACAGCTTGAGAAAAACTCTTTTGCTACTTCACCTTCTTCTCCAACATATAATGATGGTGTGAGATGTCTTTCCACCAGGATGCAACCTTGGACATTCTTTTCTTGGAGAATTGTGAAACTTTATGCACTATCTAAAAACACCTCCTGCACCATAATGGAATCCATTTGTAATCTAGAGGCTATTCCAAGCACCCTTTACTAGTTTTAAGTAATTTTATACGATCACTAGCACATTTCATGCATGGATGAGAAATAGTAGCCAAAGTTTCTAGATTCTAAGAAGAGGTATGAGTGGAGGCCAAAGAAGGGATATTTGTGAAGGTTTTATAGACGTAGGTTACTGAATCATCATCTCTTCTTTGGTACTAAATCTAGAAACACTTGTATGTATATAGCCACTCTAGAAAATATCCACATCTAGCAAATCTCCACAAAAATCCCTTTTGGCCTCCATTGCATATACGTCTTCTCAGAATCTAAAAATTCTCCATTGATTCTCATCAATGTATGAATAAAATTTTGAGAAAATGCTTAATCCCTAATTCAATCTTTGACAAATAACATTGTGATAGAACACTTAAAGAATGTGGAAAGCTCACAATGTTTAGAGACACACTTGACTCCAAGTGCCATGTACAATAAAAATAATTTGTCCAATTTGGATAGTAAGTCTAATTTAATTTGTCCATTGACTGAGATCTTAAATTATTGATCTTCTCTTTGTTTTGAGAATAGTTTAACATTCTCTACTTAACAGGGCTAACCACGTGAAGGTGGAAGCTCATCTGGCCCCTCCTAGGAGCCTCTTATGACCCTTTACAACATTTTAAGACCTCTAAGATGTATTCTTAGGGATCATAAAGGGTTGTAAAGGGTCATAAGGGGTCTTGGGACACAATAGCTGAGAAACATAAATGTAGGCATCATGGTCACAATTTTTTGGAGACAACATAATTGAGTGGTATACCCAGATAATGCAAAGAAACCACTACTCCTCTGGTTCCAAGTTGACACTACATGATCCAAAAACCATAGCTAAGGAATAAATTTAGAGAGCAGAGGAGGGCCATAATGACCAAAATAATACAGGACAAACCTCAAGTTAAATAAGGCAACTGCACACATTTTAATAGATTTTCATTATTAAATAATGAAATTTGCATATACTAGTGTTCTAAGCCCCCTCATTACATGATTTATTATTGTAAGCCCCTCTGAATTACGCGTCTAGAAAATGAAACTAAAACCTATTGGGATTGAGACAAACCTTATAAAATAACAACAGCTAAGAAGGATCGCTTGCCAACATCTGTTGAATACATCTCTTGGAGGACCTTGTATTCAGCAGATGTTTGCAAGTGATCCTTCTTAGTTGTTGTTATTTTATAAGGTTTGTCTTAATCCCAATAGTTTTTAGTTTCATTTTCTAGATTCGTAAGTTAGAGGGGGCTTACAATAATAAATCATGTAATGAGGGGGTTTAGAACACTAGTATATGCAAATTTCATTATTTAATAATGAAAATCTATTAAAATGTTTGCAGTTGCCTCATTTAACTTGAGGTTAATCCTATATTATTTTGGTCATTATGGCCCTCCTCTGCTCTCTAAATTTATTCCTTATCTATGGTTTTTGGATCCCGCAGTGTCAACTTGGAACTGGAGGAGTAGTAGCTTCTTTGTATCATGTGTGTATACAACTCAATTATGTTGTCTCCAAAAAATTGTGACCATGATGCCTACAATTATGTTTCTCAGATGCTGTGATATCTACATTTATGTTTCTCAGCTGTCATGTTTATGTGCATGTTTTTTATGTGTTTGGGAAGACATCTTTCTAGCTTGGGCCTGGATCCTTTGATAATTAGCTTCATAATAATGAAGTAGATGACAGATGAACAATTAGCTTCCCAAAACAAATCCCATAAATGAACTATGTGTACCCCAATTCCTGTGCCCTATGTGCGTACCCAAATGATATATTTGAAACAACAAGGGTAAGGCTTAAAGAAGTTAATTTTGCATCACAATCTATAGTTTTTGCAGCAGTAGAGCATCAGGCACCACCTTCAGCACAATATGATCACTAGATAGATCTATATGTTTTATTCACAATGACCAAACTTCATAAAACATACAAACCTATCTAGTGATCATAATGTGCTAAAGGTGGTGCCTGATGCTCTGCTTCTACAACAACTACAGACTGTGATGAAAAATTAACTTCTTTAAGCCTTACCCTTGTTGTTTCGAATATATCATTTAGGTACACACAGAGGGCATAGGAATTGGGGTACACATAGTTTATTTATGAGATTTTTCTTGGGAAGCTAATTGCTCATCTCTCATCTACTTCATTTATTATCAAGATAATTGTCGAAGGATCCAAGCCCAAGCTAGAAAGATGTCTTCCCATTCCATTTAAGCCATATTCCTTGTTCTTGTCAAACTTCCTTGGTATGGTAGGCCTACTCTCTACAATACTCTTCTTCAATCTGTGTTCGACGATAAGCATCTTCTTCTTCTTCCTAATTGCAGCTAGAGCTTCCTTTTCATTAGGATTCAACTCCACTTCCCCCATCTCATCATCCTTGTCACCCTCAGCTGCCATCCTAAGCCCTTCTTCCCTCTCCAATTCTTCAAGCCTCTATAAGATATCTAGATCAATAAAGTCTACAACATTGTTTCCATCCATGATCTCAGGAATATCATCTTCTTTCCACTCTTCATTTTCCAAAATATACTACTTCTTCAAGCTTGTAGAGTAAACTCTAGCCCCACCATTTTCATTCTCAATATCCTTCTCCAGCTTTATGGCCTCCTTGGCAGCACGTGCCCTGGCATCCAAAACAACTTGAGGAATACAAGGGGGCCTCTCTTTCCCATCTCACAACTTGGGCATTGCAACATGAATCCTATTGAGACAACTACTGATCTTCTTTGAATTCATCTTAATTTCCACTCTTTGATCCAAAAACCTCTCGCATGTTGCATTCTTCACCACAATCACCCCTTCTTCCTTCAAAGCACTCATAGAGAGTAGTGCATCATCATCCCCCCCCTCCTGATTCCCAAAGAACCCACCCATATTTTTCCCAGCCTCATATCTCATCTCCGCAACCAATTTTGCATCCTCCTCTGGTAGTGTCTCTAGTGATTGCAAATAAATCTTATTACAAATTACAATAAGAGGCTTATTGGCAAATAGAGGTTTTATGTTGTGAAACAGAGCTTCCTATTGCACAATACTATAACCACAAGACCCTGAAACATCAAGGAAAAACAAAACAGCCGCCTTCAAATGAGCCAAGGCAATAATACTGAGCATCTCGATCGTGTTCTTGTCCACCAAGGGGTGGTCCAAAATACTAGGGGTATCAATAACCTAATACCTCAAGTAATTATAATAAGTATGCCTAACAAACAAAGACTTAGTAGTAAAAACATAAGGTTGCACATCCACATCCGCCCTAGTAATCTTATTAATAAAATAACTCTTGCCAAAATTAGGGTACCCATAGATCAAAATAGTCTTGGTATTTGGGTCAATAGACATGTTAGCTATTTTTCTTGTTGAATCACATTACAAACCTTAAATGCTTAAATAGAATTCTCTGATTCCTAGACTCCTGATTCACACAAGAGAAGACTAATTGACAAGGAGAAACTTCTTCTACACTTCGGGCTCCATAGACCTAGGCAGGTGTACCTGAAACATATGAATGATTACACAGTATATATAAAAGTGGACATTGTTCTTCTTTTCACCTTTTATTTAACCAACTTATGAAACACTCTAAACATGACCAAAATCAACTGTAAATAGAGTTTAACCAGATAAACCATGATTGTAAGAATAGCAAGAACCAGTGAGACAAGGATCTTCATCCTTCTTCTCTTTTAAGGAGGGGCAACCTAGTGATTCACTCTTCAAAGAATCAGTAAATGAATTATTCTTCTTGAATACAATCAGACATGAATGCTCATAACAATAGGAAAATAAAATGATTTCAATTAATGCTTGATGAAGAAAACTGGTATTCAAGCCAAGACTTGTGCCTTATCTATTAGCAAACAGAGTCAAAAAAATATGCAATCCCAGAAAACCCTAACTCCAACTCAAGAACCCGAATGAAATGCCTTCCAAACCATTCTTCTCATTTCAACACCTGGACATCAAATTCATATATACACCTTAAATTCTCAGAACTTGTATTCAAGATTGAATCTCTCCTTGAAAGAAACTTAAAAACAAGATCACAGCTACCTTATAGCCAGTGCATCAAAATGCCTTACAAACTGATACACAAGAACTAAGACAAGATACACAAAGACATCAACAAGAATTGAATAGGGATTCCATTATTTTCATAAAAATTCACCTGAAACTATACATTGCAAGACCATGCACACAAAAATATCAGACTCAGAAGCCTGAAGCTGTCCCAGTAGCATAAATTTTCAACATCCTTTACAAAATGAGAGAAAAACCAAGATATAACAAATGAGAGTCAGTTGAAAACTAGCTGAGAGCTATCCATCTTTGGCATGAAAATATCTCCAAGTTTTTCCACACTTTTCTCTGCAACTAATTCCCCAAACTGAACCACTATGTGCAATCATTTCTCCAACAGACTGATCCTAATTCTGATTTTGATCCTTGGATTTCAAACCCAGACTACTCTTTCATAGTTCACTGAAACTAAAAAATATTCATCACCATTGGATTCCTTGTCCTTTCCCATTTTTGGAAACATATAACACTTATATGTTCTAATAAAAATTGAATTTCTAGGACATTTTTCTGTGAACATGCATGGTCTTTTAAATTTTTGAATTATTTCCTATAGTGCAACTATATCAATTTTTAAATTCTTTTTTCAATCTGCAATTTTATATCATTTTATATTATTCTACACTTTGCCACAGGAATGCACCACAACTTGACACTTGTCACCATCTCATTTGTTGCTCGGACTTGACCATGGGCTAACCCTTGATTAGGAGATCTAGCGAATGACCTTGATCTCTTAATCTCCAAATTAATTCCTTAACCATAGTTAAACTCTGAGATCTGGTGAAATAGGCATTCTCTAAATCTCCAAGTCACTTCTTGACCCCAGGTTACATTTGGAGATCTGGCGACCAAGAAACCTCCAAATCTCTGAATGCTATCCCCTAATCACATGGGATCTAGAGAACTGGTGAATGGTGTATCTCCTGATCTTGGAATGTCATGGCCTTAACTGCTAGTGTTCAGTGACTTGGGGACTGGCAGTTAACTAGCCACTACCTCTGAATCTCCAGATTCTTGCTAACTACCCAGTTTGATTTGGCGAATCCATGAGCACTTGACACATGTCATCTTGAGGCCTTGTCACTGCCATCTACTACCTTCAAAATTAACTTACCACTAGGCCCACCATCATGGAAACCAAGGCACCAACATGGAGGGTCGCGTGAGCATAGCCTCCAGTCTTCATCTTATTTCATTGTGGGAGTAGATTTTCTTATAAATACCATATTTTCCCACTTCGGCATGCATGTGGGACAATGGATTTCATAGTTTTAAAGCCTTCTCTACATTTTCATTTAAAATATTGGGCCCACCGCCACATTGTATACCTCCAGCTAAGGGCCTACCAAGAGCCTCTCAATTCTTTCTTTATAATGCTTTGGAGTGGACTACTATAAAAACAATAGAAAAACCTATCCCACCACAAATGTGGGATAAAGCTTTTCCTGCGTGATTTTCAAACTTCAAACACAAACTTCAAACATGTGAGGCCTCCGTTTCAATTTGTTGGGTCTTCATTTGCTTGTAGCTGGCATCTCTGACCATTAATCTGGCATCCACACTTGTATGTTTCTTACAAATGTTGGCCCCTATTTAGATCAGAACTAGACAATGTGGATGTGAGTAGACTTCAGTCTCCTCCTCTTTCTTGCACAAGGTAGCGGCCTCTCTATTATTGCACGAACTCCCTCACACCATGCATTGGCTTCTTAAAAATGCATGAGGTAAGCTTGCCAATGTGTGGGCATCTCTAATGAATGCACAAGTCTCTCCATTTGGGTTAGTACGTGTGGTGTTAACTCACCCCATTTACCATATGCTAGCAATCCATTCAAATTGCAGCTCCCTCATACAATGGCCCTACTGGCAATTGTGCTAGTTGGCCTCCACATTAATCTCTTTGCACTTACAGTGCTACGCCCTTCTAGCCCATATTACATGGGACCTTCATTCAAACCTCATACATCCTTGAGAGATGTGTAAGCCTCCATTTTCTTTTCTTCAAACTCACGTCCCCTCTTCCTTTCATTTTTTTACAATGCACAAGCATCATACGCAAAATAATTTTCTTCCCACCTTAATGCGTGAAGCTTCACATTCATTTTAGTTCTCAAAATCCACCACCGCTGGCTCCACATTCCCACTACTGGTCTTCTTAGGCAAGAGAATATTATGAATTTTGGGGAGAATGCCACCATCCACAATGGTAATAGCTTCGAGAAGCTTGCATTTCTATTTAATAGATAGCCCCAAACTTGTTCTTTGCGTGGCCCCCCCATGTTTCTTTCACAGGCCTTATGCATAGGCATGAATGCCCACCTTTTGCAAAGTGTCAGATATACAGACCTTTTTTCATTGAACTTAGTGCTGCCATATAAAGTCTCTAGCGATTTTTCTTCATACTTGATCAAAAGTATCCCAAGCAAGGAAATTTCAAAGTGTGGCACAAATGCAAACTACTTATCCAATTTGATTTGATTGCTTGCTAGATATTCATTGATATTTGGAACTGAACCTTGCTTCTCATTCTTAGTGCCTGGGAACAACAAAACATGTGCCTCTGGCTCTACCCAACCCAGGATAGCTACATTGCTTTGAAGGAACTGAAGTATTGATTCTTTATATTGGGTGTAATTTTTGTTGTAGCCACATAATTTCTGATGTGTCTGAAAGTAGTCCCTAAACTTCATTATATATTTTCTAAACTCATTATGTGTGATGTTTTCATAGTCATGAAGTAAAAGAAATCAATATTTTAAAGAAATGAACATTCATTGTCCTTGACAACCAAACATGAATGCCACCGAGTCACCTTTGGATTCTTGAGTATCAACCAGAATAGGCACACTAGAAAAGGAGTTTTGCCTTGACAAGCCTTCTTTTGGTTGCACAAATGCAAGCTTTATTGTTTTGATCTTGCAACAACATTACAAATTTTATCCCATTTCTAAAGATTGCTTTTAAAAAAGATATCCCAGTCGATCGCAACTTTGAATCAAAAGCCATTTCAACACTCGAGCATAGATCCTCCTCACAGATTCACCCAAAGCTTATGCATCATTGTCAAATCGAAGAGCACAAAACTAGGGAAACATGATAATTTCCAATATACTCCATCAACATGCCAAACCTCAGCTTATGAGGAACTTCTAGTCAGAAGATATTGTTTTCCGAACATGCCTACTTCAAATTATCCTACAAATCAAACATGTCAAAAAAATAGACTGGGTTTGGAATGGGCTTTAAAAACTAGGCTAAACATGACGTCAGGATCTGAAAATAGGGGCATTTTTTCTTTGTCATACAGAGAGTATAATTTCACAATTAGGGCTCATGAAGAATAACAGGGTGCATTTGGCAATCAAGCAAAGACAGGCTGTAACGCCCCGCCAGGAAACCCAAGAGGACAAGACATAAACCTCTATAAAATGCAAGTAGTAAATTTCTTTTTTTAAACATAAGTGAATCATCCAACATCATATAAACCATCTACATGCATAAGATATTCATGGAATCATGAGCTTAAAAGATCTACGTTCATTTTAATGCATCAAGTTAAATGTCCCTAACTTATTTCTTTTATTAAAAATAAGTGAATCATCCAACATCATTATTCCTTTCACCAACTCATTCCATAAATTCATATTGATTTCATCTACATCTACTATCCTTTATATCACTTTTCTCTAATAATTTAGGTAAGAGATTAATATTAATTAAGGTAGGCATTATCCTAGGTACTTCATTAACATGAACCAAGTATTAACATTATAATCAAGTTACTATTTTATTGCATTGTTTCATAACCATTCATTGTTAATAATTTCAATCACTAACCTATCATTTCTCAATAATTTCCTTGGATCCTTCATCAAGAGAGAATACATTATTGTTGTGATACATCATTATATATAACTATATTTAAGATTATTTCCTTTACACATGGACAACATAAGAGGATAGGAGAAATAACATAAATACTTTATTTTAATACTAGTAACATGTCCAATATTCCACATTCTTTTCCCTTTCTTTTACCTAGAACTACCCATTCCCTTAGCATTGCCTTGAATTGAGATTACATCAATACTACAAGACTCCTTTTAGGAGATTAAAAATTACATGAATACAAATACATAAGTACATCTCAACATATTAAAATATCCAATAAGAAATCTTCAACTGCAGATCTGGAAAGGAATATGTGCTAGGATCATCCAAAGAATCACGATCAATACCTCGATATAAATATTAACCACCCAACCATGTGGAACCAATAGGCCCACTCCCCCGAGCTAGGAGATAGAACCAAAGGCCCATACAAGAGGTAACAACTAGGAAATTCCTAAGGTGGTGATAAAAGTTCCCCAAAGTCACAACAAAAAAAAAGAAAAGACAAGAAGACCACAAGGAATACCAGAGGCATGATCAAATTTGATAGAGAATCTAAGCTACAAGCTAGGTGAGTGTCATCGCATAGCCCTCACCCCTTGGGTTGTCCTGGTACTAGCCACTCTTGGCCCCGGCCCCCAAGTAGGCACATGCGGAACCGAAGGCCTCTCGTACAGACAAGGTCATCTAGTCGTACCTACGCATAGGTACCTTCTCCCACTCCCATCCTTAGTCTTTACTAGCACTAAAGGCATGGGCGAGGCACAATTAATCTTGATTAGTGTGTAATTTCTCATTCCCAATTCATTTATTTAGGTTATCACTTGATTAAATAACTCATAGTAGGTTATCCTGGTACTAGCCACTTAGGGCCCCGGCCCCTCACTATGAGCCACTCACCTAGTGTACTTAGGTTCCCTAACATACATATAAAAATCATAAGAACATAATAGATTCATCATCAAGAATTTATATCAATTCCATAACAACATTTGATTGAGTTTAGGAAAACATATGTTGTCCCTAGTCCATTTGACAACCCTAAACCCAATATGACATTAAGAATGTTCCAAACATATAAGAAGACATCCAAGTGATATTATAAACATATTCAGAGTATAAATAAATTCAATTAACCAAAAACAAATTCTAATAGCCTCTGGTAACCATACGAAACCTTAAAACTTAATGATGTTCTTAAACTGAATTATTTCAAGCAAGGATTAAATGCAAAGAATAGTCATCATAGAACAGTCATCCATATCTTCCACAAAACATAAAATAAAGGAAATCGCTTCGGTGGAGATTTAGATAACATAATTATGGACTTTCAATTTTATTTTTAGGAAGATCCAACGGTGGGAAAGAAAGTTATGACTTCTGGTTTAAAACAGAAAACTCTGGTTAGGGTTCAGACCTGCCTTCACTAAAACGGTTGTAATTTTCACAAAACATAATAAAAATTCTCCGAACCAATTGGAAATTAAAGATAAGACTTAGGATAATCTCTGATATCAAATTTAGACTTCTATATAATCATATCAGCCTGTAGCATACGAATACATTTGACAGAAAATTCGGAATCAAGAATGGACAGGCATAGTCTGCCAAAATGTCAAAAATAAGGCATTAATTTGACCCTAAAAATAAAATCAGAGAGATACCCATTTGAGATCTATGAATTTTACTTCCAGAAAATTAATTTATTAAAACCTTAGATTCAATTTAAATTATTATAATAATAGATCTCCAAAAATGGGTTGCTAAAAACCCTAGGAAAACACATGCCAATTCTTACAAACAAAAACTCAAAACTTTAAAATAACCATAGAAATGAAAAGTACAGATATAATAAATAATGATAATATATAAATAGATCCATAATCTATGAGACACATAAAGTAACTAAAATATTCAATCCATACCTCATGTCCTACGAAGGTTGAATCGAAGAAGGAAGGAAACAAAAGAGAAGACAATTCCAAACTTGAGATGCATCCTTCAAACCCTATCCACTTTCAGAAATCTCCATGAAAGAAATAAATAATTCCACAGCAAAGAATCCCTCTCTCAACTACTGAAATTCTCACAAAAATGTCTCTCTCCCAAAAGCAAGGATAACCAAAAATTCTTAAAGATATATGCTTACAAACTCTCCCTCACATCTCCAAGTTTTCTCTCCAAAATCTCCATGAAAAGTAAGGCCATCCTCTCCTCAATGCTTCAGCCCAAAATCTCCTCTCTTCAAATGAGAAAGTAGTGCATATAAATAGATTTCCAAAGGTTGAGAGGAAAATTAACCAACTCCCAACTAACTCTTAACTAAAGGGTATTATAAAATAACTTAATATCATAAAATTATATTACTCACATATACAATAAAAGATTATTTGTATTCATTCATACAAATATGTAATATTATCCTAACATATATGCATATGCCATCATTAATTACATCAATATCTATATATATAACCTATCCACATTATTAATAATTAACAATTGAGAAAAATATACCTTGCATTATTTAATATTTAATTATTAATAATATTATACTTTACATTAATCCCAAAATATACACCATCAACAATATCTACAATAATTAACATATAATCACATATAAATTATATATATATAAATACATATATGTGTGCACCCATATATATATTTCTATATATATATTTATATTTATATAGATACATGCCAAATACCAAACACTATAATCTATAAGATTATGAAGTAATAGATCACATTATTATTACCTATTTATAATTACTATAGGATATAATCACTGAGGTAGAATAAAATCACATGCCTCAAAATAAATTTAATCATCCAAAGAGGCCATACAAATCATCTATGAAACATATCGAGAAAACCATAAGATCAAACAAGGTCAACTAAAGTCAACAAGGAAAGTCAAGCCAAACTCCTGAAACACAACATAGAAAGATTAACTAAGAATCATACCAAGAAGGAGAAATAAATAAAATGAGTAAAAAAATCATACAACCAAATGAATTCAAGTGGTCACAAGGCACTAACTACAACCATGCCCAACCGGGTGCGTTGGATCTGGGTTTTTGACCCAAAGGTTGACTGACAAAGAGGGAACCCTAATATTCCCAAATTGGAATAATGACAAAGGAAGACTCATGTAGGGGCCTTAGTACTATCTCCATAACAACAACCATCGAGGATTTGAGGGCATGCTCAGACCTGTGAAGCCAGGTGAAGTCGATGCCCGGTACCTGCAAGCCTGCATCACAAAGAAGAAATACATATGCACGGATATACATATAAAAGAAAACATTGCAGACAGATGACCAGGATCGATACATCATGTGGACCTCAGCTATGTGAGTAACTACGACTTCGTCCTGAATCATGAAAACACATCATGTATATATATACACTCAAAGCATGTAGCATCATCATAATGAAAGTTAGAATCTCAAGAATTGTGTTAGTCTCTTATCAATACTAATAATAAATTAACATAATCAAATCATCAAGTGAGATACAAGATTCATCCAAGGTAACCTTAATAGAAGAAAATATAAATAACCACTTATATATATCTATCAAGTACATATCATATAACATCCTAACTATGTTCATAAAGGTCTTGTAGGTACTCAATACATACATGGAGATAAATACATACAAGAATGATACCTTTAGATAGTATGTCTGATATTAGAATCATTGAGTACTAGCTTATGAAATTATTATAAACAACTATAGGAATAGATCAAACAAGTATCATGTACAACTTAAGCTGTAAGAAAACATCGAAGGATCTTAATTCTTTCAAAAACACAAAACTTATATTAGGGTTAGAGGGGTATTACATCCTCCCCCACTAAGATTCGACTTACTCCTGGAAGTCGGGAATGTGAACTATATATCACACATTATCTAACAGAATTATATTATTACTATTCTAGATCCTAATTTAATGACTGCACACATTCTTCTCCTATCAAGAGTTTTGGTAAATCCTATCTTATTACAACTTTAGTGTAGATTAACTCAATTCAATTAGTAATGACTTTCAAAAAGAATTACCTATGTGAGTCTATCCCTTTATGCTGTAAGTTTGTTAACAAGATACTTGAAATTGCATCAAAATTATTGTTATCAAGTTGAAACTCTAAGGTATTCATGTTTACTCACTAATATCAATATATTAGAAAATTGCATGTTTTACCAACTAAGATTATCACTTCCTTTCACAATATCCAAGTTCCTATCTATGGTAACCAGTATAAAAAAAAGAAAGAATTTATGATATATTTTCCCTTTTGAGACATAATCTAACCCTACATAATACAACTTGTGAGACCTTATTACAAATAAGGTCCAAAATTCATGTTCCTTACAAGCTATGAATACCAAACATAGAGAGGTATGTAACATTTATATTTGTTATGATCATGAAGGGGATACATCAAATAATTTTTATTTACTTTTGTAATCATGAAAATAAAACAATCTAGATACTTGAAACTTACCATTTTCATTAACACATAGTTTTATAAGAAATATTTCTTTCCATCAAAGCTTTAAGTAGAATTCCAATGACATAGGACACACAAATTTTACAATATACATATTCTAAGTCATCTTTCACAATAGTTGTAGTGCTTGATTTCCAAAAACACATTCACACCCTAGAGGAGATCTAAACAATTTACAATTTATTGCACTATTATTCATTAAGTTGGGATCCCTTCTTAAAGCTTACTATTTATCTATGCACTTTTCCCTAATTTGCATGTTAGACAATTTCCATATGGCATTTTCTTAAGAGTTATTTCAAATTCTTTATTGCATAACGATCATAGATCCATTAAGAGAGAAAGAAGTATATGAGTCCTACTACTATCTTCATAACCACAACATCTAAATTAATAACATTAACTACTGTACATAACTTTAATTTCTACCCTTTACCTATTTGAAACATTACCCTCGTACACTTTAAAATTTTGAGATAACATCAGTTCTAAGTAGAAATTGAGTAAGGTACATTTCTATAACATTTATTTACCACAACAACTCCTTATTCATAGTTGATCAATCACTTAATGTTGTTAATTTCTTACTACTATGGTGTTGATCACAATGTATACAAAACATGAATTTGTTTCCAAAATACCCATCTAGGATCCTAACTATTTACTAGGCATTTTGCAAGACATATATTTAATAAAAACAACTTCCATCATTAGTACAAATAATCCATCATCACACATACTCTTCCCTAGAATTTCTTGATTATGTTATCTTAAATCCTTTTTGTGCAATTTAATAAGATATGCAGAAAGGATATAACTTCTTACCAAGATAGGGACAAAAATTCCTCTTCCTAAATGAAAATGTGAATTATAGCCTATGATAAAATCTTGGGGACATAGGTCCTTCACCCAAGGGTTTCCTAATTGAGTATTTACAAATTTTCCTAATATATTATTGCCTTGTCTAAACAATTTTAGTCATGCAAAACTTATTTCTTAAGAGGGTAGAGAGAAAGAGAGAGAGAAATGCATATGACAGTAAATTATTTGTTCCTAATTTATTTATTTATTATTATTATTTTTATTTTTTTTTCACTTCTTTCCTAGGTACATATTATTAGCCATGTAATCTAATTATTGCCCTATCATTCCTATCAAGTACTACCACAATCATTTCATTATTTAAAGATCCAAAAGAAATCTATTTCTAAGATACCTTGAGTAGGATAAATTTCAACTACGTATTTGTAAGAAGATAGAGTGCACAACATTATATTATAGGTAGGATCAAGGGGTAATATTATCTACTACCATAATTAAGATTCAAAATATTTAGTATCCTTTAACTTTTGACCCTTCTAAGGATACCATTACCTTTCAAGAAAACAAACACAAGTCTCAAGAATTCTTCGCCATTCCATTAATATTATAAGAAACATACACTTAACACATCATTGATCTCATTATGCAAAAACATAAGTAATTGTTAGAATATAACTCAATCATAGAGGAATAGGTGTGGCCTTGTAAGACAATACAACATAAGAACACGAAATGTAGCCTTTGTTTCCTAAGATTCAAGTTTTAGCATAACAACATAATCCAAAAAGAGACAAAGTTAAGATACTCAAGGTTATGCATAGGTGAGCTATGAGACCTAGAGTTCCCAGTGTAGAAACCTAGGGCTCTGATACCAGATGTAACGCCCCGCCAGGAAACCCAAGAGGACAAGACATAAACCTCTATAAAATGCAAGTAGTAAATTTTTTATTTATTTATTTATTTATTTTAACTGGAATAATATTCATCATTACACTTCATATTTCTAAAAGAAGAAATAATTTTCTACTACTTGAATGTAAGATTTATACAACTTAAGTCCTCCCGGGTTCCCTAACGTTGCTACCTAAGCAACATCATATAAACCATTTACATGCATAAGATATTCATGGAATCATGAGCTTAAAAGATCTACGTTCATTTTAATGCATCAAGTTAAATGTCCCTAACTTATTTCTTTTATTAAACATAAGTGAATCATCCAACATCATTATTCCTTTCACCAACTCATTCCATAAATTCATATTGATTTCATCTACATCTACTATCCTTTATATCACTTTTCTCTAATAATTTAGGTAAGAGATTAATATTAATTAAGGTAGGCATTATCCTAGGTACTTCATTAACATGAACCAAGTATTAACATTATAATCAAGTTACTATTTTATTGCATTGTTTCATAACCATTCATTGTTAATAATTTCAATCACTAACCTATCATTTCTCAATAATTTCCTTGTATCCTTCATCAAGAGAGAATACATTATTGTTGTGATACATCATTATATATAACTATATTTAAGATTATTTCCTTTACACATGGACAACATAAGAGGATAGGAGAAATAACATAAATACTTTATTTTAATACTAGTAACATGTCCAATATTCCACATTCTTTTCCCTTTCTTTTACCTAGAACTACCCATTCCCTTAGCATTGCCTTGAATTGAGATTACATCAATACTACAAGACTCCTTTTAGGAGATTAAAAATTACATGAATACAAATACATAAGTACATCTCAACATATTAAAATATCCAATAAGAAATCTTCAACTGCAGATCTGGAAAGGAATATGTGCTAGGATCATCCAAAGAATCACGATCAATACCTCGATATAAATATTAACCACCCAACCATGTGGAACCAATAGGCCCACTCCCCCGAGCTAGGAGATAGAACCAAAGGCCCATACAAGAGGTAACAACTAGGAAATTCCTAAGGTGGTGATAAAAGTTCCCCAAAGTCACAACAAAAAAAAAGAAAAGACAAGAAGACCACAAGGAATACCAGAGGCATGATCAAATTTGATAGAGAATCTAAGCTACAAGCTAGGTGAGTGTCATCGCATAGCCCTCACCCCTTGGGTTGTCCTGGTACTAGCCACTCTTGGCCCCGGCCCCCAAGTAGGCACATGCGGAACCGAAGGCCTCTCGTACAGACAAGGTCATCTAGTCGTACCTACGCATAGGTACCTTCTCCCACTCCCATCCTTAGTCTTTACTAGCACTAAAGGCATGGGCGAGGCACAATTAATCTTGATTAGTGTGTAATTTCCCATTCCCAATTCATTTATTTAGGTTATCACTTGATTAAATAACTCATAGTAGGTTATCCTGGTACTAGCCACTTAGGGCCCCGGCCCCTCACTATGAGCCACTCACCTAGTGTACTTAGGTTCCCTAACATACATATAAAAATCATAAGAACATAATAGATTCATCATCAAGAATTTATATCAATTCCATAACAACATTTGATTGAGTTTAGGAAAACATATGTTGTCCCTAGTCCATTTGACAACCCTAAACCCAATATGACATTAAGAATGTTCCAAACATATAAGAAGACATCCAAGTGATATTATAAACATATTCAGAGTATAAATAAATTCAATTAACCAAAAAAAAATTCTAATAGCCTCTGGTAACCATACGAAACCTTAAAACTTAATGATGTTCTTAAACTGAATTATTTCAAGCAAGGATTAAATGCAAAGAATAGTCATCATAGAACAGTCATCCATATCTTCCACAAAACATAAAATAAAGGAAATCGCTTCGGTGGAGATTTAGATAACATAATTATGGACTTTCAATTTTATTTTTAGGAAGATCCAACGGTGGGAAAGAAAGTTATGACTTCTGGTTTAAAACAGAAAACTCTGGTTAGGGTTCAGACCTGCCTTCACTAAAACGGTTGTAATTTTCACAAAACATAATAAAAATTCTCCAAACCAATTGGAAATTAAAGATAAGACTTAGGATAATCTCTGATATCAAATTTAGACTTCTATATAATCATATCAGCCTGTAGCATACGAATACATTTGACAGAAAATTCGGAATCAAGAATGGACAGGCATAGTCTGCCAAAATGTCAAAAATAAGGCATTAATTTGACCCTAAAAATAAAATCAGAGAGATACCCATTTGAGATCTGTGAATTTTACTTCCAGAAAATTAATTTATTAAAACCCTAGATTCAATTTAAATTATTATAATAATAGATCTCCAAAAATGGGTTGCTAAAAACCCTAGGAAAACACATGCCAATTCTTACAAACAAAAACTCAAAACTTTAAAATAACCATAGAAATGAAAAGTACAGATATAATAAATAATGATAATATATAAATAGATCCATAATCTATGAGACACATAAAGTAACTAAAATATTCAATCCATACCTCATGTCCTACGAAGGTTGAATCGAAGAAGGAAGGAAACAAAAGAGAAGACAATTCCAAACTTGAGATGCATCCTTCAAACCCTATCCACTTTCAGAAATCTCCATGAAAGAAATAAATAATTCCACAGCAAAGAATCCCTCTCTCAACTACTGAAATTCTCACAAAAATGTCTCTCTCCCAAAAGCAAGGATAACCAAAAATTCTTAAAGATATATGCTTACAAACTCTCCCTCACATCTCCAAGTTTTCTCTCCAAAATCTCCATGAAAAGTAAGGCCATCCTCTCCTCAATGCTTCAGCCCAAAATCTCCTCTCTTCAAATGAGAAAGTAGTGCATATAAATAGATTTCCAAAGGTTGAGAGGAAAATTAACCAACTCCCAACTAACTCTTAACTAAAAGGTATTATAAAATAACTTAATATCATAAAACTATATTACTCACATATACAATAAAAGATTATTTGTATTCATTCATACAAATATGTAATATTATCCTAACATATATGCATATGCCATCATTAATTACATCAATATCTATATATATAACCTATCCACATTATTAATAATTAACAATTGAGAAAAATATACCTTGCATTATTTAATATTTAATTATTAATAATATTATACTTTACATTAATCCCAAAATATACACCATCAACAATATCTACAATAATTAACATATAATCACATATAAATTATATATATATAAATACATATATGTGTGCACCCATATATATATTTCTATATATATATTTATATTTATATAGATACATGCCAAATACCAAACACTATAATCTATAAGATTATGAAGTAATAGATCACATTATTATTACCTATTTATAATTACTATAGGATATAATCACTGAGGTAGAATAAAATCACATGCCTCAAAATAAATCTAATCATCCAAAGAGGCCATACAAATCATCTATGAAACATATCGAGAAAACCATAAGATCAAACAAGGTCAACCAAAGTCAACAAGGAAAGTCAAGCCAAACTCCTGAAACACAACATAGAAAGATTAACTAAGAATCATACCAAGAAGGAGAAATAAATAAAATGAGTAAATAAATCATACAACCAAATGAATTCAAGTGGTCACAAGGCACTAACTACAACCATGCCCAACCGGGTGCGTTGGATCTGGGTTTTTGACCCAAAGGTTGACTGACAAAGAGGGAACCCTAATATTCCCAAATTGGAATAATGACAAAGGAAGACTCATGTAGGGGCCTTAGTACTATCTCCATAACAACAACCATCGAGGATTTGAGGGCATGCTCAAACCTGTGAAGCCAGGTGAAGTCGATGCCCGGTACCTGCAAGCCTGCATCACAAAGAAGAAATACATATGCACGGATATACATATAAAAGAAAACATTGCAGACAGATGACCAGGATCGATACATCGTGTGGACCTCAGCTATGTGAGTAACTACGACTTCGTCCTGAATCATGAAAACACATTATGTATATATATACACTCAAAGCATGTAGCATCATCATAATGAAAGTTAGAATCTCAAGAATTGTGTTAGTCTCTTATCAATACTAATAATAAATTAACATAATCAAATCATCAAGTGAGATACAAGATTCATCCAAGGTAACCTTAATAGAAGAAAATATAAATAACCACTTATATATATCTATCAAGTACATATCATATAACATCCTAACTATGTTCATAAAGGTCTTGTAGGTACTCAATACATACATGGAGATAAATACATACAAGAATGATACCTTTAGATAGTATGTCTGATATTAGAATCATTGAGTACTAGCTTATGAAATTATTATAAACAACTATAGGAATAGATCAAACAAGTATCATGTACAACTTAAGCTGTAAGAAAACATCGAAGGATCTTAATTCTTTCAAAAACACAAAACTTATATTAGGGTTAGAGGGGTATTACATAGGCTCTTAGAATTGCAAACTGGGAAACATAGTAAAATAGTGATTTGTGCATACGGACTGGCCCTGGGAAAGTATGCTAAAAGATTCATCAAGACTTTTAACCTGGCAGAATTGTAGTATTTTTAGAATAGAACACAGTGGTATAACCCATTTAGGTTCATCAATCATGGATCAAAAGTTATAATATCACAAACAGGGGTATAAATCAATCTACACATTTCACAACTTGTAAAACAACAGAAGTTGTACTTGCAATCACATTTGCAAACTAAGCAAACGGATTCATCATGACTTCAAAATTAAAAAATAAGAATTATTTGACCCCTAGAATATGATGAAAAAGCAATTTTATCAATAGGGTCAACTAGGTCAAAGATATAACTTGTCAAATAGGCCCTTCTAGAATTCTGAACAATTACACAAGTCCATGACAACAACAAACTGTTGTGAAATTAAGATCAAGTGTATATGGCTTTTAAATTTATCTTAAATTAACTTGATATGTGTGATATATATAATCACAATATATATTCATATATATATTTATATATAAACAAATATATCTATATATATTATATTGTAATTCTGCACATTAAAGAAGAGAGAGACTGTATTGTTATTCATTCGGTGTCTAAACATCAATAGCACTTTGCAATTATATACTATAGTGCACAGTCCTAGTTTGATGAGACGTGACTCATTCATAAGTCACGACTCATCAAAACCTACCAAATAAACTATTTGTAATATGCTGTTAACACTAATGCGCACTGTGTATTTAGTGCGATACACATTATAACGATACCGTTAATCATTCTGTGCAGAGTATTAATTAATATCGATAATACTGATATTATAAAGCGCGAATAATATGATAGTATAATGCGCGAATAATACCGATAGTTATCGGTAGTCAATAAATGCATTAGACCCGATAACTATCGGGTACCTCAATTAATCTGATCACTATTAGTGATATCGGTTAGTAATTGAATATTTCAAAACTTAATATGTTAATATATATGTAGTTATAATTATATATATATATATTAATATATATATATATGTGAAATATATATTGATAGACTTAATTCAAGAATATATATATATATATGTGTATATTAATATGTCTATAATTTTTCAAATATATATTAATATATACAAATATAATATATGAACTATCTGAACGATGCTATCAATTTCAACACTCTCTCTTAGCTAGGGAAGATAAAATGTAACTCACAATAAGTTCATAAATTGTGAGGGTTAGTTCTCTAGGTGGATTGCCTCTATCGGCGATTCTATCCACAAGCTCCTGTGCGGATTGCCTCCATCGGCGATTCTATCCACAATTCATGAGCTAAGGTGTGGATTGCCTCTATCGGCGATTCTATCCACAAGCTCCTGTATGGATTACCTCTATCGGCGATTCTATCCACAACTCATGAGCTTCAAGGTGGATTGCCTCTATCGGCGATTCTATCCACAACTCATGAGCTTCAGAGTGGATTGCCTCTATTGGCGATTCTATCCACAAGCTAGATATATTTATTACAAAAGAAAAATTATTGCAAGATCGTCACCTTCCAATAATTTTAAAAAATACAAGTGATAAATCATTTGGAAGTCATCACTTCCTTATGATTTACACAGGGCCCATAATTAAAAAATAACATTAACATAATAATCAATAATCATTACAAGTTTTACCTTAGAAGTGTTTCACCTTCAATAGTGAACTCCCTCTTAATCATAAGGTATCTTGAATTCCATTTAGAAAAGGCATTTCTCTGAACATATATTTGAATTATTTACTTCAACAAGGGAAGCTTGCATTCTAAGTCTGTCAGGACAGTTTCTTGCGCTGTGACCATATTTGTCACATCTAAAACATTGCATTGAAGAGTAGTCTCTTGGTTTCTTGAACGGCTGTTGACCATATGTCTTCTTGCCCTTTTTCCTTTTTGAACTAGTGACAAGAGCCTGAACATCTTCTTTAGTGGATTCCAAGACTCCTCTGGATTTGAAGTTGTACTCTTCTTGAATGCAGTCAGCTTTTAGTTGATCAAATTTGGGGAGTTTGGTGCGAGCACTTACTCCTTGTCTAAAGTTTTCCCATGAGATAGGGAGCCCATTTAGAGTTATCATAGATAACTCTTTATTATCATAAATGTGACCAATAGAAGAGAGTTGATTCCTTAATTCTGTTATCCTCATAAAATATGAGGTGATAGTCTCTCCTATACTCATTTTAATATTAGAAAGTTGATTTTTAAGAGTAAGAATTCTACTGGTGTTGTTGATCTCAAACTGGTTTTCCATGGCTTTGAACATGTCATAAGCAAAGTCTAACTTTGAGATGACAGGTAGTAGATGATTTTTCACTCCATCCACTAATAATTCCATTGCTCTAATATTGTCTTTTTCCCAATTATTTTTCTCATCATTTTCATTAGATTGAGGAGGTTTCTCTATTATTGATTTCAAGTTATTTTTCCTCAATACTAACATCATTCGAAGTTTCCATGATTCAAAATCGGAGGCACCTTCAAGTCGGTCTTCTAGTTTCATTCCATTTGCCATTTTGAGATTTCCAAAAATCTGATCTTGATCTTCCTTCAATTTAATTGGAACTTCCTTCAAGCGGTTAGGCTTCAACGAAGGAACCTGGCTCTGATACCATGTTGTGAAATTAAGATCAAGTGTATATGGCTTTTAAATTTATCTTAAATTAACTTGATATGTGTGATATATATAATCACAATATATATTCATATATATATTTATATATAAACAAATATATCTATATATATTATATTGTAATTCTGCACATTGAAGAAGAGAGAGACTGTATTGTTATTCATTCGGTGTCTAAACATCAACAGCACTTTGTAATTATATACTATAGTGCACAGTCCTGGTTTGATGAGACGTGACTCATTCATAAGTCACGACTCATCAAAACCTACCAAATAAACTGTTTGTAATATGCTGTTAACACTAATGCGCACTGTGTATTTAGTGTGATACACATTATAACGATACCGTTAATCATTCTGCATAGAGTATTAATTAATATCGATAATACTGACATTATAAAGCGCGAATAATACGATAGTATAATGCGGAAATAATACCGATAGTTATCGGTAGTCAATAAACGCATTAGACCCGATAACTATTAGGTACCTCAATTAATCTGATCACTATTAGTGATATCGGTTAGTAATTTAATATTTCAAAACTTAATATGTTAATATATATATTAATATATATGTAGTTATAATTATATATATATATTAATATATATATATATATATATATGAAATATATATTGATAGACTTAATTCAAGAATATATATATGTGTGTGTATATTAATATGTCTATAATTTTTCAAATATATATTAATATATACAAATATAATATATGAACTATCTGAACAATGCTATCAATTTCAACACAAACTACCAACTTTGAGGGGTTCAAAACCTAATCAAACGGATTCGAAATGACTTGAAAATTGGAACATAGGTTCTTTGATATGCATACCAAACATCCTCAAAGTGGTGGGTCATGAAACATTTTTTGGATGCAAGATATTCAAAGGCAAACTGGGCTGCTGTACTTTGTTCGACACTTAGGTAGAATTGTGCAATTTGACACCTGCTCAAAATAGGACTTCACCGAATGATTCGGGATGATAAAATAACATCATATAATGCATGCATATACTAAATGGAGTATGTTAAACACCTGGGACACCTTATAACCTTCAAAATGACAGCTGGGTACCTATGCATGAAAAGCATTTATAGGAGCTAAAATTTCACAATTTTCTCAACTTGTGACCCAAAATGAGCGTGCAATTTTGAGTCCCAATAGTGGCTCTGACTGTGGATGTGTGCCCCATGTGGGCATGCAAAGAACTTGAGAATCTCATGGTAGAAGTAGACCACCCCACAAAACCTCTCTTGAACAGCTTTATTGAAAGCAAGAAAACTACTCTGACTATGTACAAATGATGGTCCCGGGTCACCGAAAAGTTCTCAAAACTTCTTACCTCTGTCATATACTTGATTTTCATTTCTTCCTTCTTGAGGTAAGCTAGAAATTTCATTCCCATTTGTTTCACCAAACATATCAATACTTTCAACCATCTCATTAGGCAAAACAAAATATATATCTTCATTTGCATAGTGCATGTAAAAACTTGAAACACTTTCTTCATCTTGCTCAGTATGAAAATAAGACTCAACATGCTCATGAATACTACCATCAAACTGAAACTAATCTTCATCTACTGATGCATGCTATCAATCAAAAATGCAAAAGTCTCATACTCTTCTTGATAGAAAGCATCATTCATACCTTGACTTTGCATATCCTCAAGTGTAGCCGGTTGGAGTTCAAATGAATAATTAGATTTATACTCACACATTTCATCATCATCAAATTTTGAAACCACTCAAAAACCTTCCAATGCATCTTCATAATCAAAATGCTGATTAGTATTCATATCACATAAATCATTATTAAATTTACTATTAAGTGTCAGCTGATCTTCAAATACAACTCTATCAAGCACTTCATCATCAAACTCACAAAATGCAACATCATCATTTAAAACTCTGTCGCACATGGAAGAAAAACATTCTGATTTCTCACATCAAAATGACAGTATGTCATCATTTACATCTGGATCAACTAAATCTGAAACCTCCATGTGTTCTTCAAACAACGGATTGATAACTCCATGTAACACTCCTCTTTGAACACTATGACAAAAAATGGGTTGATCATCATCAAAATCCTCATCATATAAAGCACTAGTAAACACTTTAAACTCACTACCCATTTCATTTTTATGGAGACTTTTAGCATATGAAGAAAAATCAGAACTATATGAAGATTCACTTTCAACATCACCTACCAAGCATATAGTGTCCATAATTACAACTTCTTCATTACCTTGTTTAGGATAACCATTACGAAAAGACCATGATTCACCCCTAAACTCTCTGTTATATGCTGCAACTTCATTATCCAATGTAGAACTATTAGATAACCTTTCATTCAAATATTCATGTTCAACTTCATTAATATCACATTAAATCACCATTTCCTTATCTTCATACTTTGAGGACAAATAACTCTCAAAATCTTCATATTCAAGCTGATTTGTATAATGCAAAAATTGAGATGCATTTTCATTTTCAGATTTAGAAAAAGAATTCATACCTTCACTTTCAAATGAGTGTTCACTTCCATCATTACTTTCTTCTTCCCATGTTGCATCTGACTCATACAAAGACATCTCAACATCATTGCCTTCATCATTCTCACTTGAATGACCACTTTAAGCACTATGTTCCTCGACTATGACTGATATGCATGTGAATCACATTCTTCATCTTGTGTTATCAGCTCTTCTTGAAATGTCAGATCAGCAACTTCAAATTCATCATTAGAGACATAACTTTCAGCCTCTTCATTTTCACAAGACTGAGATATAGGTGCAACAACCTCATGTCTAGAAACATTAGCAATATCATGTTCATAATCAACATTACAAGAATTTGCTATCGTAGCTAATTTACGATCCAAAATATCAGCACATTGTTCAATTCTATCAAAGTCTGAAGTATATCTTACTGTTGTAGCATCATGAACACATGTTTCATCAATAGCAAAAGACTCAACTGCATCTATACATATATTCTGATTTAGAATTTAAACTTGATTATAAACTACAGCAGAAGTGTTGATACGTTGATTTGAAACTGAGGCATCAACACTACATTCTTCTTTTCTTTCACATTCATTATACCAGAAAATGTTCATGGCAAAATGACCTCTAGTCAATCCATACTTCAAATTGTTTTCAATATCCATTGCAGTTATAAATGCCTAATATAATGATTTAGGTTCTTTATCCCTCAATAAGTAATTCATTTTCTTGTCAAATGCATTGAAGTAAACACTTACACACACTTGATCATTGGGTCTATAACTTTCAAGGATTTCATTCTTTTGCAAATCTGATATTGAATTGAGGAACAAGTTCATCATTCTCAATATGAATCTTCAAAAACTTACTATAAGAACAAGATATGCTTACCCTTTCTCCAAATTTCTCCATGAAGGCTAAATGCAACTCACTCCAAGATGAAATAGAACATGCTGGTAGAAAAGAAAACTAGTCTCTAGCATCACCTTTCAGAGTTTGCATGAACAACCTCATCCATAGGTCTTCATGGCAAACATCAAAATCATACATCAAATCAGCAAAGTCTTGAACATGCTTCTTTGCTGACTGAGACTAGTTCCTATCAAACTTTACTAAGTATCCTTTGATTTCATCAGGGATCTTATTAGGGAAACCAGGTATGCCATCATAACAAAATGGCACATATCCTTTGATAAAAGAAATCTTGTGAACATCCATTACTGGCTGCAATTTTTGCACACACACTTGAAAATCTTCAAAACTAGTAACAAGAAATCTATATTTGAAGTTAACCTTCTTTTATCACTGAACATTTCTAACATACTTCACACTTATGACTTAACTCACAGTTCAAACTAGAAGTATGTAATTTCACACTCATATTTCATTTCTTTAATGACAAAACCATTTGATAAGGACCATGTGAACACATAAAATACTGAATGGAGAATACCTGGAAGCCTTTGTTGATTGTTGTTGTTCTCTTCACATTTGATTGAAATCTAAAACAAGGCTTCACACCTCAGGTTCATTCTAGTACAGAGTCACCACCTCTCTTCATAGGACATCAAATTTTTTACTGATCTTCCTTGAAACACCAATAGATTTTGGGCATTCCTCACAGCAAAGTCACATATATTTAAAAAATTTTACAACAACAAATTCTAGGTAATACAATTTTAGATCTAAAAACAACTTTCAGATTATCACATTTATGAGACTCTTCCCCAAACTGCATATAGCAAGACTCTGGGATACTCTTAATGGTAAACTTATTTCAATTCCCCAGCAGAGTGGCCAATCTGTTAGCTATTTTTCTTGTTGAATCACATTACAAACCTTAAATGCTTAAATAGAATTCTCTAATTCCTAGACTCTTGATTCACACAAGAAAAGACTAATTGACAAGGAGAAACTCCTTCTACACTTCAGGATCCACAGACCCAGGTGTGTGTACCTAAAACATATGACTGATTACACAGTATATATAAAAGTGGACATTGTTCTGCTATTCACCTTTTATTTAACCAACTTATGAAACACTCTGCACGTGACCAAAATCAACTGTAAATAGAGTTTAACCAAATAAACCATGATTGTAAGAATAGTAAGAACTAGTGAGACAAGGCTCTTCATCCTTCTTCCCTTTTAAGGAGGGGCAACCTAGTGATTCACTCTTCAAGGAATCAGCAAATGAATTGTACTTCTTGAATACAATCAGACATGAATATTCAAAACAACAGGAAAATAAAATGATTTCAATTAATGCTTGATGAAGAAAACTGCTAGTCAAGCCAAGACTAGTGCCTTATCTATTGGGCAATAGAGTCAAACAAATATGCAATCCTAGAAAACCCTAACTCCAACTCAAGAGCCCAAATGAAATGCCTTGCAAACCATTCTTCTCATTTCAACACCTGGACATCAAATTCATATATAAACCTTAAATTCTCAGAACTTGTATTCAAGATTGAATCTCTCCTTGAAAGAAACTTAAAAACAAGATCACAGCTACCTTATAGCCAGTGCATCAAAAAGCCTTACAAACTGATACACAAGAACTAAGACTAGCTACACAAAGACATCAATAAGAACTGAATAGGGATTTTATTATTTTCATTAAAATTCACCTAAAACTATACATTGCAAGACCATGAACACAAAAATATAAGACTCAGAAGCCTGAAGCTATCCTAGTAGCATAAATTTTTAACATCCTTTACAAAATGAGAGAAAAACCAAGATATAGCAAATGAGAGTCAGTTGCAAACTAACTGACAGTTGTCCATCTTTGGCATGAAAATATCTCTAGGTTTTTCCACACTTTTCTCTGCAACTGATTCCCCAAACTGGACCACTATGTGCAATCATTTCTCCAACAGATTGATCCTGATTCTAATTTTGATCCTTGGATTTCAAACCCAGACTGCTCTTTCATAGCTCACTAAAAATGAAAATATTCATCACCATTGGATTCCTCGTCCTTTCCCATTTCTGGAAACATATAACACTTATATGTTCTGATAAAATTAAATTTCTAGGACATTTTTCCATGAATAGGCATGATCTTTTAAATTTTTGAATTATTTCCTATAGTGCAACTATATCAATTTTTAAATTCTTTTTTCAATCTACAATTTTATATCATTTTATATTATTATGCACTTAGCCACAGGAATGTACCAGAACTTGACACTTGTCACCATCTCATTCATTGCTCAAACTTGACCATGGGCTAACCCCTAATTGGGAGATCTGGCAAATGATCATGATCTCTTAATCTCCAAATCAATTCCTTAACCGCAGTTAAGCTCTGAGATCTAGCGAAATAGGCATTCTTTGAATCTCCAAGTCACTTCTTGACCTCGGGTTATATTTGGAGATCTGGTGACCAAGCAACCTCTAGATCTCTGAATGCTATCCCCTAATCGCATGGGATCTGGAGAACTGGTGAATGGTGTATCTCCTGATCTCAAAATGTCATGGCCTTAACTACTAGCATTCAACGACCTGGCGACTGGCGGTTAACTAGCCGCTACCTCTGAATCTCCAGATTCTCACTAACTACCCGGTTTGATTTGGTGAATCCGTGAGCACTTGACACATGTCATCTTGAGGCCTTGTCACCGCCATCTACTACCTACAAAATTAACTTACCATTGGGCCCATCGACATGGAAACCGAGGTGCCAACATGGAGGGTCACGTGAGCATAGCCTCACATCTTCATCTTATTTCATTGTGGGAGTAGATTTTCTTATAAACACCATATTTTCCCACTTCGGCATGCATGTGGGACAATGGATTTCATAGTTTTAAATCCTTCTTTGCATTTTCATTTAAAATATTGGGCCCACTGCCACACTATATACCTCCAGCTAATGGCCTACCAAGACCCTCTCAATTCTTTCTTTATAATGCTTTGGAGTGGACTAGTATAAAAATAATAGAAAAACCTATCCCACCACAAATGTGGGATAAAGCTTTTCCTGCGTGATTTTCAAACTTCAAACACGTGAGGCCTCTATTTCAATGTGTTGGGTCTTCATTTGCTTGTAGCTGGCATCTATGACCATTAATCTGGCATCCACCCTTGTATGTTTCTTACGCATGTTGGCCCCTATTTAGATCAGAACCAGACAAGGTGGATGTGAGCAGACTTCGGTCTCCTCCTCTTTCTTGCGCAAGGCAGCGGCCTCTCTGTTATTGTGTGAGCTCCCTCACATCATGCATTGGCTTCTTAAAAATGCATGAGGTAAGCTTGGCAATGTGTGGGCATCTCTAATGGATGCACAAGTCTCTCCCTTTGGGTTAGTGCATGTGGTGTTAACTCGCCCCATTTACCATATGCTAGCAATCCATTCACATTGCAGCTCCCTCATACAATGGCCCTATTGGTAATTCCGCTAGCTAGCCTCCACATTAATCTCTTTGCACTTACAGTGCTATGCACTGCCAGCCCATATTGCGTGGGACCTTCATTCAAACCTCACACATCCTTGAGAGATGTGTGAGCCTCCATTTTCTTATCTTCAAACTCACGTCCCCTCTTCCTTTCATTTTTTTTACAATGCACAGGCATCATACACAAAATACTTTTCTTCCCACCTTAATGCATGAAGCTCCACATTCATTTCAGTTCTCAAAATCCATTGTCGCTGGCTCAACATTCCCACTACCAGTCTTCTTAGGAAAGAGAATATTATGAATTTTGGGGAGAATGTCACCATGTTTCTTTCACATGCCTTATGCATAGGTGTGAATGCCCACCTTTTGCAAAGTGTCAGATATACAGACCTTTGTTCATTGAACTTAGTGCTACCATATAAAGTCTCTGGTGATTTTTCTTCATACTTGATCGAAAGTATCCCAAGCAAGGAAATTTCAAAGTGGGGCACAAATGCAAACTACCTATCCAATTTGATTTGATTGCTTGCTAGATGTTCGCTGATATTTGGAAATGAACCTTGCTTCTCATTCTTAGTGCCTAGGAACAACAAAACATGTGCCTCTGGCTCTACCCAACCCATGATAGCTGCATTGCTTTGAAGGAACTAAAGTATTGATTCTTTATATTGGGTGTATTTTTTGTTGTAGCCACATAATTTCTGATGTGTCTGAAAGTAGTCCCTGAACTTCATTATATCTTTTCTAAACTCATTATGTGCAATGTTTTCATAGTCATGAAGTAAAAGAAATCAATATTTGAAAGAAATGAACATTCATTGTCCTTGACAACCAAACATGAATGCCACCGAGTCACCACTGGATTCTTGACTATCAACCAGAACAGGCACACTGGAAAAGGAGTTTTGCCTTGACAGGCCTTCTTTTGGTTGCACAAATGCAAGCTTTATTGTTTTGATCTTGCAACAACGTTACAAATTTTATCCCATTTCTAAAGATTGCTTTTAAAAAAGAGATCCCAGTCGACTGCAACTTTGAATCAAAATCCATTTCAACACTCGGACATAGATCCTCCTCACAGATTCGCCCAAAGTTTCTGCATCATTGTCAAATCAAAGAGCATGCCACCGGGGACACATGATCATTTCCAATATACTCCATCAGCATGCCAAACATCATCTTATGAGGAAATTCTAGTCAAAAGATATTGATTTCCGAACATGCCTACTTCAAATTATCCTGCAAATCAAACATGGCATAAAAAATAGACTGGGTTTAGATCTGGCTTTAAAAACTAGTCTAAACATGACATCGGGATCCGAAAATAGGGGCATTTTTTCTTTGTCATATAGAGAGTATAATTTCACAATTAGGGCTCATGATGAATAATAGGGTGCATTTGGAAATCAGGCAAAGATAGGCTCTCAGAATTGCAAATTGGGAAACATAGTAAAACAGTGATTTGTTCAAATGGAGTAACCCTGGAAAAGTATGCTAAAAGATTCGTCAAGACTTCTAACTTGGCATACTTGTAGTATTTTTAGAATAGAACATAGTGGTACAACCCATTCAGGCTCATTAATCATGGATCAAAACTTATAATATCACGAACAGGGGTATAGATCAATCTGCACATTTCACACTTGTAAAACAACAGAAGTTGTACTTGCAATTACATTTGCAAACTAAGAAAACGGATTCGTTATGACCTCAAAATTGAAACATAGGAATTATTTGACCCCTAGAATATGATACAAAAGGAATTTTCTCAATAGGGTCAACTAGGTCAAAGATATAACTAGTCAAATAGGCCCTTCTAGAATTCTGAACAATTACACAAGTCCATGACAACAACAAACTACCAACTTTGAGGGGTTCGAAACCTAATCAAACGGATTTGAAATGATTTGAAAATTGGAACATAGGTTCTTTGATATGCATACTAAACATCCTCAAATTGGCAGGTCATGAAACATTTTTTAGACACAAGATATTCAAAGGAAAACTGGGCTACTATACTATGTTTAACACGGGCAGAATTGTGCAATTTGACACCTGCTAAAAATGGGACTTCACCGAATGATTCGGGATGATAAAATAACATCATAGAATGCATGCATATAATGAATGGAGTGTGTTAAACACTTGGGACACCTTATAAGCTTCAAAATGATAACCGGGTACAAATGCATGAAAAGCATTTATAGGAGCTAAAATTTCAGAATTTTCTCAACTTGTGACCCAAAATGAGCATGCAATTTTGAGTCCCAACAAGACAAAAAACTTTCCATATGCTATCTCACTTGTTTGAGGTAAGCCAAACTCAGTCCAATTATCTTAACAATGGTACACATCCATCCAAATGCAGCAACCTTCAAAGATTTTCATCGATAAAGAGAATCCCCATATTTTATCATCCTAACATAGTCTTTGGCTACTTTGGCAATGAGATGGCGAGCAATATTAATCTGGCCCTTGGCTAGATTGTTCCTGAAAAAAAATTACAAAACTAAACCAATGGCATGTTTACAACAAAAAACAAATTACAAAACTGAACCAATGACATGTTAACATAGAAAAAATTTACAAAACTGAACCAATGGCATGTTTACAACAAAGAAATAGAATGATAATAATATGCTGAAAATTTTATTATGTTTAATACATGCAAAAGGACCAGTCCCAATAATTCTTAAACATACTTTATCTAATATGATGAATTCTTAATAAAGGTCTAATTATGTAGACTGGTAGTACGAAGGAAGATTTGACCTAGCTAAATATTCCTTGTACCACACAAAAAACTTTGTGATAACTATGTCTACTCCAACCTTAATTGTTTAAGAATTCATCATACCAGATAAAATATGTTTAAGAATTGTTGGGAGTTATATTAGACCTTTGTTGCAAACATGTGATTGGTTCAATTTTATAAAAAAATTTTTTGTGTTAAATGCATTTAAATGGAACATTAAGCATAGTAATAATATGCTTAATCTATTAGTAATTGGCAGATTAAATGTAGAAAACACCTTTATCAGTTTAGCATGTTTAATGCATAGTACTTACAAATTGATTCTTATCTGTATTGTTATAAATTTATTGTTAGACTAATTCTATAGGGCACTGGACTTTTTCTTGCATGCACAAACTATTAGAAATAGGGAATACTGAGAGGGTGGGTGAATCAGTATTCTACAAACTTTTACTTTCGCCCAATTATGGATATAACAAATTAACTTGATACTTGCAAAACAAAGTAAACTAAATATCCTGAAAAGCAATAAAGCAAATGAACTCATAACAACATGTTTGTTCTCGAGGAAACCCTGGCCAAGGGAAAACCCCAGTGGGGATAATACCCACAACTGATCCACTAATCAAAAGTATCTGGTTAAGGATGTTGACCCTGTTAAGAGTCTATTACATACATATAGTGTCTTTGTCCTGATTAAAGGACTCTAGGCCTTGTTAGAAGCCTCAACCCTGCTAAGAGTTGGTATTATAGAATAGAATGATTACAAGATGATCTCACTACCCAAACATGTAATATACAATGATATCTGATTACAAAAGGTAAAGTACATTACCTTTCACTACTGCCGAATAGCTTTCCTATTTTGATTTATCTTTCTAGCTTCTTCGCTTTCATATACAAAGTCTTCTTTCTTTTCTTTTTCTACATATAACTTCACATCATATCATTACAATATCTTATTACATCATGCATATCTTCACATTTCATACTTCTTACATTTATACAAGTTATTAAGAATAATAACCTTACAGTCGGCTTTACAAAACATAAACTCTTTCCAAAATATAAAACTAACTTATGCTTCCCAAGATTTAACATCTAGAATGTTGTCCCTTTTATGGTTAAGTTATTATTTTGATAAACAAAATAATCCCTTAACTATTATACTTGTTTTGTCTTCTTACTCTACTCAGTCGGCTTCATCTTTGTCTTAGTAATCTTGCAATAACTCCTTCCATACATGTCATACAGACTTATGCTTCCAGATGTGTCTTTGTCATACATAGAATTATCCATGTTCAAGTGTGCATGTATTGAACCTGCTTCTATCAACATAGATATCCAAAATGTTGGAAATATTCAGGAATTAACCGAGTTACTGAGAGGGGAGGGGTGAATCAGTAACTCCAAATTTTCTTTCAATTACAGATGTATTAGCATATAGTTCACTTTTTCATTATGCATATAGAAAGCATGAAACTTAAAAGCATTCACAATAATGACACATAGATTTGGTTACCCAGAAACCTTCCAAAAAGAAAGTAAAATTGGGGTGGGGATGAAACCCACAAAGCTTTAATACTGCAGAATAAAGTTGGCCGGTTAAGGCTTACAATTTGATCACTTCTAATGATCTGCCCTGTTAGGAGCAATAAAGATTGCTAAATCCACCCTGTTAAAGGATTTACAAACATACAATGAAGTATGCACTCGGTAAAGAGATTTTACAAAAGATTGTTAAGTCTACCGATTTTAGTACTGATTCACCTGTTAGGATGAAACAGTAGATCTCTTGCTTTGCAACTGGATTGCTGATTGAGATTCGCTGATGTACTGATCACCTTCTGTGATGAATTTGTCTTTGTTGTTCCTTATACTGCTGAAGCCCTTTGTAATTCTCTTATCTCTGCCTTTCTTTCTTTTTCACATACATACTTATTACATACATCTTGACATTTTTACAACATTGTTTATATACAAGTCTTAAACAATTAATTACAATTACAATTACAAAGTCGGCTTGACAAATAAACATAAGTGCTACTAAGTCGGCCCAAGTATGGTTACACGGTTCCTGCAAACTAACTCGGTGACTTTCTGATACTCGGCGTCCACTGCATTACTCAGCATCGTCATGCACTCGGTAGAAGTGAAGGCATGGTTCATACTGACCACTCGGTAGGTTTTGAACTCGATAAATACTGGTGACTCGATAGACATGATGTTACTCGGTTTACACTGTCTTGCTTAGTTTGTACTAACTTTCTCGGTTTGCACTGTCTTGCTCGGTTTGCACTGTCTTGCTCAGTTTGCACTGTCTTGCTCAGTTTGCACTATCTACTCGGTTTGCACTGTCTACTCGATTTGCACTGTCTACTCGGTTTGCACTCAGAATGCAAATAAGTGTTGTCACTAGTGGCAATTCTGCTTAATGCCAACAATCTCCCCCTTTGGCATTAGTGACAAAAACACTTATTGGCCAAAACTTATATACATGAATCATGCTGAGTTTTATTTTGATTTTTCAAAATTTGTCTTTATTATAGGGCTTTATACATTGTCTCCCCCTTTCAATGTGCTAACTTTTTCTATACAAATCTTCTTCTATACATATATCTCCCTCTCTACATATCTCCCCCTTTTTGGCGATAATGCCAAAGGTGCATATACAAGTGATTTATAGAGAGGATCCAAAATTTGATAGAAAATCAGAATGTACCTTCATTATTAGTGCCAGGGTTTTGTCCCAACTTTCTTGCAGAATCTTGCATGTTTGGATTGCAATTTGGACTTCTGCAGAGAGTTCAATCATGTGATCTGCTATAGAGAACTAATTGTCATGAATCAATGTTTTGGAATGTTCAATGTGCTTATACATTGTATTCATGATGGGAAGGATCATGTGTTGGATGTCTAGCAATGTGGACCGGATCCTTGTGTCTTCTTTCAGTAGATCTGACTGCATATTTGATAGGTATGAGATTTTCATGTGATGAGCAGAGCTTGAACTTGGTTCAAGTTGTAGCTTCTGTATGCTAATCTTCATATCCTCATCCATTTTATTCATTTTATCCGTGACATCCTTTGTGAACTCGGCAATATTGCACAATCTAACCAAAAGAGAGGTAGCATTCGAATAGGTAGATTCAATGTTTGACAAAACTGAAGACAATTCTACTTGGTTAATAGCTATGTGCTGAGCAATGTGCTCAAGCACTTTATTGTTGAATCTCTTCTCGGCTCTTTCAACTAAATTTTCTATCCCAGATGAATCCTCATTGTATTTATTTACTGCTTCAGCTAATTATAGCAAAACATGTTGGGAGGAGTCTACTTTAATACCTAATGCATCAGACAAAATGTCCTTAGCATCCTTGATGATTTGATATTCCTTGTCTCTCTCCTCTTTAAGCTTCTTTTGCTTTGCTTTCCTTTGAATGATTTCACCTATATTTTGCATTTGGTCCGCTGATAGATTTGCAAAAACTAATGTTGGAATCTCTATTTCTTCATCTAAGTCTATATCCTCTACTATATTCTTACCCAAAAATCTTATGCTCGGTTGAGCTTTAGGCTTATCTGTGCTTAATGCCTTAGTAGTAGTGACAGTAGATATAGTAGGGCTGGCTATAGAGACTGGTATACTTTCTACTGGAGAACTTAAAATATTTACACTTGTAGATTCAAAAATTGGAAAACTTACTGCTGGAAAACTTGATGATGTGGGAGACTACAACTTGGTAGAAGAAATGGTAGTTGCTTCTGTTGTTGCTATAGATGATTGGACAAATGTTGAAGTTGTCACAACCATTCTTGAAGGTGTCTCTGGGTTGGATGTAGAGACTTTTACTGGAGAGGTAGGAAGTGATGCAATGACTTCTGCCTCTATTCTCACAGTATCATCTACCTCAGTGGCTTCTTCTTGTTCATCACTGTCATCTTCGATGTCTTTTATTATGACTGTTTCAATACTCGATTGGTGAAGATGGTATATGTTTTTCCATGTGGCATTTGCAGCCTTCACAACCGATTCAATATTGTTGATCAGAATCAAACAAGTATTGAACTTTAATGTCATCTTACTTTCATTATCCTTCAATGCCTTCTTTACTTCATCATTTTTCAAGCTCGGCATTAACTGTCTCAGGGTTTGATCAAATATGTCTTTTACAGTTTGCTTGGCATTGCTCCATCTCATTTTTATTGGATCTAATAGAACTGCTGGAACCTGTGGGGCTATTTCTTCAGGAGAGTATTTCCACTGTCCCATCTTTTCAATGACAGCATCTTCTATTTCCTTCTATTCTGTTTCCGATCTGGTTTCATATTTAAAAGATTTTATGTTACTTACTCCAGATCCTGATCCATCTCTAAAAAGTTTGATCCTCTCTTGAAAGTTTAGAGGAGGCCTTTTGAATACTATGTCTTTATCTGCCTTGTCTGCCTTGTCTCTTGCACTTCTCCTTGTAAATACAGTAGTGGGAGGCTTAGGTGCCTTAGTGATAAAAACCTTTCCTTTCTTCTTTGCAGGTTCTGGTTCCTCTGTTTTCTCATCCTTTTCCTCTTCTTCTTCATCTTTTTCTCCTTTGTCCTCGGTTAGCATTTGCATTTTGGCTATCCTCTTCTTTCCTTTGTTTACCGCATGTGGAAGCTTTATGCTTAGTTCAATTCTCACCTTAGCTTCATCATATGTTCCAAAATATGGAGCTTTGGGATTGACAGGCTGATTAAGAAGAGCTTCAATGATATTCTTGGTTTCATCAATATTTACCTCATAAGGAAGAGGTTTTACATATACAGTCCTCGGTTTAGCTGCTTGAATATATACATTGTCACAATCCACCATAAAACAAATGTCATCCTTGTAATCTTCCACCAACTTCTATGGAATCCAGAATCTGTCATTCATTTTCTCTTTGAAAGACTCAAAATAATTATCCATGATGCTTTCAAAATTTTCACCCATTTCTAAGATGTATTCATTTATTTCATAAAGGACTGGCACATCTTTTCTCCATACAAATTTTCCTTTAGAAGGGAAGAATTTTTGAGCATAGAAGAATAAACAGACCAATAAGGATCCAAACTTACATGGATTGTTTTTGGAAGTTTGAATGCTTTCCATGTTTTTGTTAAACTGCTTTAACAATAAGTCTGCTAGGTCAAATGATAAGTTGTTCTTGACCACTTTGTATGCTGGGTCAATAGCTTCATAGGAGACACTATTCTATCAACTTGAACTATAAATCTTATGGGCAATTATGTGTGTACCAAACTTTAGTTCAGCATCGGTAATGCTGCTAACTTTCATGCCTCTACCGTCCCACTCGGCTAGGGTTTTCTTCTTTAGTTCCGTCCGACCTAGGGTTTTGGTAGTTTTTGCTTTGTTCAACATGGGAAGACTGGTGATTTGATGAATAATCTTCTTTGTGATCTCTATGGGTTGCTCAAGCCAAATCTTGCCATCATGTACACGGCTGAGAATGTATCTAACCCATTTCTCCCAAAAGTTTTGAGGTAGATGTGCAATGTGAACTAAACCTTTATCTTCTAGATGTTTGTGCTCGGGTTTGAGAATACCATCCACACACAGTTCTTCACCCACAATATCTAGTTCTAGATATCCCATTTCTTGAATTGAACAGTTGAAATGATTGTCGATATCGTTAATAAGTAGTACCTTAGGAGGAATCTGAGATTAAGCTCCGTTCGGATCTAGGGCTGCTGCAATTGTAGGCATGATCTTGAAATTTGGTGCTCTCCATTCCCCTTGGACTAACATTTCTGATCCTTTCTTCACTGAAGTGTTGGATGATGCCATGGTAGCTCACAGAAAATTCCTTTCGCAAAAGTATTGAATCGCTAGGTTGCTCTTGAAATTTTCTTCTCTCAAAGTGCTAAAGGTTCGCGGTGAAGAATGAGTTTGATTACTTGCCTTTTGTTTACGACTCTGTCATTAATGCTCAGTACAAATTAGGGTATGAATTCCGACAGACTGTCACCCACTAAGAATTAATTGCTTGGTAAAGACTTCGCAACTCGGTGAACTCGAGAATTCATAATGCTCCGACCTCGCTCGGTAAAGACTAATACCGACCTTTCTCGGTAAAGACTGATACCGACCTTCCTATGATCTTACTGCATCTTGCATGCTGATTTAGATCTTTCTTTTAATTCGGTTCTGGAACTGCTTGGAGTTTGTCTAGGAGAATACAGTTCCAGTGCTTTCTTTGAAATTTAGTTTGAGTCAGTAGAGCCACCCATTCCATTACTTGGACTGGTTTGCTCGGTAGATTTAGGAATCCACTTTTGTCTCACCTTTTTCCTGACCTTAGTTGCTTCATTGTTCTTTCCATCTTCAACTTCAATAGTATTCATGCAGTTTTTGGCTATGTGACCGAGTTTAGTGCATTTGAAGCATCTTACGGTAGTATCTCTTTTCCTTAGATGATGTTTTATGCAATTCATGCCAATGTGTCCATATTCTCCACAATAATGACATCTACACCAGGTGTTGTAGTCCCATCCAAACATTGCTTTCATAATTTGTTCTGCTGGATTGAATGTCTTGGATCTGCACTTGGATGCTTTGTGACCTTGTTTGTTGCACTTGTGACAATTACCTCTGAATCTAGGTTTTTCCCTACATTCATTTGCTTTGTGACCATGTTGATTGCAGTTGTAACATTTTCCATTGAATTCTGCTTTTTCATTGTTCCAACATTTATTTGAAGTATGTCCTATTTTACCACAATGATTACAAGTAGGTTTTTTATTTCTTTGAGTACCTTGCTTAGAGGATTTGCCTTCTCCTTTGTATCCAAGTCCTGCTTTTCCTTTCTGCCTATGAAGATTTCGCTCATACAGCTGATTCAGGTCTTCTTGACTTTTCAGCATTCCTTCATTGATTTGTTTTTCAGCGTTTAGGTCATCCACCAATCTTAGATTGATTTCCTTTTCAGATCTTAGTTCTTCTCTTGTGCTTTCTATTTCTGATCTTAGATTTAGAATTTCCTCATTTGTATGAGAGATCTGATCAATTAGGTTTTCTAGCTGAAGGGTTTTATTTTGGACTTCAATGTTCCTTCCATCTAATTCATCTTTCAACTTGTTTCTTTGTTCCAAGATCTCACAAAATCTTGTAGAGTGTATCTCTTATTCTCTTTTTAATTTTCTCACTTCTTCCTGCAGAGACCCATTCTTTTCTAGGAGTTCTTTGACAGCATTGTTTGCTTCATCTGAGCTATTTGAGGGAAAAAGATCTTCAATCTTTTTTTCAATGTAATTCTGATCATTCATCTGATTTGCAAGTTCCTTCCTTCTTCTTAGGGATTGGGAAAGATGTTCTTTTGCTTCTTTAAGTTTAGCTATGGCCATTTCCAGATCTAGCTTTTCATTTTCAATCACCTTGTTCAGTTTGAATACCTCCATTGTCCTGGATCTTTGCTCAAGCTAGTTAAGCTTTGTCTTGAGAACCAATGCTGCTCTAATACCAATTGTTGGAAATATTCAGGAATTAACCGAGTTACTGAGAGGGGAGGGGTGAATCAGTAACTCCAAATTTTCTTTCAATTACAGATGTATTAGCATATAGTTCACTTTTTCATTATGCATATAGAAAGCATGAAACTTAAAAGCATTCACAATAATGACACATAGATTTGGTTACCCAGAAACCTTCCAAAAAGAAAGTAAAACTGGGGTGGGGATGAAACCCACAAAGCTTTAATACTGCAGAATAAAGTTGGCCAATTAAGGCTTACAATTTGATCACTTCTGATGATCTGCCCTGTTAGGAGCAATAAGGATTGCTAAATCCACCCTGTTAAAGGATTTACAAACATACAATGAAGTATGCACTCGGTAAAGAGATTTTACAAAAGACTGTTAAGTCTGCCCGGTTAAAGGATTTTAGTACTGATTCACCTGTTAGGATGAAATAGTAGATCTCTTGCTTTGCAACTGGATTGCTGATTGAGATTCGCTGATGTACTGATCACCTTCTGTGATGAATTTGTCTTTGCTGTTCCTTATACTACTGAAGCCCTTTGTAATTCGCTTATCTCTGCCTTTCTTTCTTTTTCACATACATGCTTATTACATACATCTTGACATTTTTACAACATTGTTTATATACAAGTCTTAAACAATTAATTACAATTACAATTACAAAGTCGGCTTGACAAATAAACATAAGTGCTACTAAGTCGGCCCAAGTATGGTTACACGGTTCCTACAAACTAACTCGGTGACTTTCTGATACTCGGTGTCCACTGCATTACTCGGCATCATCATGCACTCGGTAGAAGTGAAGGCACGGTTCATACTGACCACTCGGTAGGTTTTGAACTCGGTAAATACTGGTGACTCGGTAGACATGATGTTACTCAGTTTACACTGTCCTGCTCGGTTTGTACTAACTTGCTCGGTTTGCACTGTCTTGCTCAGTTTGCACTGTCTGCTCGGTTTGCACTGTCTGCTCGGTTTGCACTGTCTGCTCGGTTTGCACTGTCTGCTCAGTTTGCACTATCTGCTCAGTTTGCACTCAGAATGCAAATAAGTGTTGTCACTAGTGGCAATTCTGCTTAATGCCAACACAAAACTCTCTCTGGTTAGACTGGAAAATGTTGTTTATACTTAGACAATTTTACTTGCACTCTAACATAAATGCTTGCTATCAAAGTGCATTTTTCATACTGATTATATGGTTCCTTAATGACAACAACTTGATATCCAAATCAGCCAAATTGTCAACAATTTCCCCCTTTGTCATTGGTGGCAACATATAAGAAAATTGGCTAAGTCTTAAAAAAACTTCAAAATTGTGGCCATAACAAAAATTCTTCAATTTACTTATATCTTTGAATATCTATTGAATATCTATACTCCCCATAGGAGTATTCCTCCAAACTATCTATACAATATATCATACTGTCTATGCAATTTCTTGCTATCACTCCCCCTTTGACAATAATGACAAAAAAGGGTGCCAAAACTGTTAAAAAAAATGTTTACCTTTAGTTTCAAAATTGCAAAGTCGGTAGGCTTGCAACACAATCTTCAAAGTTTATCTTTATGCTCTATATCTCCTTCTCCCATGATTTCTTAATGGCATCTGAGACACTAAGGAGTGCACATAAACCATAAGATGCTATTTCACATGCTTGAAGATTTACATAGTGAAATTTCTCATAAGATGTCTTAGAGGTAAGACATGCTTCCAGCTAAATTTCAATAATACTTAGCTTAATTGATGCATGCTCTCTTAATAGAGAGAATCTCCTCAATTTCTTATCCTTTTCATCATTTAGAATCCTTATTTCATCATACAATTTTCTTATATTCTTCTCAATATTTGAGATCTTCACATTCAAACTTTATAAGAGATTTGTTGTTGTTTGAATTTCTGCCTATTTTACTTTCATCTTCTCTATTATTTTAGATACATGATCTTCTGATTTTGTTCACTGAGTGTACAAAGATTTTCCTCTTTCCAAACTTCTTCTCAGTTCCTTTATGCAAACATCTAGATTATCAATATCATTCCTGATATTCTGACATATATCCTAAATTATCTTGGCTTCATAGGTTGCTTGAGCTTTGACTGTAGCCATGTCTAATAAGTTTGTGAATTCATTTTCAAATGCTTTCACAACTTCTTCTTCTTTGACCTGTGGATCTACTTTAGTTATCTGACTAGTTATAATGTTCTGAAGTTTCTCTATTACTTCAAGCAATGATCCTTCAAGGATTTTTACCTTCTTATTCTTGCCAATGATTTTGTTCAAGGATGATATTGACTCTATTTGGTCATCATCATCAACTTCCTGTCCAAGACTAGAAAAGATGGATTCAATCTATGGTGTGTCTGCTACTTCCTTGGGTGTGGGACTGATTGCTACTTGTTCTTGTGATTCTTCCTGTCCTGATGCTTCTATATTAACTTATTTTTCTTCTTGTGTCTATTCTACTTCTTCTTCTTTTCTTGTTTCCTTTCCTTCTCCCTCATCAACTATCATATCCTGCTTCTTAGGAGTTGAATTGTCAACAATGTTTTCAAGATTGCCGAATGGGTTGTCTTCACTATCCAAAGTGATATTCGTTCCTTCCACATTCATGGTTTCAACTTCAATGTTGATTGATGGTGGCAGTGATGGTGAAGGAATTTTTTGATGCTCAGCTTCCAATACTTGATCAAATGCACTGGTGTGCTCACTAGGGCTGAAGGTCGTTACTTTTATAATTGCTTGTTCAGTCTCTTTGTTTATTTCCTCATAGATTCATCCCATTATCAAGATAGTTCTCCTTTTCATTCTTAAATGAGTGTTAAGATTTTTCATAATTTCCTTGAAATGATCTTCATCTTTAATGTCATATAGCTTCCTAACATAGTTTTCTCCTATTTTTTTATGTTCTTCAACTGCTCTTTTCTTTCTGTTCACTAACTTTTCAAAGAGTTCATCGGGAATCTTTCCTTGAATAGTATCGAACTTTTTATCTACGAGTATCATATGCCTAACAACTACATTTTCTAAGTTCAACTTCTCAGAATAATTGTACAACTCATAGTATTTATTCAATTTAGAGAAATCTCCTTCATTAATGATTAAGGCGTTTAGTTTCTCTATTTTGGTTTTCATTTCTTTTTACTGCTTCTAGTTTCTTCATCATCTTTTACTTCAAATACCTTTCTATGTGCTGGTGTCAATATGGTCTTCTATCTTTTTCCTAGCCCACTTGCCATTTCCTTTACTCTTTTTGTTGATGGAGTGGTGGAGGATCTAGTAGATTTTCTTACTTCCTACACCTCTTCAACTTTAACCACTTCTTCTAAATTATGAACATCTCCAGTCTAACCTACAAATGATGATAGGGGTGGAACAAACAAAACTTCTTTTTTTTCCACTGTCTCTTATTGCTGTTGTTGTCTGCTTCACAATTAGAAATTCATGTTCTATCATATCTGTGTCCTTAATAATCTTCTTAATAGTGTTGTCAACTCTCTTCTTGGCTAATTTCTCTTCATGCAGAGACTTCATAGAGTTAAAGTTCTCCTCATAGGTTCCAAATCTAGAACTGTTCACATCCAGCTTTATCTTAAGCAATCTATTCCCATACTCTTCTATTTCAACTTCAGAGACTTCATATCCAAGTGGATCTATAAATTCCACTCTTGGTTCAACAACTTCAACAAAAGTGAAATTAGTGTCAACCATAAAACATATATCATTTTTGTGTTTCTCTACTATAGCCTATGGAATCCTTGACCTTTTTCTCATTTGATTCTGAAATGTTTTAATTACTAAGGTTGTACTCTCATTAACCTTGTCTATAGGGTGTCTAAGATACACCTTATTGATTCTGTCCATAGAAGTCATGTTATCATTCCAATCTTCTCCAATAGTGTATGGAAATCTTCTCAATTAATAAATAAACATGTATGTAATAAAAAATGAGAATCTAAACTATGAGTTCTTGGTTTCCTTTATCTTATCAAGGTTCTCAAACAACTGAATTCTTAAAATTTCACACATATCAACTTGAACTTTTTCAACGCACATCAAATATGCTACTTGAACCATTCCAGATGCCATGTCATCTTCTCTAGAATTTATACAAAACTTAGATGTTAAGATCTTGCTCACATATCTAACATCATCTTGTGTTATCTTGTTGATTACTATCCCTCTACCATTATAGGATGACTTGGTGTTATCCAATACAGTCTTCTTTACATTTTTCTCATTAAAGGGTATGACTCTAGTTTTAGGAAAACTGGTTACCTCATGAATTAGGTCTATAGTTATATCTATCACTCTGTCATCTAGCCAAAATTTCCCATTATGAATTATACTTAAAATGATCTTTGTGCATTCATCATCTGCAAATTCATAGTGCAGTGAATACTTCACAATTTCATTTTCCTTTAAATGCTCAAACCCAGCTACTTTCAATGACATATCTTGATTGTATAACTTCTCATATTCCTTAATCAGATTACCATCACTGAGGGTCTCAAATTTGTATTTTAGATAACTTTTTACATCCTCTAAATGTAAAACTATGTCTGGTACAGATGGCAATACAAGACTAGGGTCTTCTTCCAAGGGTTCTACTGGTTCCCTTTTGATTCAAGGTCTAACAGTATCCCTTACATGGTGAATAAAGGATACACCCATGACTTCTGTAAAAACTTTAACTGCTTGATTGATTTTCTTAGTAAAATACCTCAAATTCACAATTTAGGGCTTTGTGTAGATCCGACACGAAATTCTTTACCAAATCTTACAAACTGCTCTCAATCACCACTGTATTGATCTCCTTATCACTTGTAGTCACTTGAATGATCAAATAATACTAATCATAAGCTTTTAACCTTTCAATATCTCAAGATTCTGACATTGCATTCAATTCCTTTTTCACTTCTTTCCAAAAATTTGTTCATGTTTTCCTGCAAAACTTCATACTTCTCGTGAACTCATATACATTCATATTAGCTCATGCGCTCTTAACCATAGCATCATTATATTGCATACTACCTTAAATTAACTACGCAAGACTCAATTCATTCTACTCTAACTTCTACATTATCCTAAGTTCCTATTCTAATGCATTCTTTATGAATTAAGTGCTTTGAGATGGGTTAGGAAGAGAATCACGCTTACTATCAAATACTTTAGCTATCTGATTACCTTGTGTACTGAGTCTATCTGCTTGATCTGTGGCTTTAACAAATTTCACTTCTTCTAAATTACTACATCATCCTTGTTGAATGTTGCTTGCATTCTCATTTCTCCTTGTATAGCTTCTAGGACTAGGGTTTCTCATGTTGTTCATTTTGCAAAATCTTGTTGTATGACCAAATTTGTTACATATTTGGAAAACTACTCCATTGTTTCCATATCTCAGTCCTATCTAGTTGATTTTTGATCTACAATTTTTGGCAATGTGTCCAATCTTGTTGCATCTATAACACACAACTCCATTTCTTCTGTTCATATCTTCATCATGTCTCTTATCTACATGGTTAGTATCTCTAAACATTCTGCTACTATTATTATAATTATATCTATGTTTCTTACAATCAATAGCTCTATGTCCAAAACCATGACAATTATAACAATAACCATTGAGAGGTTTGAATTGCTTACCTGTGAAATATTTCTTCATATGTCTAAAAGTATTACATGAAAAACATCTACCTTTGAGTTCTCTTTGTGTATCTTTAGGTGGTTCATCTTCTTTAGGTGGATTAGGTATGTCTTCATATTGGTTAGCTTCATCAGGTTTCTTTTCATCTTTGTTCTAGGAGATTTTTAGATCTAGTTCCTTGCGTTCTTCACTTATCTTAGATGAGTTAAATCCAAGACTAGTTTTATTGTAATATGGCTTTTGATAAGATATTTGTTCATCAATCTTCTCACTGGTGGAATACAGTTTTTCAAGATGTTGTTTACACTGAGTCAATTCACCTTTCACAATTGTATTATACTTCTCAAGTTCAGCACATTGCAATTTGGTTTTCTCAAGTTCAGATGTCACTTTACAAAGTTTAGACTTCAGATCTTCATTTTCAAATTTTAGATTTGATTCATTCTTTCTATTTCCATCTTTCAAACTTAACTTCAGATCTACAATCTTTAATTCATGTTTAAGGATCTCATTTTCTTTCTTCAAATTTGAAATTTCATCACAATCTTCGATTTGAATTGTAGGTTCTTTCTTTGATTTCAGATATTGCAATTTTTCTTTTAGCTTCTCAATGAAGTTCTTTGCATCATCATATTTCCCTTTCAGAGTATCTCTTTCTTTAGTAAGAATATCAATTTGTTTAAGAGCTTCTTCAAGATTCTTTTGTAATTGATCCATATCCATAGAGATCTTACTCAAGCTGCTAGGCTTTCTCTGAATAATTTTCTTCTGAGTAACTAATATCTGATACCAATTGTTAGAAATAGGGAATACTGAGAGGGGGGGTGAATCAATATTCTACAAACTTTTACTTTCGCCCAATTATGGATATAACAAATTAACTTGATGCTTGCAAAAAAAAGTAAACTAAATAACATGCAAAGCAATAAAGAAAATGAACTCATAACACCATGTTTGTTCTCAAAGAAACCCTGGGCAAGGGAAAACCCCAGTGGGATGATACCCACAACTGATCCACTAATCAAAAGTATTTGGTTAAGGATGTTGACCCTATTAGGAGTCTATTACATACATATAGTGTCTCTATCCTGATTAAAAGAATCTAGGCCTTGTTAGAAGCCTCAACCTTGCTAAGAGTTGGTATTACATAATAGAATGATTACAAGATGAGCTCACTACCCAAACATGTAATATAAAATGATATATGATTACAAAAGGTAAAGTACATAACCTTTCACTGATGTTGAATAGCTTGCCTATTCTGATTTAGCTTTCTAGCTTCTTCGCTTTCATATACAAAGTCTGCTTTCTTTTCTTTTTCTACATATAACTTTGCATAATATCGTTACAATATATTATTACATCATGCATATCTTCACATTTCATATTTCTTACATTTATACAAGTTATTAATAATAATAACCTTACAGTCAACATTACAAAACATAAACTCTTTCCAAAATATAAAACTAACTTCTACTTCCCAAGAGTTAACTGTTGGAAACTGCAATTGAAGCAATTTTTGTATTGTCATTGATGTCAAACCTTAACTGGTAAGACTCTTGCTACTTAGGAAAGTACCATATCTATTTGATTGTTGTGAAGGGGAAAAGCAAGGTTGGTAACAATAGCACCTAAGGAAAGGTTGATTTATCTTGATATTTCAATGAGTACTTGATTATGTGGCACAATGATAAGATAATGTATTGTTTATCTAAGTATGATTGAAGACTGAATTGGTGGGCTTAACCGAGAAAAAGTGAAGAAATCTAGTTTAAGCCAAGTGATGTTAGTGTTGATTGAGCTAGTATATGCCAAGTAAATTTAGTGTTGACCAAACATCAGTTAATTGCCGAGGAAGATAGTATTAGTGGAGGAAACAGTTTTTGAGGTGACCAAGCTTTCTAATGAATACCGAGGAGTTGAACACTATATTGACTGAGCGTCAGTATTTTACATATGAGGGAGAATTTAGATTGCTAGCCGACATCATTGAATTCTTGGATTATGTAAAACATGTTGACTTTATTTATTGATTGTATGAAAGCATTTAATGCACTGTAAAACATTTTATTATAAATATATTAAGAGATTTGAGATATTTCTAGAAGGATAGCTGAAGAACATAAAGTAGGAAGGATTTGATGAATTTGACCCAACCCTAAGATCTATGAAGGAGATTAAGTGGCAAAGATGTATTGACCTAATTGAGGAAGTATTAAGGAAACCTAAGCATGAGGTTAATAGAAGAGGGGATGTTGGAAGTGTTGTTGATATTATTGATTGTACAAGCAAAAAAGGCTGAAGGCGAAGTGTTTTGATTGCTTGAAGGAGAGTTTCGAGCAGATCAGTGATGGTGATGGTAAAGGTTCACAGTCAATAAGCCAACATATGTGTATGGAATTGGATTTGATATTTGTAAAGTGAGTTGTATGTTTTTCAGATCAATACTACTGCTACTTTCTAACCATTGTATCAGTCAAAATCCTTTTAACAAAGGTTGACCTAACAGTCATATGTATAAATCCTTTGAACAAGGTTGCATTCTAATGGAGTGTATGTAAGTCCTATAACAAGGTGCATTTTTAACAGAGTGGTTTAAATCCTTTAACTGGGTCACACCTGATAGTGTATTTGTAACCTTTGATAGGGTTGGCTTTTCAATGAGCTCACTTCAGAAGAGTGAACATAATAGTAACATGTTACAAAGTGGTTTTTCTCAAATTGGGTTTCCACTATAAATCCTAGTGTTGATACTTGTGTGAATGTTTTGGTTTGAAAATTTCTATGTTTTACAAGTTAGATACTATTGGATAAGTGGACTGCACTATTATATGTTTCTGCTATGAAATTAGTAATGACTGAGTAGCTCTTGATTATTAGTTCTAATTTGTTGAAGAGTTTTAAAAGTTTGTTTTATACATCTGAACCTGAGAACAACTAATTCACCCCCCCCCCCTCTGTTGTTCTAAATCATATTAACATTAACATCTAGGATGTCATCCCTTGTATGGTTAAGTCATTATTTTGATAAACAAAATAATCCCTTAACTATTATACTTTTTATGTCTTCTTACTCTACTCAGTCAGCTTCGACTTTGTCTTAGTAATCTTGCAATAAATCCTTCCATACATGTTGTACATACTTGCGCTTCCAGATGTGTCTTTTTCATACATAGAATTATCCATGTTCAAGTGTGCATGCACTAAACCTTCTTCTGTCAACATCGCTATCCAAAATTGTCTCTGGTTATACTGGAAAATGTTGCTTATACTTAGACAATTTTACTTGCACTCTAGCATAAATGCTTGCTATCATAGAGTGATTTTCATACTGATTATATGTTGCCATAATGACAACAACTTGATATCCATCTCAGCCAAATTGCCAACACAAACTTGGCCCTAAATCTACATAGTTATAATATGTTTAATCTACCAATTACTAATAGATTAAGCATATTATTATTATGCTTAATGTTCCAAGGCACTAGACTTAAATAAAATAAAAATAGTGAAGTGAAAGAGTGGAAAGATAAATGGATTGCTATTAAATGTTTGGCTAGTGCAAGGCTCCCCTAAAGCTATCATTTTTTATATTTTTTTTGTTTCTTCAAACTTTTCCAATATCAATACACACATATGCCTATATGTGTATACACATAGGATATAAATTCATTTCCAAAGTGTAAGGTGCAAATTTATCTCAGAGCTTGGGATAATTTTTCTTCGTAGAGCTTTGTACATTACAATGTTTTGTACAATATGTTTGATAGAGAATTTGAGCCAATTCTCATTTAGTTTGGACTCATTTTTATTTGAATGTGTTCTCTTAACAAGTAGCACACTCTTGTGCTAGGTCTAACTTATATAATCAATGTTGATCCAAACTCTCTCAATTATTTAATTAGTCTATATTTATATAAAAAGATTATATCTTTATGTATTTTTATCTATTGGTAAGGAAAACATACACATACCATGCCTATTCACACACTTATGCAACCTAACCACAAGAGGCTAGGTGAGTGTGCATCGATTCCTCCATGATAGGTTACCTCCCCTAGTAATGAATTAAATATGATTTGAATAAGATATGGGGGGAATATGTATTGTATTGAGAGATTCTTAAGTAAATTTATATATAATACCCTTTCTAAGACATATCATTGTAATGAAATAATATTATCATCAGCTCTCCTAATATGAAGCTTTGTTGTTAGAAGAAGGTAATTGTATGTGAAGCTTGACTATGTTTCCCTAGATCAATAGCCAACCAACAAAGAACACAAAGAAACAAAAAACCAAGAATAAAAAAAAAGAACCAAACTTCATCTATCATGTGGAGTTTAGGGGTTTTTTTGTGTTCCTTAATTCTTAATTCACACGTTTTGAAGGCTTTGAGAGTCATTTAACATGACTTTACCCTCACACACAATAGATTAACCTTGTTTTGTTAAGTTTTCTTTCATTGTTTTGAAGTTTATTTGTAAACAATAACCATCCCATGGATTCAAAGGCCTAGAATCCATGAAATGAAGTTCACTTACATGTATAATAGTTTTATCATCTTGAGGTTGCATAAGTTTGATGAGAGGAAGTGATCACTGGTTGTAACATAGAATTTTTTCATTAAAATTCATGGCACAAGTATAGCAGCGGGAGTTTGGCTTGAATAGTATGGTGTTTTATGATTAGAGTAGTCTTATATTGTTGTATGAATGGTGAATCAATCACCAATTGATCATGGAAGATCTTGAAGGGTTGAGATTGAAGAAACCCTTGAATCAAGGGTTTAGGAGAGGTGATTAGGGGCTTTTGGTGTTCCCAATAGTTTGGGTTAAATTCCTCTTAGATTTAGAGGTTTTGAGACATTTGAAAACATTGTATGGAGTGAACAAATTTTTAAACCCTTACCTTGTTTATCAATTAGTTAATTCATGGGATTATAAGAAATAACTTGTTAGAAATGGCAATTAAAATTTATGCTTGTCTCCTCGTTCATGCCTTGTGTTGGTAGTATTTTTAGTTTTCACAATTGCTTTGAAAAAAATTTATTCCTGAAAGGTTTTCCTTGCTCCTTGTAGAATTTTGTCTTGTGTTGAAATTCTCCTACAATTTTCCTCCCCAAAGCCTACATTTTGATCAAAGTGTGAAAAACCTAAGTGCTAGGTTAAGATATGCTCTAAAAATCCCAAAAAACCCTAAAAGAGCTTGGTCGAGTTCTATTTCACTGTTACTTTTTGAAACCACTTAAGCACCCTTTACGCATGTGTTTATTTTCTCAGCGGGTTGTTATGTCTTCAATTTGGTGACTTTGTGACTAGGCGTTCGCCAGGTCTCTAGGTTCTTGGGCAATTAGTCTATTTATCAAGCAACCCAACAATTTTAGTAGTCGCATATTCTTCTGATTCTGGCAATTATGTTTTAAACATTCAGTGATCTAGCGACACGGTTATCTCTCGATCTTGTGATGTAGTGGTTAAGTCACAAAGTATCTAGAGACTCAGCTAGGACTGTAGGATGAAGGAAAGATGAATGATTGGTGCCTAATCTTATAATCTAACTGAGGTTAAGAAAGTTATCTGGTGACTTGGTGAATAAAGGCTTTCGCGCAGTCTTCAAATTTAACCAGGGTTAAAGAAAATATTAAGCGACTGAGAGGTGTCTTCAGTCACGTGTTCACCAGAAGGTGATGAGTTAAGGTAAAGGTTTTCAAAGAATAAATATGAACCATTGATGCGGTCTTGATCGGGCGGTGGTCGCATTATCTCCCAATCAAACCATGAGTCAAGAAAAAATTTAGTGACTATTAGAAATGCTTTGTCGCCCGATTAAGGAAAGTATTAAGTGATTGGGAGGTGTCTTCAGTCACACAATCACTAGATGACTAAGGGTTAAGTGCTTTCCAAGGTCAAAAAATTATAAATGATATGGATTCGGTTGCCGGATTTGATGACGTGTTCGTCCTTGATTGGTTGCCAAATAAAATAAAGAAATAATAAATCTTTCAGTGACTATGAATTGACTATAGTTGTTGAGTCTCTAGATGTAGTAAATCAAACTATTTTCATTCAGTCACCAGATCTCCATATTGGTTTAGTCTCCAGATCTCTTCAAAAGGTCAAAGTTAGAATAAAGTTCATGAGATTAAGTGACTACCATTAGATTAAGATCTAATGGTGGTTGTGAAGTTGCAAGAAGAAGTCAAGATTTATTAAGAATTGCAGTGATTAAGAGACTTCTCTTCAGTCGCCAAGTCTCCAGATAAGCAAAGACTGGTGATCTCTAGAAGAATTTTGAAAATTCAACAAGTTCCAGCAATTCAGAGACTCACTGCAGTCGCTAAGTCTCCAAATGAGAAGAGAAGTTAATAAGACTTAGGAAAGACAGTTGTTGCCAGGTCTTGGGATAAAATTATTAAATGGTAAATTTTGCAGTGACTAAGAGATTGACTATAGTCTCTAGGTCTCAGAAGGAAAGAATTAAAATGTGAGAAAGTATTGAGAGCCGTCAAATTAAAGATCGACGGTAGTCTCTAAACATAATCACAAAATGTTAAATCATTTAGCAATTGTGATTTATGACTATACTCACCAGGTCTTAGAATGAAATTTAAAAGGATAAAATCATCTAGCAACTGAGGATTTTGCTTTAGTCGCTGAATCTCTGGAAATTTTAAAGAAGCACCAAGTCTTTCAGCGATTGTGAGAAGCTGTGTAGTCGCTAGGTCTCCAGAAATCAAAATTTGATTTCTTGTCACTTTCTTGGCTAATGGCTAGTGAATTAAAGTTCAGAACATGCCAAGTAATGGTGAAAGTGACATTAATTATAGAGCTTGAGTATTAAACAGGCTATTGCATTAAATTATCCAGAATAAATATAGTTAACTGTTGTTCATTTTAAAATTCACCAAGCATTCTGGAGAGCCAAAGCTAGAAAGTTACGATATTTTCTGAGTTTTTTAGCGATCAGAGAGTTCATAATTTTAGAATTCTTAGAAGAATTTTTATCAATTGATCAGAATGAGTTAGCTAATAGTAAGCGGAGCTTATACCAATAAGGGAGCCAAAGAAAAAGGGAAGGAGAGTTACTCAGATGAATTTCTCACTTTGTTGCCTAGGTCATTGCAAAACAAAAAGGTCAGTGACAAAATTTTCACTAATGATTTAGGATTTTGTAGAGATTCGAAGATAGGTGATGTGTTTGGAATGTGCTTATTTAGGTATTTTTATAAGAATTTTGATAGTCCAGTACCAGTCTTAAACCCTTGGACTTCCGGGTTAGCCAAATTGATAGTGTCAGATGTCTTCCTAGATATAGATTTATTAATTGAGTTGGCCAATAGATACGACCCTTTGTGCAAAACAATAAGAAAAGGTGATGGCTCAGCCCTAGTCACATTGGATAGAAATTCATTCATGAAAGCTTTCAATATTCAAATCTGAATGGCCATAGAGATCAATTTGCAGGCCCAAGAAAATAGATACATTAGGGAGTCAAACCTAGTTGCTAGGGAAATCCAAAATCATGTCCCAAAAGCTAACAGAAACTATATTATGGCAATAGAAAAGGATACTTCATATTTTTACAAGGATTTGAGCTTTTATATCAAGTACATTGCATATGGATTATGCAGGGTGTTAGGAGTGGATGGTGGTGCAGAAAGAGTTTCATCTTATATCTTAATGTTGGTATTAGATTCACAAAGTCTTCATGTAAGCAGAGGATATGACTACATAGGATATGTAATAAATAAAATGCATGAAGGACTTGAAGCTATCAAGAAAAGGGAACCTACTCCTAGATTTATGCATTACTCATTATTAATGCATCTCATTTTGTATAACAACTACAATATTATGGACTTGCTGTACCTCAAGCCTCAAATGATGTGGAATGGTCAACCTAATCCAGTTCAATTTTGGATAAAGGCGTGGATTTTTACTTCAAGGGAGTGTGACTTTTGTGCTTTCCAAAACTGGATAGTACAACTAGTTTTGTTTAGCTTAGGACTAAATCTTTCTAGGCTGCTAGTTAAAGCTTTGAAATTACTAAGGCCTTGTCAATTTGTTGAAAAGTGGACTAGAAATCAAAACTGGGGAGATTTCTATTATGAGAAAACTTTAACAATGATCAGAGTCTATGGGTGCCCCCAGCCACCTCATTTTCTACCATTCTTTATGCCACCAAGGATTGCATTCCTAGAGTTCATTTGGTAGCTTATGCTAAATGATAAGGAGCACTTGCCCCCATAGGAAGGGTACCTTTACCCCTAGGCACTTCAAAGTATGCAACTTCATAATTGGAAAGAATGTATTTAATAAGTTAAGTGATTGGTTGGGCCACTATTAGATGAATGCTGCCATATATGGCAAGAAAGTTTTATACTCCCACCATCCCTATAAATAACAGACATGAGGAATGTCCAGAAGAGGATTTGATTAGAAATATCCTTGAGGATGATGAGGTACAAAGGAGACCAGAACAATTCTAAGAATTGCTGTCATTTGAGAAAAAGCTAAAGAAAAAGGGAATTCCCTTTGGAGGTTTTTACCTCTCACTACCTTATTTGCAAAGGTTAGAGCAGATGATGGAAAATTTTAATACTTTGGTCAATTATTTGGAGGAATTAATTGATGATAAGGAGAGGGAGAAAGAAAAACATTCTTCATCTAAATTTGAGGAAGACAATGATGGAGGCTACTTGGTACATAGCCCTCTTGTCTTGGAGTAGTAACCTCCTACTGAGCAAGGGGCTGATGAAAATATAGTTATGGATTTGATAGAGCTACCAAGTTCTCAGGATACTAATGAGCCTCCTCTAAAAAAGAAAAATCTACAAATTGGAGATCCTTCCCAAGTGAGAATAGTTGAGAAGAAAAAGGATAGAGTAGGAGCCCTTTTTACTGGTAAAAGGGCCTATGACCATCAACTGTGTAAGAAGATTAGAGAAGAGAAGAGAAAGAAAAAGGAAGTAGAAGAGGAGATAGAGTTTCCATTGGCTCTCTGTCAAGATGAAAGATTGCTCCAGCAAGAGGATTTCTTGAAAGATGATGAATTCATTAAGACAGATGAATTTAAAAACTTCCTCTTATGGCACAAGCAACAACATGTTGCTTCTAATGTGCAAATCACAAAAGATGGCCAAGTACTTGATGAGGCCCTTCAAGCACTAAAAGATTATGATCCTGAAATTGAAAAGATCACCCTTGAGGAGGCCAGGATGTTAGTAAAGGCTAGAAAAATTCTATTTGTGCCTAGTTGGGATCTTTCTTCAGCATTCATAATAGATGAGATAAGGAAGCAGGAAAATATAAGTTTATCTTCAGAAACCCAAATAGGGGATATAATAAAAGGATTTGGGTAGAGCCCTAAGAATCAGGCACTGGCTATGTGGAGCCTCTATCCCAAGGATCAAAAGCCTTCTCTTCTAAATATACAAGAAAAAATGGATGGGGATAAGATTGTATGGTCTATCCACAATACAGGAGACTTAGAGATCTCACAAGTACTGACCCATTTTGCAAGGTTAAATGAAGATAAAACCAGGAAACTTTTTGATAGGTTTAAAAACCTATATGAATACTATAGTGCACTTGTGAAGTTTGGGAAGTACATATTATGAATGAAAAGGCATTGGAGAAGACTGTGGAAGATTTATCACATTAGATAATCAATATGCATGTGATTGCACCCCCACCACCAGAACAACCCCCTCAAATAGAGATTCAAAATGAAGGTGGAGAACAAGCTGCCACATCAATAGAATAGATTAAAAAAAAGCTAAGTGAGGCAGTATTACAAGCCTTATTAAGGGTGTTGCAGCATAGAGTTAATGTTTAAAGGAGAAGGTAGATGTAGTATACACTTCTTATAATAAATTACCTAGGCTACAGATAGAGGTAAATAATTTTTTTTCTATTTTGAATGCCTATTATGGAACTTCGTCAATAAGGACCTCATTGTTTGAGAGACTAGCAGCAGTGCAATCTCTGAGGACAGATATCCCAGAATCAGTTCTACAAGTAGGGGATAAGATTGAGAAGATAAGTGTTTCTTCATCCTTCTTTAAGGGTAAAGAAAATCAAATTGAGGCAAGGCTGTTAATGTTTGGACCTAACTTCAATAGGTTCATTCCTCAAATCAAGGTAGAGGATGGAGCAATAAAGAATTTGGATACATAGAGATTAGATTTTGATCTCCTATTGCCTAAAAAAGAGGCTTTTATTAATAATAGAAATGAAGTAGATATGGATCACTTCAATACAATTCTTGATGAAGCATTTAAAGCTGAGATGGATTTCATTAATTTCATCACATATGTCAAGCAGGTTGCTGATGCTAGGTGGGAAAGATAGAAAAAGAAATTGCAAAGCATTCAGGAGTTTCAGTGACCAACAGAAGAACAAGTAACTATATGGGATGATCTTACAAAGCCCAAAAGGAGGAAGCCAGTAACAACTGATATTGAAGACATAGAGGAATATTGAGTTCTAGTAGTGCACATGATCTATGATCATAGGGAGAGCAACTATCATAAAAGAAATGATGTAGGTTAGCTAGATGGAGGTCATCATTCATATAACAACTTTAGAAGTTGCTCTAAATACTAGTAGACAAAGGTGCATCTCAAAGGGGAACTCACCATAAAAGAAAACAACTTCTGGCACTCTTTTCCTTCTTTTTCTGTTACAATTTATGTATTTTGTAATCTAGTGCAAGTCACTCTCAAAACCATCTGAAGCTTGTTGCATCCTTTCCTCAAGGATCCCAAGATGGTTTTTCCTATATATAGAAAGTTCTAAATCACACCAAAGGGTGGTAAAAATACTCATTTTAATAGGAGTTTATGATTTTAGTGTTTTAATTCTCAGGAATCCAAGTTTTCTAAATGTATTGATACAAGAAATTTATCAATAAAAATATATTGTAGTTCCATGTATATCTTTTGTTGTCTTCGTATGTGAATGTGATTTCTTTGTGTATTTAATTTGCAAGGCATTTTAGGTACATCTTTCTACAAGGTAGATAGTGGGATTGAAGTTTGAGTTCCTTTCAAGAGAGGGATAAATCTTGAGTAAGATCTCAGAGATTTCAGTATTTGTGCATGAATTTGATGATACAATATGTCCATAAAAGATAATTTGTAAGGCATTTTATCTGGGGTTTGGGTGTATTTGAGTTGAGAGGATTTTTTGTAGATGATTTTTTATTGACTCTGATGCCCTAGGATTTGGCATTGGTCATTGATTAGTTTGCATTGTTCTCACCATCAATCAATTTAAACAATGATTTACTTTAAAGCGATGAGAGAGTTATATGATTAGATCTGTATCAAGCATACAGGTAACTATTGTGATATTTGAAGAATTTAATCTTAAAAGGTAATACCCACCTAGAGCTTAAAGCTCAAAGAGAAGAAGGATTATAAATCCTTAATACCTTAGTGTTTACTATTGTCGATGCATTTATTGGGACTGCTAGAGTTATGAATCAAAGATTTTATGATTAAGTTTTGATCATCTGCAATTTTGAACACTAACAAAATTGGCGAATCTACTAGGGACCTAAAATATTTTTGCAATAAACTTGCTAAAAATTTTGCTGGTTGTTTATTGCTTTATTTGAAGACCAGTTTGTCATGCCCAAAACTAAGGCAAAAACACACAGACAATTTAAAATTTTTTTTTAAAAAGTACATACAACTATTAGGACACAACTAATACAAAATACGTTGCAGAAAGGTGACAACATGGTAAAGTTAGTTTGTTTTGAGTTGCAAGGTCTAGTCATAGATTGAATTTGGGTCACATCACATGCAGATGCAAAGTCGGTATTCCAACTTGTTATACCGATCAAAGACGCTAAGTTATAATGTTATAGGAACACTTGGGTCAGGTTGAATTAACTATAGTTTCATGTTTAACAAGGTGTGGCATCATGATCGTAAATCATTGTTAAGAACATAAGTTGAATTAGGTTGGTCTAGCAATACTTTAATTCTTGATCAAGGCTGCAACTTGGGAGAATTTTGAATTTTCCAAGGAATGAAGTGCAGATTTTTGAAGACTTAAAGTTTGGGCAAACAAATTAACCAAAGGTAAAGTGAAAAGAGGGCATGAATTTTGAAATAGGTGGAAGACCAAGACTGAGAACATAGTACAAATGGCAGGGAGGAAGGTAATTACGTAGGGGGTAAGTTTAGAACAATGATTTTCCCTTTTTGCTATTTTATTGAAATCAAAACAACCAAGTCACATCCTACAAAATGCAAGGAGTTAAGAAGGTAAGGGAAAATATAGTGTGGGGCCCACGAGTTGGGTGAAAAAAAATATGCCCCTTCCCATATGTTTAAACATTTGGATTAGCACAAACAAGTTTAATTAAGAGGGATTAGAATGCTAATCACATACTTAGAGAGGGAATATTGGGGGGAATATTCTCTGTGGTAAAGGGAATTAAATCATTTGCTCATACATTTTAGAGAGAGCATTTTGGCTCTCAAAAATTTGGAAAGTGATATTTTTTCCATCTCTAACATTGCACTTCCTTTGTTTTGTCTTTGTTGAAGTTAAATGTATGCAATATATCTTCTATTGGTGCATTACACTAAGAGAATTATTTATAGAATATTGGTAATAGGTAGTTATTAATTAGTGTCCTAATTTGATTAATAAACCACTGTTAACATGTTTTCCTCAAAGAATTTGAGATTGCAATATTGAATTCAAGGTAAATTGTTTGATCATATTGTGATAGAAATCTAGATTTCAAGGGAGGAAATAGAGTGTATTTAACTTGAATTTTTTACAATCAATACATTAAAGAGAATATAAGATTTACATACCAATAAGACTTTAACATCAAATTTCTTATTTCCATGAAATAACTACATCTCTATTACAATATTGGACTCTACATAACTTTCTCCATTTCATTACAAAATCCATTTACAAAATGAAAGCACAATACAATAGGTATTACAACAATGGAGAAGTCTCTAATAATTTGACATCAAGACCACCTTCCAAGCTCCAAAAATCATTATGGCTCCATAAAAATCTGCAAAATGAAAACATAAAACCAACCATGGAGAGATCACCTCCCATCCTAGGTCTCAAGGAGACCACCCCCGAGCTAGGAGAATCAGTAACCAACGGGTGACATCCACACCATTTTCACAATACAAAACACAACAAGAAAACACTCATCCATGGCTTGCACAATAGGTTTCACCTTGAACCCATAACAAAGGGTGAAGGTGGATTTCCATGTAGGAGATTGCCAATGAAATACATACAAAACCATGCCTTTCCAAGGCTATAATCCACATACACTCTTCTACACATTCTCCTCATTATCTCCCCCAAATCAAGATCAATAACCTTCATTGGCATGCAAGGGCCCATACACCTTGCATATTTTCCCTCTTCTCTCCATGAGAAAAGACTCTACACTTCCATGGAATCCAACTAACCCCTTCCCCCATACATGACCACTTTTTCCCTATCCAAGGGTAAGTAATGTCATTACACCCTTCATAAAAATCTCTCATTCAAAACAAAAATAAAACCATAAGCATGAAATCAAACCAAAATCTCATCCCTTACATCACAATAACACAACAATGCATAGAATCCATATACAAGAGAGAGTAAAACAACATGCTAATCTATTTGCAACAAACAAGAAAACTTCCATGGCAAAGGAGTAGACTAACCTTCACAAGTGTTATGGAAAAATGAAGTTTGAGAAGAGCCCAGTCCCTTTTTCTTCCTTCAATCCAAAACCCTAATGTCTCTAAAAGTAGAGAGTGGGTGAACACCCACTAACTCTCTAAAGGGCTTCTAAAAAGGCCTCCAAATTGTACCCACCCACCAACATTAAATTCAGAATTGACCCTTCAGTCCTTTGGCTTTCCTTTGTCCCCTAACATAAATGCAAGATTGGAAAGGAGTGTGGATTTGGGTAAAGGTTAAGACTCACTCCATTTTCGAAACATGTGGTAAATGGGTCATTAAGAGGGTCACCTAGGCCACTAGGGGGTTCTAGAAGTGTTATAAATGTTTCTAACCCATACCCCTATCACTAAGGTACATGGATTTTGCTAAAATTGGTCCTTAGGACCACTTTTTGGCCTCTAGAAGTGACTAGAATAAAAAATTAATTTAAATAATCTCCTTGGTGGGAATTTACAAGTATCTCCAAATAAAGGGGGTTTAATTGGGTTCCTAATAAGTTGTTTAGGCTCAGGGTTACATTGCCAACCTTAGTAGACATGTTATTACATAAACACATAACAAGTGTCAAGTGACACTATAAAATACATAATACAATATTGACATGTAACTAAACACATGAAGACGCACCTAATACATACATACAATCTACAGTCATGAATTAAATCACTTAACAATGAGGTTTGAATCTCTTCATTAGATTCAACCTTGGCTTTATAGTTTGCATATAAGCTTGGTTACTGATTCTCCAATAATTTCGTTGGTAATTTTCCTGCACACTAAAATCAAACATCATTAGCTTAATAAAATCACATGGATATATATAAATCAAATTGCATAATCAATTGACTGAACATTCTACATTTTCATTTAATAACCTCTTTCCCATTTCTGCACTTGATAACCATTATTGATTGCATAATCAAAATAACATAACCTATTCCTCCATTTGAATTAAAATATAGAAATAATCATCATAATGCATGCATATACTCAAAACACCATAAACATCATCAATAAAGTATACTAAAGGAATCATCACATGACATAAATAATACTAATAATGTCTAGTCCATCAAATATAATGTCCCAAAATATTCCAACTTTAACCAAAATCAATATTGACTAGAGAGCATGTAAGTGAGAAATAATGCTAAGCTATGTTGATATAAGGTAGGCCTCACATCCTCCCCCTCTAGGAATGAACATCCTCCTTGATTTCATCAAGGAGGTGGGGAACTGTGACCTTCTCTGTACTGCATTATCATAGTATCGAAACTCACTCAAAGCATATTGATCAATGCTAATTATTTAATGCAATCTAATATTCATAACCATGCACATGCTAATTTATTTGGATCACTTCTTAACTACTAAGGCATATCTCAAGCACAATATGATTTTAAGAATGAAAATGGTATGCTCTTTGCAATATACTCCCTTATACATTCTATCAATGTTCCATATTGAACATGATAGAGGACATCACTTTGAAACATAGGGCTAGCAACATAAAACACACATCCTAGCCAATGCAAGATCATAAAAAAAATCTCAAATCAAGGTTCACAAATTTCAAATCCAAACCTTAAAGTTAAATAGATCCAACATAAAATAAATGTGAACACTAGTACATTTTGCACCTTTTTTCGACGCACTATTGGTCGAAGTTTCTACCCACCGCAGTCAAATGGTAGACCAAATGGTTCATCTCTATTATTTGCATCGAAATATCAACCCATTGCTGAAACAGTCGAAAGATCGATGCAAATATTGGTAAAAAAAGAGGGCAATCTAGGCCGAAAATAACATTGGCATGTGTTGGTGTATTGGTCGATCTTTCGACTAATATAAATTAATATTGGTTGAAAACTTCGTCGCACTGACCAGGATGCCAAACTTGCGATAGTCATATTTTGACCACATTTGGTCAAAATATTTAGCGGCTCCGACTAGGATGCAAAACCTGTGATGCCACATTTCGACATAGAATGGTCAATTTTAGGCCAAACTTTCAATGCAGGTGGGTCAAAATTTTGACACAACGCAAAGTGTTTAAAAAAAATTGAAGATAAATATCTAGACTAATCACCAACACCATCCTGATCGGTGATTAGTCTAGATATTTATCTTCAGGTGTCCACACTCATTTTGTTTCTTGTTGCCAATGGGTCCCTGCTTGTTCTATTTTCTAGACTGCTTTGGGCTCCTGTAATCCATCTGCTCTTCTCTACGTGAAACTGTGGGTTTTTCATTTTGTTTGAACTATTTGAGAGATAGGCTTTGACTGGTGATCTGTGAATTGGTAGAGCTTCCTCTTAGATTCCCACAACTCTTCAATTCTAATGGTGTGAAGCCCCCAAAGGGTATTTTTCTCTATGGGACTCCTGGTTCTAGGAAAATGTTAATTGCTAGGGTAGTGGCAAATGAAACCGGTGCCTTCTTTTTTTGTATCAATGGATCTGAGATCATGTCAAAGTTGGCTGGAGAAAGTGAAAGAAATATTTGGAAGGCTTTTGAGGAGGCTGAGATGAATGCCTTGTCCATTATATTTATTGATGAGATATTACAGAGATTTTTCAGTGGGCTTGCAAGTATTCTATTAGAGAAAATATTGAGAAGGTGAGTTTCAATTGTGGTGGCTTTTGCAAACTAGAATTGGTTATGAATTTCTTAATGGTTTTTTTTAACTGGTTTGTTAGAATTTTACATTTTTTGATTCAATTTTCCTCAACTTGTATCTTATTATTTCAATTTGTCATGTTCTCTTTCCTCTACACTTTTATAGGATAATATTGAATGTGAAAGAAAAAGAAGTGAGAATCCTGAGGTAATGGATGAGGAGTCAATGAAATATGCCTAAAGAAGTGTCAGTGATGTTGATATTCAGAAGTATCAAGCCTTTGCACAAACACTACAACAATCTTGAGGCTTTGGTTCTAAATTTTGATTTCCTGGTGCTTCGGATGTATTTGCTACAACAGATAATAAAGATGATGATGACTTATACAGTTAGGAAACTTAGTACACAATTTTCATCTTAATGAAGTGACAAATGTGTCTATTCTAGCAAGGACCTTCCACTAATAAATAGCCAATGCTATTCAATTTGGCTCCGACTTTTGCTTGTATGAGTTTTATTTGTTCATATGTTTGAAACTTTATTTAGTTTATCAGCCCTTTAGTCGAGGACTTACTAGTAAGTATTTAGAGCAATATTAACTATGGAAAGGAAATTTAGCTATGGAAACCTTTTCTCAAGTGGTAGATAATGCTACAAAAACCTTGCTTTTAAAAAAAAATCCTGTTGGAAAATATTCTATACTAAATCAATTCTAGTACAACAAAGAAAGTATAGTTCAACTAATTCTGATTGGTGATCCATGAATTGCTAGAGCTTCCTCATAGATACCCACAACTCTTTGTATCTATTCATGTGAAGCCCCCAAAGGGTATTCTTCTCTATGGGCCTCTTGGTTCTGGGAAAAATTTAATTGCTAGGGCTGTGGCAAATGAAACCGGTGCCTTCTTTTTATGTATCAATGGACTTTATATCATGTCAAAGTTGGTTGGAGAAAGTGAAAGCAATCTCCAGAAGGCTTTTGAGGAGTCTAAGAAGAATGCCCCATCCATTATATTTATTAATGAGATATTACAGAGATTTGTCAGTAGGCTCTAGCAATCCATCTGCTCTGCTCTATGTGAAACTATGGGTTTTTTCATTTTGTTTGAACTATTTGAGAGAAAGGTTTTAACTGGTGATGCATAATTGGTTTACATGTTTGCAGCGTGGAAGTAGTGTTGGGGATGTTGGTGGTGCTTCAGATAGAGTCCTTAACCAGTTGTTGACGGAGATGGATGGTATGACAACCAAGAAAATAGTTTTCATTATACCTAATGGCATTGACCTATTATGCCCAAGGATTCAATGGAGTTGATATTAAAGAGATTTGTCAGTGGGCTTGCAAGTATTCTATTACAGAAAATATTGAGAAGGTGAGTTTCAATTACAATGGATTTTGCAAACTAGATTTGGTTATGAATTTCTTAATGGTTTTTTTTTAACTGGTTTGTTAGAATTTTACATTTTTTGATTCAATTTTCCTCAACTTGTATCTTATTATTTCAATTTGTCATATTCTCTTTCCTCTGCACTTTTACAGGATATTAAATGTGAAAGAAAAAGAAGTAAAAACCTCGAGGTAATGGATGAGGATGATAGTGATGAGGTAGTTGAAATAAAGGCTATTCATTTTGAGGAGTCAATGAAATATGCTCGAAAATTGTCAGTGATGTATTTGCTGCTGCTGCTGCTACTACTTTTGTTGCTGCTTCAGATGTATTTTCTAAGATGATTTCCCCCGCTAAGATGATTTGCATCCATTTTATGGAGATCTGCTAAATGTTTTATATGATAAAGATCACTACAAGTTGGCCCTTGGCCAGATCAATATTGCTCGCAATCTCATTGCCAAAGTGGCCAAAGACTATGTTAGGCTGATAAAATATGGGGATTCTCTTTACCACTGCAAATCTTTGAAGGTTACTGCACTTGGACGGATATGTACCATTGTTAAGAGAATTGGACCAAGTTTGGCTTACCTCAAATAGGTGAGGCAACATATGGTTATGTTCTTTTTTCTATCTATCTAGTTTTCACTACCTGTTGTTCCTTGGGATATCTTGCAAGGGTTCTATAAATTGATGGTCTATATTTTGGTGGGTGTCTTGTATGGGCCTATGAACTTTTTTATCTTGTCTTTTTTTTCAATCCTACAACTAGATTTTGATATGTGGATTCCTTGTAAGGAACTTTGATACTGCCATTTCAGTAGTTCTTCATATGATAGTTTTCTATGCAGTCCCCAGTCTAGGCTTTATTTGTATATTTTTTATCTCAATATTAAAAGAATTAATTTAGTTAAATAAAGCTTTATGTCCCAAACACAATGACAACTAGGATGTGAATTTAATCTTTCTGGCAACTAAAGAGTCAAAAAAGATAACAGATGGTTCAATATAACCTACAACTTTGTCCATGTAAGAGTTGAACTCTAAAATTTATGGTATGAAGACCTGCAACATGCAACTAAGAATATGATACTGAATAATTATGACTTATTTTAAAAATTTAGGAAAACTTAACCATTTTTGTAGCGATTACTTAAAAAAAAAGTATACCTGGTCGATGACTCAATATTTGTAACCTCTCAAAAAATTTTCCTTTCCACTTCAATATATTTCCTTGATAATTCTTGATCTCCTCAGAACTACTAGAAAAATAACAATGACAACAGAACTTGCTACTTTAGAAAATTGCATCAATACTTAACTTAAACATTATAGTCATGAAGGGTGTAACAAAATCTGATATGCTAATAGACAAACTCATTTTGCACAAAATGGCATTAAGCATGGATTTTAGTTTACATGTGGTACATCAATTCCTTCATCGAAGACATTATCTATTACATTTATAATTGTTTATTTAGGTTCCATAGCACTAGCATATACACAAAAAGAATCTGTATTAAAAAAAACATGGACACTACATATATATAAAAATACCTATTAAAGAAAAAAAGAGGCCACTGAGGACAATTGCATAGGTCTCCAAAAACAACATTACCCAACTCTTTCTCTCAAGCCAAAGACTTAGTGTGTTCAATTGCCCATACTAGCAGTCAATTCTATGTTGAGTATATCTATCAGGCCCTCCTTTAGTTTGAACGAATTAAGAATAGAAGATAGGAACTGATTTAACACTTCACCTACTCAAAAACACAAACCAATGAAATAATCTACATTAGGCCAAGAGAGGTTGACACATTCAATATGAGAATACTTACACAAAATGAAGCTGAATCATGCCAGATAATTACAATGAGAAGTTGACTATTGGCCCTTCTAGTTTTTTATTTGATAGTTGGCTGACAATGACACATTCAAAATGCACTTATGAGCAAAGACCTAGAATGAATGAAATTGATTAAATAATGAAGGTATGTTAGTTTGAACTTCACTTGGTTTCAAGAATACTTTAATATTCTCTACTTAACAAGGCCAACCACATGAAGGTGGATGCTCATCTAGCCTCACCCCCATCCCCTTAACATCAATCTAAATTCCCCATTAACATCTAATTACACACTTTAATCAATACAATCACATAACATCCATTAATATGATATAACATTTAGTAATACGCAACACTAATCAAGAATTCATTAACACATAACAATATTCATTAACATGACATATAATATAATTAACTAATGAGGATATCCCAGACATCCCTAATATAATAAATATGGTGAAGAAAAAACTAAAGAAGAGTCAATGCATAAATTATTACTATTTTGCATGATGCTCCTATTGGCCTCATCGCGATGTCCATGACCAGGTAATTGAGAAAGCAAAAAATCTTGTAACAAGAACACATACATATTTTAGTTCACGACATAAAAGAGTATAAAATATAAACCTTTATTGAACTTTTGTTATAACTAAAGATTCATTACTGCTTACTCCAAAATGATGTGCTCACACCATCAATTCATTTGTCCTCTTCAACATCTCAGTTGGATTTGCATCTTCCAAAATAGTAATAATTTTTGCATTATTCTTTTTAGTTTTTTCTTCACCGTATTTAATATATTAGGGATTTCTAGGATATCCTCATCAGTATCTCCATCTATTGCCTCTGTTGTTGCAGGTGCTTTTCCCCTATCTAATATTTATCTTCAGGTGTCCACACTTGTTCTGTTGCTTGTTACCAGTGGGTCATAGTCAGTGATTGGGAGAGCCCTATTTTGGCACCAGTCATGTAGTATAAGCACTAGAATTGAGATTTTTGGCACAAGCTGGGAAATTTTTGTATATCAACATGCGATAGAGTTTGAGGATTTTTTAGTATTTAAATACATATGTGGGATGTATTTTAGAGTTCAGATATATGGGAAGAATGGCTATGAAAAAGATATTTCTATTTTTCATTCTGAGAAGATATAGAGTGATTGTGAGTCATAGGAAATGCCCTAATCCTTCAAAAAGTGCTATTTTGATGAGTTCTGATCACTTGATGGACAAAAAATTATCTTTTGAGTTGAAAATAAAATCAAGTGATCAATAGATTATTTTTTGTCCATCAAGTGATCAGAACTCGTCGAAATAGCACTTTTTGAAGGATTAGGGCATTTCTTTTGTGACTCAAAATCACTCTAGATCTTCTCAGAATGAAAAATATAAATATCTTTTTCACAACCATTCTTCCCATATATCCAAACTCTAAAATACATCCCACAGATGTATTTAAATACTAAAAAATCCCTAAACTCTATCGCATGTTGATATACAAAAATTTCCCAGCCCATGCCAAAAAACTCAATTCTAGTGCTTATACTACATGACTGGTGCCAAAACATGGCTCTCCAAAAACTCTTTTGTTGCTTCAACTTCTTCTCCACTATATAATGACGGTTTGAGATGTCTTTCCACTAGGATGCTCTATCTGAATACACCTCCCACACTAGAATGGAATCCCTTCATAATCCATTTATTAAATTATTGAGCTTCTCTTTGTTTCAAGAATAGTTTAACATTATCTACTTAACAGGGCCAACCACGTGAAGGTGGAAGCTCATCTGGCCCCTCCTAGGAGCCTCTTATGACCCTTAATGACATTGTAAGACCTCTAAGATGTATTCTTAGGGATCATAAAGGGTCATAAGGGGTCTTGGGACACAACAGCTGAGAAACATAATTGTAGGCATCATGGTCACATTTTTTTGGAGACAATGTAATTGAGTGGTATACCCAGACGATGGAGAGAAACTTCTACACCTCTAGTTCCAAGTTGTTCTACATCTCACAATGTCAACTTGGAATCAGAGGAGTAGAGATTCCACTCCATCATCATCGGTATACAACTCAATTATGTTGTCTCCAAAAAAATGTGACCATGATGCCTACAATTATGTTTTTTAGCTATTGTTAAATCTTTTGCAGTGTGGCCTTTGTTTCCTTTGATGTGTCCTGGAACCTATGAAAATTTTGAAATATGCTATATGATATAGATATAAAGATCACTAATTAGTACATTATTACATTCTACTAGTAGTCAATACTATTGCATACCTTCTTCTCTCATTTGCTGGTGTAATTCCTCTTTGAGTATCCCCTTTCTCCTTTGCATCCAAAATGAAATGATTCTAATCCCTCACTGGAATAAAGGGAGGATGCTTGTACTTTGGGTTCTAGATGAGACTCCTTCTATATGAGTCCCTCATAGTCTTAAGATGTTTGGCATCTTTTTCTAAAAATTTCTAAAATTTTCTTTTGCTAATAATTTTTGTATTAACTCTTTTTAGTTTTTTCTTCAACATATTTATTAGATTAGGGATTTCTAGGATATCCTCATCTATATCTACAAATATTGCCTTTGTTGTTGTAGGTTCTTTTCCCCTATCCTGAACATCAAATTGTGACAAGAATATCAGTAAAACTATCATAATAACTCCAAAACCCTAAATAAAGTAACATAATAATATAACATTTTTCAACTATCTAATTTGTACAATTTCAATAAGGTTTACCGTTGTTGATGAATGGGTGGGAGGAGTATCCCCGTGGCCTCTATCATGTGGGGGATCCATGTCACCTGCTCTTGTCACATGATCTTGTATTTCAAACTTCAGCAAGACTTCATACCACACATTGTTTGTAGATTACATTCAATGCATTATTTACACTTGTATTGGTGGGAAAACTCTTGAAAATGCACAAAAGAGATTGCATTCAACCATGTTGTTTACATGACACATGCAGTTTACCTCCAGCCTAAATCAGCATTGTGTACAAATCTGCAGATAGTGCATGGTACAAACCCTCACCGAAGCTTGAAAATGATCCATGATCTCAGGAATATCATCTTCTTTCCACTCTTCTTGCCTCTCTTTTCCCATCTTCCATCTTGGGCATTGCAACATGAATCCTATTTTCCACAACTACTGATGGATCCTTAGGTGTAGTTGAAATTACCAAATGGCCTTCAAAGGTCAAGGAACAAATGGAATAACCAAGAAAACACTATACATTAAATCATGTGATTGATAGCAGATTGGGGCTCACCTAAGCCATAAACATGAAGAATTATTTTTAAAAAAAATGTAAACCATATATATGCACACTCGAGGCAAAGATAAGTTACATCATATCCATATTAAAATATTAGTTACAATATGAAAATACTAAACTAACTAATTCCTGAGTTCATCTCTGCATATGGTTGCAACAAAGATATGCGATTACAATATAGAGAAGGCATCATAAAAATATAATTTTGAAATTTTCCCTAGCCTGACACATTTTGCACTCAAATCCTTCATCACGAATAAGTGGAGATGGGTGGATAGATGTAGATGAGTTTTCATCAACCCAACTAAAGTATCCGCAGTCATTATTTCCCTGTGATGCCCAATCTACATTAGTTATTATAATATAATGAAAAGTATTTACATTAGAAACATTAAATACATACACATTAGCAACCTTTTTTTTATTTGGGCAGCACCAAAATTGTCATCTGGGGTTTCTCTATGTCCGTGAAGTCTTCAACACACACTGCCCACCACCACATTGATAGTTTGGCACATTGACAAGAGCCATTGAGCCTATATCAATAATGTACCGCACCATCGTTACTACATTTATTATTTTTATATGGAATACACCAAGGAGTACCATAAAAAATATTAACCATTTACAATAATGAAAAGTAAACCTAAATCAAATAGCTCATTTTTTAATCAACATGTGTAGTCTTTGTGTATATGAAAAATGAAAGAAATATCAAGCTGAAATAAAATAGTGAACAAAATAGTATTCCACATAGAGTGAATGAAATATACCATCAAAAGAAGGTGAAAAAATCTTGTCACGAAGCACAGACATAGGAAATAAAAAAGGGACAAAAGACAAGAAATAAGAAAAATCATTGCGACTATAGAAAAATAATTTATACTATAATGAAAGAAAGAAACACTCTTTGTCAACAATTTTCAAAATCATTAGGACTATAGAAAAATAATTAAGACTATACAAAATCAAATTTTATAAATGGATGGTTCTGATGCTTTGCCATTACAAAAATTGAGCATTCATCATTTGGTATTGTGTATTCCAGTTAAGTATGTCAACAATGTTCAAGAAATAAGAAAAATCATTAGGACTATAGAAAAATCAAGTTCTAGAAATGGGCGGTTTTGATATTGCTTTGCCATTACAACAATTGAGCATTCATCATTTGGTACTTCTTGGTGTATTCCATTTAAGTTTCTTGTTGAATCCTCAAGTTGAGTTGGCCTATTTAAGGTGATAGTAGAGGGCTCTACATCAGCAGTCTACAGAATTAGACCTTTATTTTAAATGCATTGAACACAAAAAAAAATTACAAAATTGAACCAATGGCATGTTTACAACAAAGAAATAGAATGATAATAATATGTTGAAAATTTGATTCTATTTAATACATGTCAAAGGACCAGTAGGGAAAAGAGAGAGAGAGAGAGAGAGAGAGAGAGAGAGAGGAGGGGAATGGCAAGGATATTGATGCTTCGCTTAGCCATTATCTTAGAAAAACAAGCAAGAAACCAAAAATTAAATGATTGTAATTAACATTTTTTGCTAATCATTTCTTTTTTGGTTTCTTGCTCATTTTCCTAAGGCAACGGCTAGTAAGCAGAGCATCAATATCCTCATCATTCCCCTCTCTCTCTCTCTCTCTCTCTCTCTCTCTCTCTCTCTCTCTCTCTCTCTCTCTCTCTCTCTCTCTCTCTCTCTCTCTCTCCTACAACAAATGGACTTGTGATGATTTTCACAATAGTACATGTGTGGTAGGAATGCTCAAAGTACTACTTAGGAAAATATGAATGTTCATCACCTATTGCTGAAATAGATTTACATAAACCAATTAACTCAAAACACAAACCCTTTTTCGAATAATTTAATTTTAACTTTGGTTGTGTTAAAGGAACTATGTTGACTTTATTTTTTAGCTGTTTAACATGAGAGTTTGTAGATTAATAGGAGTTCACATTTTTATGGGAAAATATCATTCAATCAAGCATTAATGCCCATCTATATCTAGTGAGATGAACATAACTCATGTACCTCATGCTAGTGTGCTTGGATTAGACTAGACATTATCCAACTACCTATGAGGGTTGTTAATGTTATTAATTGGTGTAAAAGGAGGACCGCCTGTGTGTTATAGCACTTTATATAAATACTCACTATTTGGTTAATGTCTAGTCTAATGAAAAATAGTGTATACAAGGTATCCAAGAACACTAGCATGAGGTACATGAGTTATGTGCATCTCACTAGTTATAGATGGGAAACTATGGCACACTAGTATTTGTGCATCTTTGTATTAGGCCTTCCAAAAACTAAGGCAAGACATGGTAGCATCTTTGTAGTAGTTGATAGGTTTTCCAAGATGGCCCATTTTATTCCTTGTAGGATAACACATGACGCATCTCACATTGTAGGACTATTCTTCAAAGAAGTTTCTAGGCTACATGGTTCCATAGTTTCAGACAAAGATCCCAAATTCTTAGGCCATTTTTGGAGGACCCTATGGAAGAAGTTGGGGACAAACCTTTCATTTTCCTCGGCCTATCACCCACAATCAGATGGGCAAACATAAGTCATTAATAGGTCCTTAGGCAATCTTCTAAGATGCCTCACTCAATAACATGGAGGTTCATGGGACACAATTCTACCATAGGTAGAATTCTCATATAATAATGATTCACTTAATAGGAGCACAGGTCTAACACCTTTTCAAATTATCTATGGAAGCCACCCAAGGGGATTCTTAGAGTTAAGAGATGTGAAGGATATGGACAGGAAGAGTGATCTAGTAGAAGACTTTTCCCAAGTGATGAAATATATTCAAGAACAAGTTAGGGATAGACTAAAATATACCATAGAGAAATATAAACAATAGGAAGACATGAAGAGGAGAGATTTGTAGTTCAAATTTGGGGACTTAGTGATGATTCACTTGAAGAAAGAAAGATTGCCAAAAGGCCAACACACCAAACTTATGATGAAGAAGGCTTGCACTTTCAAAATCCTAAGAAATGTGGCAACAATTCTTACAAAATAGACCTTCCACTTGACATAGGATTGTGATTAGGATTGTGTACTTAGGAAGAAGTTTGAAGTGCTAGATTAGATCTATAACCTATCTTTTGGTGGATATTTAGACATATCTAAATGATGAAAATCCTTTAGATTTTCTTGGTTTTTCCTTTGTAAAGTTTTGGTGTTCCAAAGTTGTTTGGTAGGATCCTTAAAGGGCTCTATTTGGAGGAATTTGTCATCAAAACCTAAAATTGATCTTTTGTGAGTCAGATCTCAAGGAGTCCTAAGAGGTATCTATAAGTTGATCAATAGAAGGGAAACTATTGTTTGATCTCCTTCCTTTTCATTAAGTATTTGAAACTTAGAAGTTTTGGGTGACGGTACATAGTACCTTGGAATTGAGTCTTCCATTGTTGCACTCTACCTAGGTTTGTCTATGGGAAACTATGGCACACTAGTATCCATAATTATTATATTCGTGGGTCAAAAGGAAGATGAGAATAATTAAAGTAAAAGTGATTAGAATAACTTTGGCAAGAAAGCTGAGAATCCTTCCTAATAAGCTCTGTATTCATTCTTATAAATTTACTTCTTCCCCAACTATACTCACATTCATTGCAACTTGATTAGTTTAAATTAGTTCAAATTGGTCAATAACTGAGTGCTAATCTTCAGTTTCTCAGTTGTTAAGAGCCATGAAATTTTGAGAAGTTCATTCTAGTATTTGAGAGTTCTTTAAGTTATAACTATGTAGTCCACAGTAATATTTGAGAGTGCTTCAGTTTCTTATTTACTTAAAAATTCAATTATGGCATCTATTGTGATTGATTTTGTTCTTGAAAATCTTGGCAAGATGTTGTTAGAATATATAAGCAAGGAGTTTTCACTTGTCTGTAACTTCACAAGTGATTTCGAATGGCTGAGAAAGAAGCTCACAAATTTAAGAGACTATCTCAGAGATGCAGATGCCCAGAGTGCACATAGTGCGTCCATGAAAAGCTGGTTGTTGGATGTTGAATACCCCTTATCCTATTTCACATCCATACAAAATAGAGAACATAGAAACACTTGACCATAAAATTATATAATGGAACCCTCATCGAGCCATGAAAAGAACAGGTAAAAGAAATAAAAATGTGATATATTTTCTTGTGTTCTCCTTCAGAATAGAGCCTAGGGAAAATCATGATGCATACCTAGCAATGAGCCCAGATTTCTAATTCATGTTTGCAGACAAACCCAGCTGGGATGAAGCCGATGACACTCAACCAGCCCAGATACCTAGCAATGAACCTAGATTTGTACTAGTGGTAGAAAAACTAGGTCAAATTAACTTCATTCCATTGGTAATGCACTCTACAATTCCCTTTGAATATCAGAGATCTTCTAATTCACATTTCATGCACTAGCTGCAATTCCCTTGAAACAAATTCATTGTGGTAATAATGAATGAGAAATGAAACCTTTTCTTTTTTTAATTTATGCTTGTGTTAGTCAAAATTTATAGACAAAATTTTGACTAACACGGGCATAACTTTTAAAAAAAAGAAAGTTTTCCTTCTATATTCTGACCAACCAAAACCTTTTGGCTTCATGGTCAAAAATTTTGGTAGAAAAACTAGGTCAAATGTACTAGTGGAATAAGAACCATCTTTAATAGATAAAAGAAATTTTGGTGGCTAGATGGTTATAAGAAAACTGAAAAAATAAATTAAGCTATCCCTTCATCACTTCCAAGTTCATCAATGTTGAAAACCAAATAAATAAATAAGCATCCTTGAAGGAGTTTGCAACTAAGGGAAGGAAGATCATTGCTGATTGTATGAACCTAGATAAACTGACTTCTGATCACTAAAAGAAAATCCAGGAGGTAGAAGCAATGATTTCTCTCCATCGATGTGAACATGTGCAATAATGTGTACCAGGGGCAGATAGACAAAATAGAAAAGGTTGAGAAAGAGATGTCTAAGATAAGGGCAAGGCAAACACAGCTCAGGAATGCTCTTTCACCCTCTCTAGATGTACTTAATCAGAACATCAAGGAGATTGATGACACTATGGTGACATATGATCAAGGTCCAAGTATAGACTTGGAAAAGATGAAGAAGCTAACATATGCCTTATGCACCCATCTACAGACTATCAATGCACTGATAGCATTTTGGAAACAAGAAATCCAAAACTTGCAGATTGCTTATCCGGATGCACTTTCTTTGTAAGTAATTGTAGATACACTTTTTTGAGAGCCGTTGTCATTAATGTCAAAGGGGGAGTATTGTATGTAGAATATGGAGTATTATATATGATGTAAAGAAGAAGTATAGTACATAGTATAAGGGAGATATAAGTTAGAGTATATATTAAAGAATTTTGTATAAGGGTACAGTTAGTAACTTTGCCATATTCCTTTGTTGCCATTAATGACAAAGGGTGAGATTATTGGCAAGTTGACTATACTATCTTATATGACTAGATATAGTGTTTTCATTATGGAAACAAATTCATATAGAGTTTTGGAGTTAGTGCACATTATCATAAGGTCAGAATATGGCTAAGTATAGAAGACTGGACAGTTAACAAAGCACCAGTAGATCAGAGCATCAACGCACATGTGTATGACTAAGTTATTGTATGCACCCTTGAAGTTAAGATGGTAAGTGTGTATTCATACTAAGTCTAAGAGTGCATGATCAGATGAGACAGTATGATGAAGATACAATCAGTTGAAGTGGTACAGACAGTGAACGCCAGAACAAAATAGAGTATGCAGCCGACTGTTACTATTTTGATTAGCGGTTATAATAATATTTTGCAAAGGCTATGCACCTATTTTAATTAGGTTGTAGACATGTAAACATATTTTTTTGTAAACATGCTTGAGCCAATTCACTTGGAAGCATTGTATGTAATTGGTTATAGGCCGACCTAGTTAATTATTTTATTAGCGCATATAAATATTAGATGTGCCTTTGTAATAAAGCATGGAAGTGAATAAAGAGTCAAGATAATCAGATCATAGACATGAGAAGTGAATATAGAATAAGTTAGAGCTTTACAAGCGGATAAAGAATCATCGTACAAAAGGAACTAATCAGACAAGTAGTGTCACAACAATAGTTCATCCAGTAGATATAGTGTGTATCTAAGATCAGAAGGTTGTAGCCTTCATCACTTGAGAAGTGAGCTCTAGGATAGTGTGTCCCCACCCCTAATAGGGTTATTGTAAAAGACTCCTAATAGGGTCTAACCTTTGACCAGGTCACTGTACTAAAAGAATTGTAAAGAGAAACTCCTAATAGGGTTGCAAATCTTCTAACAAGGATCATAAAACACTAGTGCAGTTCTTAGTGGGTGTCAATTTCCACCGGGGTTTTTACCTATTTGGGTTTCCCTGTAACCATATTGGTGTTATGTGTTGTGATTATTTATCTTGTTTACTTTTATGTTCATATCAGTACTTAAACAATCAAATTAAGATTCAAGAGTTAAGAAAATATAAAGATATAGTGAACACTGATTCACCTCGCCCCCTCTTAGTGTTCCCATTCCTAACAATAATATCAAGAACTATCTTATCAAAATATTTAGACCATTCTTAAAATTATTTCATTTTCTTTTCTCCATTCAATATCTTTAGAATTGTCCAATTTTTGAAAGTGTAAGAGAATTTAATCTTTGATTACAATTTATGTTCTTGTGCAATAACATATTGATGAAGGGTACTCTCCTTAAAATCTCAACATATGCTATGAAGCCACTTGATGAAGGTTAATCCCCTTACACACCACATATTCTCTAATACCACTTGATGAAGGGTCAAAAAACCCTTAAAAACTTATACCCAAACACAAAACAACATATAGAAAAAGAGAGAATAAAAATAATTCACAAAGCATAGATTGATAATACTTGAATATACTTACAATGTTAAGAATTTATTAAGGATGCCATCTCCTAGTGTGCACTCGCCTACAGCGATTAGGGCTTCTACTGCTCTTGGCAGTACCCCTTCAGTGGTTGTGCCTACCCTAGGGCCTCCAGCCCTTGTGAACCCTTCATCTCCTATAGTTTTGGCTATCTCTACTGGTGGCATGGCTCTGTCTCCGACTGTGGGTGTGGGAGTGGGTGAGCAGGGGTTTCCTGTTTCCTACCCAGGAAAATTTTAAAAGCATGTGTAGGGGAGTGTTGGCTCAGTGCTTCCTACTGTACCAACAAGGGGGCTTGATCCTATGGGTGTCTCTTCTAGTTTTCTACCTCACTCTTCTACAAATAACCCAAATGTTTCCTTCGCTAATCCTATTTCCAGCTTGGTTGTAGCTGCCAAAGACCATGTTGGTGTGGAGTCTTATGCTAATGTTTCTTCTAAAACATTGCATGGAACTGGGGGTTCTTTTCGTGGTGTGACTTCTACTATCCTGATTTCTATTGGTGGTTCTCTCTCAGTTAAGCTCTCTACTTTTTCTGAAGGGGAGATGGATAGCTGCTCTGAGATCCTTATGGATCAAGATCTGATATGTCATTTTCAGGGGTTTTGGCCAAGTTTTTCCCAACTTCATGATTGGATTTCCCTAAATTGGGAACCAATAATCTTAGAGGATGTTCACATTTTAATCTTAGCTAAAGGTTTCTTTGTACCTAAATTTGATACTTATAAGGATAGAGACTTGATATTGTGTGATAATTTTTTTAGTTGGGAGGACGATAAATTTTTGCTTATGTTAAAATTGTGGCACCCAAATTTTAATCCCTCCACTGAAGTTTTTAACAATTTTCCTATTTGGGTTAGACTCCCCAATCTCCCTCTCCATCTTTGGCAAGGATCTTTCCTGAAGGAGGTGGGGGAGGCTTTGGGGGAGTTTCTTCTTATTGAAGATGATTATTCTAATATGTTCCATTCTACCTTCACCCGCATTCTCATAGATATTGATATTTCACAGGGTCTCCCTGCTAAAATTAAAATTGAGTCATCTAAAGGTTGTTGGATACAACAACTAGATTTTTAGGGCATCCCCTTTAGATGCAAAAAATGTTTTAAAATAGGCCATCATGCAACACATTGTAGCTCTGACTTTGAAAATAAGAAAGTTTCTATACTTGGTGGAAGGATGCTTCCACCAAGCATTACACAATCTTTAAAATCTCTTCTCAGATTTTGAAGGATTTTGATCCTGTCTCGTGTATTCAAAAGCCAATTGTTGAAGAAAATGGTTTGAATCATGTTCTGCCTCCTTTAGATCCTATTGGGATTATTGTTGATAATGCTTCTATTCTCCTAGCTAAGCAAGGAGCTCCATCTCCTTTACTGGTGGATACCAGGCTTTCGGCTGGTAGATCTACAATTGCTATTCCTGTCAGTCCTCCTGGTGTGGTTATCACTGAGGATGTTGGTGTTCCTGTCTCTCCTACTGGGAGCAATTCTAGCTTCCTTTCAAAATTGATGATGGGGGCTGGGCCCTCTATCTTGGATTCTTTGTGCTGGTAGGAAGAGGCTACGAGAGTTGAAGATGGTTGGATCACTGTCAAAGGGAAACAAGCTAAGAAATCTTCCTCTTCATTTGGCATGACTCTTTGTTCTCATAAAAAGGGGAATTTTGGATAGCTTTACAACTATCTTTTTAGGACTGTCGTTTAAATTGATTATTTTATTATAGTGTTCTGGGTCCATTGTTTATGGGTTCTACCATTTTTTTGGTTGGACTGATTTGTCATAAGAGCTTTTAATGGTCTATCTTAAGTTTTTTATGTTAAAGGGTTTCAGGGCCCCTTCAAAACCTGTTGTTATGATTAATAGAAAATAATTGCATAAGGATAAGATCATTACAACCTCTTACAAGATGTGATCATTGAAACCTCTACAAGATGAGATCATTACAACTTCTTGAAGAAGAGAGAGCTCCTTATGCTCATATACTTTTCTTATGTGGGCACTTACCACCTAAAATATTACAAACACAACCAATGTGGGATAAAGTTTTGAGAGAGTAGATATAACTACCCTACTACAAATATCAAATGAAAGTTAAATGACACCTAATATGATCCTATAAAATTTTATTATATGATAGGTAAAAAGTAATTTTATGATTTTTTTTTTTTAAATTACCATTTTTGGGGGATTCCCAACTTTTTTACATCCCCTATTTTTGGGGGCAACTTTCTTCTCTCTCTCTCTCTATGCTTCAAGATTTCTCTTACATGTTGGATTCTTATACATCATACACCTGGGGTAAGAATTTTTTTGTGAATATGGATTCACAAAATGGAGTTGAGTGAGGCTACCACTATTTTAGATTGCATACAATTCTCAGCAAACTCCATCATTGAAATTGGTACCTATGATATTTTTTTTCAACTCTTTCAACACTTGGTTGAAACAAGTATCCTTCCCTGGTATTGATTCTCTACACTTAACCTTCTAAATATGAAATAAATTTCATTATAAACTAACCACCTCTTCCAAGTGCACCTCTCATTCTCCTCCAATATTTTGGTATTCAACCCATTGTTATCTAACCACCCCTACCAAAATATGGATATATTAAACTCTAAAACACCATACATATATTTCTATACATATTGCACATTACTAGAAAAATCCTCTTGAACTAACTCATGCATAATATGAAAATCATCATCATTCTCTTTCACTTCAATATAAAAATTCATCCCAAATTCAACATCATATGATTCATAAAAATCTCCCTTTTCTATTACAACATCTTCTTTGCCACCACTCACTATGATTGCACCTTCCTCAATTAAGGAATATTTTTTATCATTCCCTTCTCTTGAAGTGATGTCTTCTCCAAGAAAGGGATTGTATTAAGTGGGTCCTTGATCAACCTTTTCTACACTTGCTTCTTCCATGCCTTCAACAAGACATGTAACTGCTTCACTTCTTTGACCTCCAACCAAGGCATCCCAAGGAATCTCCTTTTTTTCTACCTCATTATTCATATAAATATTCAGTAAAATTAAATTATACTTCAGTTTGATTCAATATTGCAACTCTTTCTTCACCTTCCCCTTTTACGAAAAATATTTTTAGGCCTTTGCAAAGACTTGCCTCTATAATAATCACTTCAATATCATTCTTTATGTCTTTCAATAAGTGCTCCTCAACTTCAAGCTCACCAATATCTTTGTATTCATCCTCTTCTTCTTTTGTGCCACATGCATGACACTCCATTTCATCTTTTTTCTTTCTTGTATTCTAAATATCATTAGAAAGATAAAAATAAATACCATCATCTCTTTTTTAATGAAGGCCTCTTCTCCTTTTCCACTCTTCTTTTATTTTTTTTCACTTGTTTCATCAACTCTATCATTCCAAATCTTATTTCTTCTTTTTGTGAGGCCTCACCCCATACCATCTTAGCATAGATGAAATTTCCACTTTTTGAATTATTATGATGATACACTATTTTGATATGCTAGATTTATTTGGACACGGATTTATATTTTTAGATATTTTATGATGATTTTTATATTATGTTGATGATGATGTTAGGATAAGATTTTTAAATGCTTATGATTTATAGATCTTGATGTCATAATAGAAACTAAATTTTGAACCTTATGTTTTGATGTTATACTATCTTATGAAATGTTATTCAAAATGGATGTGATGTCAATTGAAAAATATACATATGCTAACTTGATTCTACAAATGTTTAGGATGCTAGTGATAGTTGAATTTTAGAAAATAATTCATGATGATGGAATTGAGAAAATTTCATAATTACATGTTTAGCATGAGGAAATTGGATTACAAATGTTTTTTTAAATTTATGATGAAATTATGGATTGCAAAGTTGTTAATTAATGTGTGCTTGATGATTATCAATAATCTTGTATTTTTATATTTATATATAGTTTCTTTTTTAAGCTACTAATATTTTGATCAAGTGTGCAAGAAATTGACCATAGATTTAATGCGGGGAATCAATGATGGATTTATGTGAAAACCGTATAAATCCAAGGTTAAATCCAAAGGGAGATATAACCTCATTGTTATGTGTTTATTTAGTAAACGTAATGTTTGAATGTATTATTATTGTTATAAATTTTGTTTAAGAAATTTGTCCACTTGGCATGATGTGTGGAGTAATGTGATTTGATTTTATGTTGTGTCAATTGACACTTGTACATGTGAGTTGGCATGACCAAGTAAGTTGGTTTTAGTTAGTTTCTTACCTTTGAGTCACCTTGTAGTACCACTAGGTTAGGTATCTCAGTTGTAGAGATAAGGGGAAGGAATCACATCTTGTGTTTTCATAGGGAAACACTTAGTGGACTTTTGAGGGGTTAAATGGAGTCCTAGAGGTTAGTTAGAGTTAAAATTAGATAGCCCCATAGGTGCACTTTGGGTTGGGGTTTAAAATTTGACCAATAAAGTGACCATAACTCATTTTTACCTCTTCAAAAAGTACCTTTTAAAGAAGTGACGAGTTTGGGATGTGTGCCAAGTCATCATCTCTTTCCATTTTTGGAAATTCCTCTTGTTGGTGAGAGGGAACTATGGAAAAGAGTGCCTAATCATTTTGGAGGTTAGGTAGAGTGTTAGCTAAGGTTTACCTTTTAAAGGAGATTGAGAGGAATTTGGAGGGTTGATTTCCTACTCTCCAAACTTGGAGACTTCTAGTGGAGATAGTAAGGTCTTGGAAGATTTTGCCATGGGATAAATGATAAGGAAGGGAAAATCTCATCCTCAAGTTTCATTTTCCCATAGCTTGGAGCAAGGTTGGTTCTCCTATAATGGAAAACCATGTTTATTTTCTTTCATGTTTTGTATGGAATGTAGTGTTGTATCATGTTGGATTTTTGAGATGCTTTAAACCTTTTTTATTGCATTTTTCTTGGTGTTTCCTCTTGTTGTGTTCATGTTTTGTTTGGGGTTTGCAAGGCTATACTCACCATTGGGATGGAAGAGAGCCTTGAGGATTAAGGGGATTTGGGAATGACCAAATAGTGTAGAGTCCTTCCTCATGGACGAAGGGGATATGGTGTGGAGTATGGGATCCATGTTTCCATCATATTTTTCTACACTTTTGGGGGCCATAAGGGGACATATTTTGTATGTGAAATGGAAGGAAAGTGTTTTGTTATTTGGCCTTGTGGAGGCATTTCTAGTTGAGCTATTGAGCTTTGTTGAACACATTTTTATTCTTATGTTTATGGCTTCTTCTATTTGGGTTCATTTCCACCTTCTCCCCTCTTAATGGGTCCAAGGTAATCCATTATGAAACCATGGGATTTGGGAGTTTATCTATTTGTTTTTTATTAAGGAAAATAGGTTTTGATGGGGCCCTGAAACCCTTACAGAATTAAGAGTTTAACATAGATAAACCGCTAAAAGTATACCACAACAAGATAGCCACAACAAAAAAATAGCAATCCACAAGCAGACAAATGATAAAAACTAGAAAATAGAGCCAGGGACAGAAACAAAAAATTGGGACCAGTCCAAAGCTAGGGGAAAGGCTCAGGTAAATTCTCTAAGAATCTCCACCACCTGAATCTCAAGCTCAGTCACCTTATCAGCCATCTCCTTGAGGTCAAACAGATCTTTATCAGGTTCTTGGGTGTCCTTCTTCATAGTGCTAGATCTAGTTCTCTTCCTCAGGCCTTCCTCCGAAGACTTATCTTTGCCACTGTTGGGAAACTCCTCCCTGCTATCCCTGTGTTCCTCAATTTTTCTAATCAACACCTTTATGTTGTCGTTTGAAGCTTTAAGAATGTTGTAACTTTTTTCAACAATTTTCTGCAAGGCTCCCTCCATGCTCTGAACTAGATTCTTTACTTCATTCACTATGTTTTCCATATTATTCTTCTCCTTAGTAAGTCTGATCTTGTTGCTGCTATCCTCCCTCTCCAGTCTACCCACCCTATATTTTAACTCTTGGATTTCATGATAAGTCCATTTAGTAGTTCTATAGATATCAATAACACTATTTTTAGCATTGTTGAGCACATCCATTTGAGGGTTTTCTTTCATGATGTTGCTCAAGATGACTAGGGCTAGGTCAATAAGGTCCTCCATTTGAATTTGTCCTTCCATATTTTACTTAACCAAAGTTTTCATCATTTCCCTCTTTAGTCCCATCCTGATAGAGACATTATGGAAATCCCTCCAAACCACACTCTTCTCTTTGTCGGTAATCTTGCAAGTGAACTGGTCAGTCCCATAATCATCACAGTCCTACTCATTAACATCCTCTCTCCCCTGATTATCCTCTTCCTCTCCACTATCCTTCCCCTCCTCTTATATTTCCTCCTTAGTTTCTTCTTCAATGTTCTTCCTCTTATCCTGCCTCCTGAAAGAATTGACAGTAGGAACCTCCTCTCTGTCCACTGGCATCTTAATTGTAATAGTTCTCTTTCTTTTCTTCTTCTCCTTAATTTCCTCTTCCTCACAAAAAGTGTCTTCCTCCTCATCAACACTTTCTCCTTCTGTGTCCATCCCCTCCACCTCCTCATTATAATCTCTATTAGAAGAGATCTCAATGCCCTACTTAGGGTCAAGAATCTCCATTTTCTCTTTTTTAATTTTCTTTTTCCCCTTTTTGGTCTGAGGGGTAGCCTCTGCATCTATGTCCAAATGCATAACTTGGCTTTCCTTAGTATCAGAAGGGATATACTCTTCTTCTCCCAAGTCAACCTCTTCATCGAAGCCCTCCTTACCCACTTTCCCCTTCTTAATTTCCTTTCCTATAGTCCTAGCCTTAAAAAACTCATAAATCAGTAGCAAAATCCCCTCATGGAAAGCAGGGTTACCAATAGGCTTCTCCCTGTAGTCATTAATATTCTCATTGATAGATGAATAAAGGTAAAAAGGAATAGAGATCTTAGTCCTAGACCTGAAATGATTAAGAAGCACGAAGTGGTAAGAGTAGATGTGGTCGAATCTTGTGTCCAAGGAGATATACTTGATAATCACCCTCAGCACAAACCTCCATAGTGGCTTGATGGACTTCGGTAGGTAGTAGGTGCATTTCTTCACTAGAGCCTTCTTTTCCTCTACCCCTTTGGAAAATTCCAAAATCGCTTGACCTGAAATGTGCCTGTCTTTGAAGAATTTCTTCCCAATAATGGGGATGCCCATGACCATAGAGTTTATCTATTTTTTATGTTGTTGTTATTTTTATGTTTTATTGAAGTGGTTGTTACCCCATCCATTCTTGGTTCCCAAATCTCGAGGGTGGCCTTGTAAAGGCCTAGGTTGGGAGGTGATTCTCCATGGTCATTATGGATTTTTATTGCAGGTTATGTGCATAAGGATATGGGGTTTGTTTTCTTGGAAGAAATAGAGAAGGATTAGCTTATGTGGTAATTTCAAGATGCATATTTAAAAGTATAAAAGACAAAGTCTTGAAGTTGTATTGTAGAGAAAAGGAAATATTTTGTGCACTTATCATTTCTAAATCTCATTGTGAAAATAGAGTAGATAGCATTTTTAGATTTTTTTGTTTATTCCAACATTATATGCAGTTTTGCAAAAGGGAAATACAATGTAATGATGCTTTGTTAATTTAAAAAAAAAGAATATCTTTTATATATATTTTTCTTCTTCCTACTTAAAAAAGGAGATTCCTCTTTTACTTGCAAAAAAAAATACACTATATATTTGCACTTGCTTCCTTTTAAATTAAAAAAAAAATGTATGAAGCAATGTGTATATATACATATATTTATACATGTGTGTGTGTATTTATATATGTAAATCTGTTATATTTCCTTGCATTGCATATTTACATTGATGTTTGCATAATAAAACAATTTGTAAGATTGTATATATATATATATATACACACACATATAGATATATATATATATATATATATACACATATAGATATATATATATATATATATATATATATACACATATAGATATATATATATCTATATATATATATATAAACATATAGATATATATATATATATACATACATACATATATATATATATATATATATATATATATATACATACATATATATATATATATACATATCTATACATATATATACATATATACATATGTATATATATGTATAGATATGTATATATATATATATATATATATATATATATATATATACATATATATATATATATATATATATATATATATGTATATATATATATATGTATATATATGTATATATGTATATATATGTATATATGTATATATATATATATATATGTATGTATATATATATATATGTATATCTATATATATATATATGTATATATATATATATATCTATATATATATATATATATATATATATATCTATATATATATATATATATATATATATATCTATATATATATAGATATATATATATATATATATATATATATATATACATACATATATATATATATATACATACATATATATATATATATATATACAATCTTACAAATTGTTTTATTATATATGTATAAATGTATACCCGTGAGCCCCAATGTATAAATGTATAAATATATATATATATACAATCTTACAGATAAATGTATAAATGTATAAATGTATAATATGTATAAATGTATAAATGTATACCCGTGAGCCCCAATCTTACATATATATACAATCTTACAAATGTATGTATATAAATAGTCTTATATATATATAAGATAGTCTTTTCCTTTTGCCAGCCTTTCCCTCTTGGGGCTCACAGGTGGCCTTGCCACCGCAATGCCCCAATGGTAGGCCATAGGTGGAAGAGCCACCACAGACCCCCAAAGGGGCCACGAGTGGAAAAGCCACCGCAAACCTTGAAAGGGCCACAGCTAGCCATAGCCACCGCGACCTCCAAAGGGGTCGTAGATGGCCACAACCACCACGTCCCCAAAAAGAGGTCATGACCTAGCCCAACCACCACAACTATGGGGCTAACCCAATAGTGGGTTAAAAATATATATATGATAGAAAAGAAAAAAAAAATAGTTCATGTGAAGGGAGGTGATTAGGGCTGAATTGCCATTTTCCCTCCATCTTGATTCTTTTCTTCATTTCTTTGACCTACAACATACACACACACACACAAATATATAAATATATATATATATATATATATATATATATATATATATATATATATACACACACACACATGAATGTATGTATATATACTTCTTCATCCTTCTTCCTCCATGGCAGCCATGTAAGCCTGCAACAACAATAAAGAGAGCTCATAGACAAAAAAAATTTAGAGGGAAGGGTTTGGAGGCTAATGATGGAAAATGATTTCTAGGGTAAATTTTCTAACTTATTATTTTAGCCCTAACCCTAATTTTGGATTAGGGTTAAGGATAATCTTTTTAGTGAGTTGGCATTTTCAAATTCTAATTTTAGAGCCCTTTTTGTTCTCAAATTTATTGGATCTTCATTTATTATGTTGACTTTATCATGAGTTATTTTTAAAAAAAAAGTTTAAAACAGAGTTTAGATTAATAAATTAAATATTGATAGAGGAAAGACTTTATTAATTTCTTTGATAGTAGGTTAATTTAAAATTTAATGAGGATGTAAATTTAAATTTGAGCTTAGAGGGAAAAACTTAAATTTATAAATTTTTTAACTTGGTCTTATTTTAATTAAACATAATCACCAATTAATGTGAGAATTATTTGAAAATTATTAGGTATTTTTATAAAATTAAATTTTGGGTAACTTATATAATATGAAAATTAAATTAATCTAGGAATGTAAATTAAAGTTGATTTAAGTTGGAACTTAATGTCCTCTTCATAGCCTATTTTAACAAATTAAGTTATAATTTCATTTTAAGGTATAAATGTTGATTTTATTATTAAATTAAATTAAAGTAAGAAATTCTATATTTTAGTAGATGAAATATTTAATTTAATTTTTTAGTAACCTTAGTAATATCAGATGATTAAACCTCATGTCAGATAAAATTTAGTTCACTGAGATCTTTGCATTGCATTATTTATGAATTTAATTAAAAACCTAATGTACCTTTGTGAACATTAATTAACCCTTCAACTTAGTGGTTTTCTTAGGAGTTGACGTGATTGAGATTAGTTAAAGATTAATTATTTATTTGGTTAAATATTTTTGGATTAAATAAACTTAATTTTTGTAACCTTTTTTAATTAAGATAATTAACTTATTGCTCTTAAACCTTGTTATTTTTAAGTAAATTAATTCAAACCTCGCTAGGTTATGACCTAGTTTAGTTTTGTGACCTAGTAAAAACATTTAGTATTTACCTATTCATCTTTTAATCAAGGGACATTGAAAAGCCAATGCTTGTCATGAATCCTCTTAAGGATGAGCTCGTGATTGTCATTAGGTTAATTTAGGAAGTTAACATAGTGAACATTGGTGTTAATCTCTTCAGTAACTTGCAACCCTAGTAGGCTTTGTGTGTTTAAAAACAATGGTGTATTTTTGTCCATAATTTTTGGGCATGAATTTTTGGTGTCAGAGCACAATTTCAATACTGAGAACCTTAACCCATTGTGTTTCAACTCACTTATTGTTTAAATTTTGTGTAGGATGCCACTGGTTACGCATAATTCTCACCGACATGGGTGAAGTGCTAGGGGTGCCCGTGCAGAAGTAAAGAATATAGAGTAGGAAGAAGAGGGTATAGGTGGGGAGAAAAGACCTCCTCCAGAGCAACCACTGAACCCTAAATAGGAAGTCTTGAATGCACTTTAGAATCTCATTGGTATCATCATAGATAGGCTACCACTAGGGGGCTAGCAGGAAGAGTCCTGAGAGCAGAGTAGGATCCCTCCTCCTAGACATGTAGAGGGTCAAGAAGATCATGAGGGCGAGTCATTACACATGCTTGAGCCACCACCGAAGGTAGTGTAGAGAGCACCCCAAGATATAGGGGACTAGATTAGGGATCTTCTATGCCTTCAGCCACCACCATTCATAGGATTTAGAGATGGGATTGAGTTTGAGGCTTGGCTCTTGAGCCTAGAGAATTGCTTAGGGTTACACCCTTATGGGAGAAACCTAAAGGTACAATTGTTTGTACACATCTTGAGAGAGACCAATTCTACATGGTGGAGGCAAGAACAGTATAAGAATCATTTGGTCATAGATACTGGTATCGATCTTGATGTGCTGGCCGACACTTAGCGGGGTCCTTGACTCCTGGTTCAGGGTCAAGAGCTGGCCTGGTGCAGAGGTGGCATTTCTCGGGTCAACTGGTGTTGTTTCTACCTCAGCCAAGATGCCCTACTATTATAAAGGGTCATAGGGTTGGGTGGAAACCCCCTCTGCATCTATCCCCTGATGTTGGGAACCGATGAAGCATGGGTAGCGAACAAACCTGAGTACCCAGTGCCTGCCAACCCATTTCTCTTGGGAGATATTTTTGGAGAGATTTAGAGCCAGACATTTGTCAGATCATTTCAAAAAGTGTCATATTAATGAGTTCCATGAACTTCAATAGAGGGGACTCACAGTGGCCCACTATAAGATAAAGTTTATCGAGATCCTTCCATATGTTGATTACATGAAGGATAGGTCTCACAATCATAATCTAACACCTCAGTCTTCTAGATTTCAGAGACCCCATTGGAAGGGGAATCAAATACATTCATTGAGATCCTTTAGAACCTCTCAGACACAATAGAAAACATAGTAGAGGTAGAGAGATAGACCACCAAAGGGTCAGTAGGGCTCTAAACACAAGTAGTGGTAGTTACAGGGCCCTAGGTGAGATCAGAGATCATAGGCACCTTTTACACCCTCAGCTAGGACTCAACAGTCCTCTAGGAGTGGTTTTAGTGGATCTAGTATGACTGGGGGATTAAAAAAAGTCAAGGCCATAGGGGATACATATTCAGGCATGAGGCCCTTTCTATACATGTGGTGCCATGGGACTCATATCTAGGGATTGTCTGACAGGGTGATCAACTTGAATTCAAAGAGAAGTCACTTCAGAGCCTATGGTGGGAGACATGGATAGATCACATAGAGTTTTTGCAATGGTTCATAACCACCAAGAAGAGCACCAGACCACTTTTATTAAGGCTATAGGTAGGATCTGAGGTAGCAACATTTCTATTCTCTTTGATTCCAGAGATATTGATTCTTTCATTTCTCCTTTTATAGTGGATCATTGTGGGCTATTGGAAGCTAGATAGGATGTTAGTTGGGAGGTTGAGTTATCCTTGGGTACTAGAGTATCATTTTAATCCCTATTCAGAGGTTGTCAATTGTAGATAGGAGACATGGCCACTTCGACTGACCTCTGAATTACACCTCTAGGTTCTTATAATGTAGTTCTTGGCCTAGATTGGATTTATGCCCACAAAACCAAGATGGATTGTAGATAGAAGAGGGTAGAGTGTGTGGATTATTTTGGTGCTCCCACAGTGATTTCAAGAGTTCAGAGGCCCATATCCCTTCATGTAATTTATGCTATGCAACTTAGGCAGTGCATGTGTAAGGGGTACCACTTATTTTCCTTCACCATCAGTGATAGAGAGGAGGAGGAGAAGGAGCCTCCCCTTAATGATCATCCTATTTTGTAGGAGTATGTAGATGTTTTCCCCTCAGAACTACCTAGTATGTCACCACCTAGGGAAGTTGATTTTCATATAGACCTTGTGCCAAGAGATGGGCTCGTATCTAGATAACCTTATAAGATGACTACTCACGAGCTCAATGAGCTCAAGATTCAGTTGGAGGAGCTCTTGGAGAAAGTGCATATTCACCCTAGTATTTCACCTTGGGGTGCACTTGTCATCTTTGTTAAGAATGATTGATCTCTTAGGTTGTGCATGGATTCCCACTAGTTAAATAAAGTAACCATTAAGAATCAATATCTACTTCCTAGGATTGATGACTTGTTTGATTAGATTCAGGGTTGTTGAGTATTTTCAAAGATAGACTTGAAGTTAGGGTATCATCATTTGAGGATTGTGGAGAGTGATATCCATAAGATTTATTTTCATATAAGCTATGGCCACTAAGGGTTTACTATGGTTCCATTTGGCCTAAAAAATGCTTCAGTTGTATTTATGAGTCTCATGAATGGGGTATTACATACGTTCTTGGATAGATTTTTAGTGGTGTTCCTAGATGACATATTGATTTATTCTCACAATGAGAAGGAGAGTAGGAGCACGAGGAGCACTTGAGGCAGGTTTTGCAGTGTTTGAGGGAGAATCAATTATTTGGTAGCTTGTCCAAGTGTAATTTCTTTATATCAGAGGTACACTACCTTGGACATGTGATATCAGGAGATGGGATCCTAGTTCACCCATTAAAGATTAGAGTCATTATGGACTTGCCAATACCTACCACTATGACTAAGGTCAGAAGCTTCATGGGTTTAGGGGGATATTATAGATAGTTTGTTGAGGGATTTTTTAGGGTGGCACATCCTATCACATCTCTTTAGAAGAAGGGAAATAAGTTTGAGTGGATAAAGAGGTGCGAGATACCCTTTTAGCATCTTAAGAGACCACTCACCAGTGCACCTATCCCTACAGTACCAGATCCTTCAGAAGAATTTTTGATATGAACTAATGCATCTTTAGATGGACCAAGAGTAGTCCTTATGCATGGTGGTTGAGCTATTTCTTATGATTCTAGGAAAATCAAGACCCACGATCTTAAATATCCTTCCCATGACCTTGATCTAGCAGCAATGGTGCACACTTTGGTGAGATGGAGACACTTCCTCTTGGGTCACTATTTTGAGATTCATTCAAATCATCAAAGCTTGCATTACATATTTACTCAGCCCAACCTTAATGCTTGGTGGAGGAGGTGGATGGAGTTTCTTTCTGAGTATGAATCTGATGTTCATTACATCAAGGGGAAAGACAAATGTTGTCACAAATGCGCTGAGCCAAAGATGACATGAGCTATCAGCTATTACCACTGGCACATATTTGAGAGAGTGTACATATTGTAGCATTTTCTCGAGGATCAGTTTTATTCAGAGGTATGTCAATTGGTCTAGCCTCAGAGACCCTTTGAGGGTCACAAATTGTTCCCTTGAGATTGATAGACTTCTGTGTCATAGGGGACATATTTGTGTACCTTCTTCTGGAGGATTGCATGATTTCATTATACGTGAGGTTCATAGAGGACCCTATACAATGCATCCCAGAGTTAAGAAGTTACATGTATATTTGAGATAACTTTTTCATTGGCCAGGTATGAGGTTGCATATTGCTAGGGTTGTGGCTGGATTCCTAGAGTGTCAGAGAGTTAAGGCAGAGCACCGCCATCCTGGTGGGCTTCTTCTGCCTCATGAGGTACCCAATTGGAAGTGAGACACCATATCTATGGATTTTATTATTGGTCTCCCTATGTCATCTCAACGCCATGATGCTATCATGGTAACAGTTGATAGGTTGACCAAAGTAGCCCACTTTTCACCCATTTGTACTACATTCATGACACCATCAGTGGCTTGGGTATTCTTGTGAGATATTGTTAGGATTCACAAAATTCCTCATAAGATCATATTAGATAGAGATTCTCTCTTTACTTCATCTTTTTGGAGAGAGTTGTAGACATCATTGGGCACCCACAATTTTAGTATTGCTTATCATCTTGAGATAGATGGCCAGACTTAGAGAGTCAACTAGGTATTGGAGGACATGTTATGCATGTATGTGATAGCCCATCAGGTCAGGTGGTAGGATTACCTTCATTTAGTAAATTTTTCCTATAATAATGGGTAGCATACACCATTGGGTATGCCTCCTTATCAAGCTTTGTATGGTAGACCCTGCAGGACACCTTTGAGTTGGGATAGAAATAAGGATAGAGTAGTAGTTAGACCATAGTTGGTTAGAGAGATGGAGTAGCAGGTAGACCTAATCAAGAAACATCTTAGAGAGGCCCATGATAGGCTAAAGAAGTATGCTAATGCAAAGAGTACTGGTCATGTTTACATGGTTGGAGATAGAGTCTTCTTGAGAGTGTATCTGCATAAGATCCCAATCCATTTTCGAAAGGTTTCTAAGCTTGCACCTCACTTTGTTGGACCCTTTGAGATCTTAGAGAGGATAGGGCCAGTTTCTTATTGTCTATCCTTATGACCTAGCCTTTCCTACATCCACAATGGGTTTCATGTTTTTGTATTGAGTAAATATATTTATGATGAGTCTCAAATTATTGATTGGGATGCCTTACAGGTGGATTTGGATGGGTAGTTAGCATTGGATCCCATTCATATTTTGGCATGTCGAATGCTAGACCTTCAAGGCTAAGAGATAGACCAGGTTAGGGTCCAATGGGATTTCTATGATGAGGTTATAACATCATGGGAGGATGCAGCACATATGAGAGCACAATATCCCCATCTTTTTGATGAACTCTAGGAGGTAGTTCATGTCTAGGGGGGAGGATGTGAGGCCTCACCCCATACCATCTTAGCATAGTTGACATTTCCAATTTTTGAATTATCATGATGATACACTATTTTGATATGCTAGACTTATTTAAATAGGGATTTCTATCATTAGACACCTTATGATGATTTTTATAGTATGTTGATGATGATGTTAGGATATACTTTTTATATGCTTATGATTTATAGATCTTGATTTCATGATGGAAACTAAATTTTGAACCTTATGTTTTGATGTTGTACTATCTTATGAAATGTGACTTGAAATGGATGTGAGACCAATTGAAATATATACATATGTTAACTTGATTCTACAAATGTTTAGGATGCTAGTGATAGTTGAACTTTAGAAAAAATTCATGATGATGGAATTGAGAAAATTTGATGAGTACATTTTTAGCATGAGGAAATTGGATTTCAAATGTTCTTTTAAATTTATGATGAAATTATGGGCTGAAAAGTTGTTAATAAATGTGTGCTTGATGATTATCAATAATCTTGTATTTTTATATTTATATATGTTTTCTTTCTTGAACTACTGATATTTTGATCAACTGTGCAAGAAATTGACCATAGATTTAAATACGGGGAATCATGTATAGATTTATGTGAAAATAGTGTAAAGCCAAGGTTATTTCCAAAGGGAGATATAGCCTCATTGTTATGTATTTATTTAGTAAACTTAATGTTTGAACGTATTATTATTGTTATAAATTTTGTTTAGGAAATTTCTCCACTTGGCATGCCATGTGTGTAGTGATGTGATGTGATTTTATGCTGTGTCAATTGACACTTGTACATGTGAGTTTGCATGGCCAAGTAAGTTGGTTTTGGTTAGTTGCTTACCTTTGAGTCACCTTCTAGCTCCCCTAAGTTAGGTATCTTAGTTATAGAGCCAAGGGGAAGGAATCCCATCTTGTATTTTCATAATTCAACTCTTAGTGGACTTTTGAGGGGTTAAATGGAGTCCTAGAGGTTAGTTATAAGAGTTAAAATTAGATAGCCCCATAGGTACACTTTGGGTTGGCAGTCAAATTTTAACCAATAAAGTGACCAAATATCATTTTTGCCTCCTCAAAAGTGCCTTTTTAAGAAGTGATGAGTTTGGGATGTGTGCCAAGTCATCCTTTATTTTAATTTTTGGAAATTCATCTTGTTGGTGAGAGGGAACATATGGAAAAGAGTGCCCAATCATTTTGGAGGTTAGGTAGAGTGATAGGTAGGATTTCCCTTTTAGAGGAGAATTAGAGGAATTTGGAGGGTTGATTGCCCACTCTCCAAACTTGGAGACTTCTAGTGGAGATGGTACAGTTTTGGTGGATTTAGCCAAGGGAGAAAAGATAATGAAAAATCTCATCCTCAATTTTCAATTTTTCATAGCTTGGAGAAAGATTGGTGCTCCTATCATGGAAAACCATGTTTCTTTTCTTTCATGTTTTTTATGGAATGTAGTGTTGTATCATGTTGAATTTTTTAGATACTTTCAAGATTTTTTCTTGGATTTTTCTTGTTGTTTCTCCTTGTTGTATTCATGTTTTGTTTGGGGTGTGCAAGGCTATACTTACCCTTGGGAGGGACAAGAGCCTTGAGGGTGAAGGGAATTTGGGAATGCCCAAATAGTGTATATTCCTTCCTCATGGAGGAAGGGGATATGGCATGGAGTATGGGCTCCATGTTGCCATCATATTTTTCTACACTTTTTGGGGCCATAAGGGGAGATATTTTGTATGTGAAATGGAAGGAAAGAGTTGTATTATTTGGCATTTTGAAGGCATTTCTAGTTGATCTATTGAGCCTTGTTGAAGGCATTGTTATTATTTTGTTTATGGCTTCTCCTATTTGGGTTCATTTCCACCTTCACCCCTCTTTATGGGTCCAAGGTGATCCATTGTGAAACCATGAGATTTGGGAGTTTATGTGTTTGTTATGTTGTTGTTCTTTTTATCTATTATTGAAATGGTTGTTACCCAATCCATTCTTGGTTCTCCAAACTTGGGGGTGGCCTTGTAAAGGCCTAGGTTGGGAGGTGAACCTCCATGGTCATTGTAGATTTTTATTATAGGTCATGTGCATAAGGATATGGGCTTTATTTTGATGGAATAAATAGGGAAAGATTGATTTATGTGGTAATTTCAAGATGCAGATTTAAATGTATAAAAGACATGTAGTCTTGAAGTGGTATTGTAGAGAAAAGGAAAGCTTTTGTGCATTTCTCATTTGTAAATATCATTGTAAAAATTGATGTAGAGGGGTCTAGTGGATGGACTAAATGGAAGTTTGAAAGGATGAACCTTTGAGTGGTTTAGGCACTTGCCCACTAACCCTTAAGGCTTAAAATGAACCAGAAGTGAACAAACCCTTTTCAAAATGGCTAAGATAGATGTATTTGACCTATTATAGTTGGATTCAACAAAGATTTATTAGGTTATAAGGTCTAAAATAATACCCAACTCACAAGACACACAATATGACAACTAGGCCTAAAAGCCCCTCCTTGTAGGTCACCAATGATATAAAAAGGCCAATAAATCCATATTTCCTCAAAAAACTTGACAAAAAAAATTAGGATTTTAGATACGCATTTGGACATATAATAACATATCAAAAAATTAGTATCTCTTGTTTTGGACAATATCATAGGTTCTCAGATTGTTCATGCCAGCAAGCATAGAAATAAGGAAAATTTACAAAGAAACTATAAGTTTAACTCCTCCCCTGACTCCAAGACTCTTAGAGTCTTCACATATGATCTCAAACCATAGAATATGCAATTAATTTGGGTCTTGGATGCTTCCAAGTAACAAAGCCCCAAATTGGTCACCAATAACCCTCTAAACTAGAGCTTTTCAAAATAACAACTTCCCAACACTTTTAGGATTAAAAAAGGGTGGACCCACCTTGTATACGGTGTATCTAGACACCTCAAGTCATAAAAATACTACCTCCTCTAAACAGTTCTTCTACTTCTACTCCATACCCACAATCCTATTAACCCTTCAATACCCTGTCTCGGTGATCACCTTCAAATCAAACCTCATCTGCACATTACAATGTTAGTAAAATATGATAAAATTTAAGGATGCATCATTCAATGTGAATCAATAATTTTTCATCCATGGAATGATCATCCATCCATTAAATTTTTCAAAACTTGCAAAGAAATCACTGCATTCTAATGACAATCAACACTATTATGATCAGTCAGCGAACTAGATGAACTTAAAAATATTCAAAACAGATTGAAACAATGTTAGATAAGTTCCTAAATGAATTAAAACATTCACTCATCAAATGAAATTAAAGAACCACATCAAAATTTGCAAAAAATATATGTTTCTATTGATTCTTAGGCACAATCCTGTACACCAGCCCTTTTTTTGACATACATCCTCCGTACAATGATCAAAATCTATTTAAATACCTTCCTTACAAATCCCTCAATCATCATGTATTGTTTTTATTATTTTTAAATCACTAAACTCTCTAAACTAGATTTCCCTCCTAAATATCCCAAGCCGTTAGGATTCAAATATTTGAATTCTCTAACTTACATTTTATTGAATAAAACAACTAAATGGCTTATCCAACTTTCCTAGAATATTCTTAAGACCCTATTAACCATTTATAAATCCATATAAAACTCCTAACAATCTAATTAACCTAATTTTACCATTATGCTCATTTTCCACCATTTATGATCCTAATGTCCTTAATAGGGCCTTTAGGATTTATTACAAATTCATTGTTTTTATATCCTCCAAAGGCCATGATTGGATTAAAAAAATTCAAATTAAATTTTTCATACTCCTTCATGTCTTTGGTTTTTCCTTTGTCTTACTTGGGCAACTTCCATGCCCTGATGCTCCTACATCATACTCCCCACCTTCAAAGAAACTCTTGTCCCAAGAGTGGTTCCATGTCTTCCTTGCAATATGTCTTTGTTCAGGAGTCAAGTAATCCCCAAGGTTAACTTTTTTTCTTCCTCTCCAACCTATATTCACATGCCCATAAATATTAGAAATAAATAATTTCTTATATCCCTGCCTAGGACAATATTGTTGTTAATGTTTGTACTACTGCTTGCATTTGAATTGTATTTTTGATCCAATACTCATCATATGATACCTATGTAACTTCTCCTTGCATTCATCATTTCTCTGATCCACTATAGGACAAGTGATGGTCCCTAATTTCACACTTATCAAATCCCAAAGTCCCTTATCCATAGGACTGTCCCTATTTTGAATTTTCTCCATTTTCTAGCCAGTATCATGTTTCTTCTCAAAAAACTGATTGCCAAAACATATAACAATGTTCTCCTTCTCACCATCCAAAGGTAATGGATTCATTTTATACTTATTACCATCCTTGTGCACCAATTATGTGTTATCAAACCCATCATGAATTTTTTTCCTACTATGCTGCTAGGGTCTACCAAGAATTATATTTCTATGTGTCATAGGAATGACATCACATAGAACCCTATCCTGATATGGAATGATAAAAAAAATTCACATAAGCCTTCTAACTAATTACTAAATGTTGTTGTTGGGTAACCCAAGTGGCCTTGTAGGGATTAGGATGGTCAAATGGCACAATTCCTAACTTGGAAACCATATCAGATGAAACAAGATTTCTATGTGATCCAAAATCCACAATCAATATACATATATTTCCTTTCCATAAACAATTATTTCTAAAAATATTTACCTTTGGCTCTAAAATTTTCTCACCTTGTCTTACCATTAAGAATTCACCAACTTTAGGATCTACCATTATTGAACTAGGTGTTTCCTTCTCTTCATCCTCTTGCAAAAGATGAACTCTCCTATCCTTGTCTTGGTCTGATTCAATCCATTTAGGACATCTAAATGACTGATGGCCACTTTATTATAATGAAAACATCTATTTGTAAAGATACCACTGCCTCTTCCACCAAATATGCCTCCTCTATATCCTCCTCTCTAATTTTTTATAGTTTCTTTACCCTTATCCTTATCATTTCTACTTTGAAAGTCTGCATTTATTCTACCACCTATTCCTCGTATGGCTCCTCATCCTCTATTACTTTGTCTCTCATTCTTTCTTTTCAACTTCTCTTCTTCCTTGACTGCAAGTTAAAAACATTCTCCTAGGGTCCTCAGTATATTCAACCCAATATCATCTTGTATGTTGTATTTAAGTCCATTCATGTACCTAGAAACCTTCTCATCTTCATATTCTATCCCTCCCCTAATGCTTAGGGTGTGAAATTCATTTGTGTAGGACATAATATCTATGTCCCTTTGATTCAAATTATTCCTTTTCATCTTAGTTTGTATTGCCAAATCTGAGGGCAAAAAATATCCCTTTACCATAGTTTTCATTTTTTTCCCAATTTGATATCTTATTCAGTCCCCTTGCTAACCTTTCACTCTAAATAATAGTCCATCATGTAATTGTTGTACCTCTCAATCTTGCTTTTGCCAACTTCACTTTCTTCTCTTCTTCCACATCCTCTAAATAAAATTAATTTTCAAGTTCATCTAGCCATCCAAGCACCTCTTCAGTATCTATCTTCCCTTGGTAGATTGGTAAATCTACATTACTCTTACTTCTAGCACCTTGTACTACTTTTATCAATCTCATAAACCTCCTCTCCTTAGGATCATTTTCTTCTCTATGACCCCTATTATCTTATCCTCCATGGAACTCTCCTTCTTCTTTATGGTTTTCCTCATGAACTTCCTCCCTTCTAGGTTATCTTATTTCTTTTTCTAAGGCTTCTATCCTCTCTAGGAAATGAAGTCTCTCTCTTCTTATCCACCTCTCTTCTCTTTCCCTTGCTGCCTCTAGTTCTATATTCTCTCTTTCCTTCTTCTCAAGTGTTTCCTTCAACTCTTCAATTTCTCTAGCCATCTGGTTCTTAGGTTCCATAGCTACTTCAGAATTCTACACAAACCTTTCCCTGATGCTCTGACACCACCTGATGTAGAGGGGTCTGGTGGAAGGACTGAATGGAATTTTGAAAGGATGAACCTTTGAGTGGTTTAGGCACTTTCCCACTAACCCTTAAGGCTTAAAATGAACTAAAAGTGAACACACCCTTCCCAAATAGCTAGATATATCTATTTGACCTATTCTAGTTGTATTCAATGAGATTTATTAGGTTCTAAGGTTTAAAACAATACCCAACTCACCAAACACTCAATTTGACAACTAGGCCTAATAGCCCCTCCTTGTAGGTCACCAACAATATAAAAAGGCCAATAACTATATATTTACTCAAAACACTTGAAAAAAAAAGAATGATTTTAGATACCCATTTGGACATATAATAACATATCAAAAACTTAGTATGTCTTATTTTGGACAATATCATAGGTTCTCAAATTGTTCCTACTAGAAAGCATAGAAATAAGAAAATTTACAAAGAAACTATAATTTTAATTCCTCCCATGACTCCAAGACTCTCATCAGTCTTCTCATATGATGTCAAACTATAGAATCTCCAATCAATTTGGGTCTTGGATGCTTCCAAGTAACAAAGCCCCAAATTGGTCACCAATAACTCTCTAAACTAGGGATTTTCAATAGAAAAACTTCCCAACACTTATGGGATCAAAAAAGGGTGGATCCACCTTGTATAGGATGTATCTAGACACATCAAGTCATAAAAATACTACCTCCTTCAGACAATTCTTCTACTATTGCTCCATACCCACAATTCCATTAACCCTTCAATACCATGTTTCAATGATCACCTTCAAATCAAACCTCATATACACATTAAAATGTTAGTATCATATGATACAATTTAAGGATGTATCATTACATGTGAATCAGGCATTGTTCATTCATCCATTAAATTTGTCAAAACTTGTAAATAAATCACTGGATTCTAATGACAGTCAGCACTATTCTAATCAATCAACGAACTAGATGAACTTCAAAACATTTTCTTGGCGAAATAATTGTATCATAAATCTATACCATTTGACTTCTTATTTTAGGATTGGATACCCTAAATGGTTTCTAATTAGATCATTCGATCTCATTTAATTATCGACTAGGGACGTAAACTTGGAATGGCATCTGCAATGTATATGCTTCAAACTCTCTTAATCTCCATGACTAACCTATGGAATTCAAATGCATTCAGATTCACAAAATCTATGCTAGTATAAGTAAATGAGTTTAATCTAGGAAAATAAGTAATCATAGATAGGAATTACTCTAACCACCTATGCTACAGGAACAGTCTACTAGTTCTGTTACTAGTGGCTGCAAGAACAACAAAGTTCTACTTTACTTCTAAGTAAGCATGAAAATTATTCCTACTCTTTAACAAAGTAATTCAATCACCAAGTGGGCCCCCTTGGATGAGTGAATAGAAACACAATCAAGATAAAAGGATTGAACTCAAACTGTGCATTATATTTATTCATGGAGAACAAGTACACTTGGGCTGAAAATAGATAAAATAGTATTACAGCTACAAAAGATTCTATTCAAAAAATTGACTAACTCCCAAGAGTTACAACAGTCATCTTATTTAAAGGAAAACTATAACTAATCCCAAAATTTAAGATCACTCCATTAATGGGATCATTACAGATAAATAATGTCTTATAATAGAAATAGAAGTCATCAAGATTAAGTCCTCCCAGAATATAGTGTCTTGGAGGTCCTAGATCAGTGTGCTACATTTAACTGAAAATTGTATTGACTTGTTCCTCATGCGAAGATCTTGCAGCAATGCCTTAACTGTTCGAGCGCTCACTTGACTTATTCAACACGAAGGCATCTTGTGGAAACGGCTGACTTTGACTCCTTCAACACCATTATGTTGATCTTTAAATATGCCATGACTGATCCTTGCAAAATTATTAATGCACACACAACCTTCAATACATACATATTCACATCATTAATATTAGGAAGAAAGTATTAATTTTTTATTAATACTCTTGCAAGGCATATAACTACATGAAGGAAACTACCCAAAAACATAGCATAGGAAAAGGATCATTCATTAGCATATATAATTACTACATTCTATCATTTTTGTCCATTAGTTTTAAACAAATATACCATGTTCTTCTATCATCCAAATTCCTACTTTATTTCTTTACACATAAAATATACATATAAAACCATAAGTCCATGTATCTATTTTGCAAATAAACTTTTGAAAAGAAATAAAAAAGAACTTAGAAAGATGGTCATTTAAGAGGCTCATCATTCCCCCCAACTATCCTATTGTTGGTCTCCAATAATCATAAAGTGGTGGATCCTAGCTCTCAAGCTCAAGTCACTGACAGTCTTCTCCCCTAGCTCATCATCAATGTAGTTGAAGTATCCATGATTATCTCTTAGTCTTTCCCATCTCTAAACTTCAATCATAAATGTTATGATTGTCGGCATCTTCATTCATTCCTAGTAATGGTTATAGGAGAATAGGTGGTTGGAATCTTAATGGAAACCAATAATCAAGCCTTTTCCTACCCAACATGATGTACCATGGAACTCTTCTAGTGGAAAGAGTTAGGTTTTGTGGAGAGTGGGGTTCTCTAACCTTCAATTCATGGGGCATCCATATCCATCTCTGCCTACAAGCAATAATTGCAGCTGCAATATCATGTGATGAGTGTTGATACCAATCTGTATAGGCTTTCTCTCTGACTGGGTAAACTTTGTTTGCTCCACTTGGATTCACTGTGACTAAAAGCCAATCAAGAAAAGTTTTTATGGAATGTTTAACTTTAGGTCTCATAAACAAGGGTGTCTCCATCTCATGGTGTTTGTAAGGTAAATCTTGATGTTTTGTGCTTATTTCATTCTGTATCCAAGACATTACTGCTCTCAATTGGACATCCCCCACATAGAGGAGGGAATTACAGTCCCTTTCATCTGGTACAGCAAGATTATGCAAAGACAACTCACACAATAAATTCTTTAAAGACATAGGAGTTGATTGAAACACATCATAAAATTCATGGGGTGTTGAGACAGAGGAATTCAATCCTTCCACAATTCTTGTTAACTTGAAATTAATGAATTGTTCCTTAAGAAATAGAGCATATACCAGTGACGGTGATCTGTATGTCATAACCTCTAGAATCAATTCAATTATCTATAACCCTTCTTTTAAACACTTCAATTTGGTCTATTTTTTCTCTAATTGATGAGCATTCTCATCAATGGTTCATTTCATTTTTTCTTTTTCTAACTCCCACTATGTCCTTTCCCATAACAGTTGTTGATACAAATTCAACCTACAGTTAGAGGTGTAGATAGGTCTAGTGGTGGCACGAGTCCTTGATTAAAAATTTTAGTCCATCTTGGTTCAAGCTCTCTTCTTGTATGGAGGACTTTCCTTTCCACACAAAAAGAGTTTTTACTACATTATCCCCTGCGTAGGATTCAGCTGCCCTGGCTAGTGTGTCCAACCCATCCTTATTAATCTATTCTAACACTTCTTCAATAACATCCCTATTGATTCTAGTAAATTATTCAGAAGGTAATCCTTATAAATCATTAGGTTCACCTTGTCTAACAGATTCATCAAAAAATTCCTCTGCCCCCTCAGAATCTCTATCACTATCAATAAAGATATAATCAACATTAGAGTTAAATTATGCTTCTAAATTCTTATTATTATGGGAAATAGTGTCACTATCTGCATTTTCCTAAACCATTGTCTTAGAAGAGGGTCTCTCCATATATTTGGAGGACTCTATGTTAATAGTTGAAATAGGAGACTCAACATCCTTAATTTTATTTGGGGAAAACCTTCCACTTCTCCTAGTAGGGATTTTGGAAGAGCATGTAGGATTCTTGTGTTTCCTCTTGCTGGTAGATACCTTTTTAATGGTTTCTACATGAGTTTTTTTTGGTGTTTCTTTCTCATGTGAGGACAAGGTTTCATCAACTTTGTCACTACCATCTTCATTGTTGGGATGTCATTCTGGAATTACTTATTCTATTTCCAAGGTTTTACCTTTGTCTCTCCTAGAGGCAGAGCTAGTTTTTATAGAAGGTGGGGTCTCAGGAATAACATTAGTTTTCTTGTCTTTTCTTTTCTTCCTACTTGAAGTAGGAGCACTAATTCCACAAGTTCTTTTCCTAGGTGGTTTAGGGTTAGAGGAAGAAGCTTCAAGAATGGTTTATGTTCTTTGAATTATCTTACAAATCCCCATGGTTATTTTCTCCCTTTTCCCTACACCCTAGCCTTTAGGGTCGACCATTCTAGGCTCTATTTCATTCATTTTCAAAAATTCATCCTAGGTTCCTACCATTTACTTGTTCAACTCTCTTTCCACAATTAATTTAATTAAGAAATGATGAGAAACTGACTAATCTTTACCTAACTATACCAAAGAATCTTGTTTCTTCAAAATATTAAACAAAAATCTAGGTATATTTACCGGTCTATTATCATGGCGGGGACTGCTCAGAAGTTTGAAATGTAGACCATGTGAATATTTGTAACACCCTTCATAGGTTAAATACTGTATTATAAATGAAGCTAGCTGGACATAGTCTAATGGCAAGGACACCCTTAAAGTGTCTTTCTTCTTGTCAATTATTAGCTGCGAGTTACCATGCACGATGAGCTATGCCCTAGCCAAGCATAAGTCTAAGTCCTTAGTCCATTCTTCACCTTCCTAAGGTAGTCCTATTACTTCCACCACAATGTCCTCTGTAAACTCAATTCTTAACCCCTTCACCACTACAAACCCATTCTACAGAGTATTTAAAAACTAGAGAGTAATTTCCTCGTCAAAGCCATTGAGGCTTAGACAATAATTCAACCAACCCTTTCTCTCAAAAATTTCATGGCTAGATGCATCTCTTAATAAAACTCGGTGATTGACTGGCTCATGTCTCTGAAGATCACCCCCCATTATTATAGACAAAAAATTTTTACAGAGGCACTAAAATGCAAACCAAGCTTCAAAGTTTCACGGGCTCAAAAGTGTTATAGATGAGAAAAATGGAGTACAAAATTTTATTTACTCTAGGCAATTAAAAGTGTTTTAATGCATGAAATTTCATAATACCTTCAATCATTTTGATGTCTGTCACCCCAAACATGATGTGAATTTATCATCATAAATTAAGCCCAAACCTTTAAGTCCTTCTAATCATATATAAGCATGAAATGACAGGTTGGTTTAACATTACAGAAGACATCTCGAAAAGACAAGAAATGTATTGACATTCCTTTATATGCTAATGTTTTAATTCTTGAAAAATAATTTTGAAAAAAATGGAATATTCCCCTCCCCCAACTAAGTTTAAGACATGGGTCCCACCAGGCAAAGACGTGCAAGAGTAAAAATTAAAACAACACGTAACCGTAATAAAAATGAATAAAATAAAATATGTACAAAGGTATGTGTCATGAACTTAGTAAGCATTTTAGGAAGATTGTTCTAAAATATGACATCCACTGGTGGAGTGATGCAATGGTGCGGAAAAATGGTAGAGAGAGGAGGTGACGTGAATTTTTATTACATAGAGATAATTTCACATGAAGTGAAATGTTTATTATGGAATCTTTGATAGGAATCAAAGATTAGTGGAAATATGGGTGGAAGACCCAGATACTTCTGCTACAGGCATGTTCTTGTCATCATGTTTCTAGAGCTCCTGTAGGAAGTATTCACAACTCACAAGTTTGTGATAGATCTTGAGTCGATGACCGTTGAAAAGAAATTTGAATTATACAAGATCAATAGTAGACAACTTAACTACTCCATTTTCAAACACTGAAACTATCTCATAAGGTCCTAGCCACCATGTCTAAAATTTACCCGAGGTATGCTGGTAGTGTGAGTCATATAGTAGTGCCCAATCACCAATTGAAATTTTTTTTTCCTTGATGAACTTTTTGTGCCACTTCTTCCTCTTCTTCTAAATCAATTCAGTATTATGAAGTGCAAATTTTTGATACTCATCCAGTCCATTCAGTTGCAATATATCATTCCTTGTGTGCTCTGGTGAGGTCAATGTCTAATTCCAATGTCGTCCTGAGAGTCTTGTCCTGAAACTCGATAGGCATAGATGAAGATTTTCCATAAACTAGTTCAAAAGGGGTAAAACCAGTTGTTATTTTCCATTTCATTATGTAAGCCCAGATAGCTTCAGGAAGGTGGGTAGCCTAATCCTTCTTATGAACAACAACTATTTTGGTTAGGATTGCTTCAATTTCCCTATTTTTTTATCTTTGCCTATACATTGGCATGTGGATGGTATGGTGAAGATTTACCATGTCTCACGGTGTATTCATGCATTAATTTAGTGATAATATTAGAAGTAAACTGCACACCTTGATCTTTTACTATCTCACGAGGTACTCCAAACCTGGTAAAGATATATTCATATAGAAATTATGCTACTTTGTGATCTTTGGCATGCCGAATTACTTTAGCTTCTACCCATTTTGTTGCATAATTAGTACACACTAAGATATATGACTTACCATGAGAAGATGGCTCAATAGGTCCAATGAAATTGATGCCCCATTTGTCAAATGGTGTCACCACCACCTAAGGCTGAAAAGGCATTTCATCTGACTTAGTTGGGCATCCCATGCACTGGCATCTATCATAGTGCCTTGTATGCTTAGTTACATCCTTATGTAGGGTAGGCCAATAGTATCATGTTGTCAAGATTTTATATGTTGTCTGCTTTTCTGCAAAGTGACCTCCATATGGTTCATCATGAAATGCCCTAAAGATGTCATATGTCTCATCCTCTTGAATACACCTTCTGGTGACCTGATTAGGACCTGTGTAAAACATAAATCCTAAGATCCATGAGAAATTAAAACTTTTCTCAACCAAAAGTTTGTGTTCTCTAGGAGAGAAATGAGGTGGTGTCCTTTCTATAGCAAGGTAGTTTGTGATGTCAGCATACCATGGATTGTAAGTGTTAATAGAGAATAGGTTCTCATCAGGGAAGTTTTCATCAATTGCTTTAGGATCATCTGGAACTTGTAATCTATATAAGAAGTTAGCTACCACATTAGCTTTACCTAGTTTATCAATTATTTTCACATCAAAATCCTACATGAGTAACCATCTTGCTAACCTGTTGGTGATAGCAGTTTTGTTCATCAAGTATTTGATGGCTGAATGATCAGTGTATACAAATACTTCATAACCAGTGATGTAATGTATGAACTTATTTAGTGCATAGATTACTGCTAACAATTCTTTTTCATTGACAGTATAGTTTAATTCAGCACCTTGTAAGTTTTTTCTAATATAAAAAATAGCATGCTCAATTGTACCTTCCTTTTTCCTAACACCGCTCCAATAACATAGTCAGATGCATCAGTGTGAATATGAAATGGAAGCTTCCAATTAGGTCCTCTGAGGATAGGTGTCTTTGTCAGAACATCTTTTAGCTATTGGAATGACAGTTCACAGTCATCTATCCATGTTCAAACTCTGCTTCTTTCTTCAATAGGGTGTACAATGGGGCTGCAAGTTGGTTAAAGTATTTGATGAATCTCCTGTAGTAACCAATGTGTCCAAGGAAAATCCTCACATTCTTCTGCTTTACTGGAGTTGGAAGTGTATTGATGACCTCAATCTTTGTAGGATCAACCTGAATGCCAAAGGATGAAAGGTAATGTCCTAAAACAACTCACTCTTCCATCATCATGTAGAAATTCTCACTATTAAGGGAGAGGTTATACTCTTGACATATTTTAAGAACTTTCTCCAAGTTAGCATGTGCCTCCTCAAATGTAGTTCCATATATAGTGAAGTCATCCATCTATATTTTAACACAGTCAGCAGAGATGTATGTTTAAATACTGATTACCACTCTCTGGAAAGTAGCAAGTGCATTGCACAATCCAACTGGAAAGACTAAATAAGAAAATGTTCCCCAAGGATAGGTGAACATTGTCTTATCCTGGTCTTCTGGTGATATATGGATTTGGTTATATCCACTAAAACCATCTGGAAATGAGAAATACTTTTTACCACCGAGGTTGTCAAGTACTTGGTCAATGAAAGGTAATGGAAAGAGATAATTTTTAGTGGCTTTGTTAAGCTCCCTAAAGTCTACACAAACTCTCCATTTCCCCCCTTTCTTTGGAACAATCAATAAAGGAGAAACCCATTGACTATCATAAATAGGATGTATAAAACTAGCACTAAGGATTTTTTGTAACTCAATCTTCACTATATCTCTCAAAGCAGGGTTAATTCTTCTCTGGGGCTATCTAATTGTCTTGGACTTAGGACTCATGTAAATCCTATGGGTACAAAGATTAGGGTCTAACACCTTCATATCAGTATAGTCCAATGCAAAGGCTTGCTAAATTTCTTGTAAAAGTTGGAGAAGACTAGTCATTTGAGATGTTGTGAGGTTCTTATTTACATTCAACTCCATACCTAAGGAAATTTCTATATTTTTTACTTTATCCATCATCACATTTTTTGCAAATGAAGGTAACTTTATCTCACGAGGTAACAGGGTATGGAGGTCATAAGATGCTGGAGGAAACTTAGGTGAGGTTTTCTTGGGTAGTATGGTTTGGAGGGAACAATTAGAAATAGCACAAGAAGATGCTTTAGAGCCATACTAATTGGTTAGAATTTCCACTAGCATGTCATCTTCTTCTTGTCAAACCATAAATGGATCTCTTCTGATAACCATGAGTTGTTGCACTGAATTTTCTTCAAGGGTAGCGCCACCTAGATCTAGCCAGATAACTTGGTCAAGCTCAACTTGGGGTTTGACTGGAGAATACAGAGTCATTTTCTTGGTACTTATCCCATCAAATATTGTCATTTTCCTTGAGCGACATGCAATGCAAGCATCCATTGTGGCTAGCCAAGGTCTTCCTTGAATTAATAGGTATCCTCCTAGAATGGCTTTGGGAGACAGGATTATGAAAAATGAGGTGTAATCCAAGGAATAAAGTGTTACAATGATGTCTTATACAATGCCATCCTGCTTAAAAGTTGAATTATCAGCTAACTAGAGTATTGTAGGTGTTTCCTTTAAACCAATGATGCTAAGCCTCAACAAAACCTCCCCAATCATTACATTGATGGATGCTCCTAAATCAATCAAGACATTTTGTATTTGTATACCATTGATATGGATAGTAACCACTGGGCTTCCTGGATCAAAGTATTTAGGCATTACAACTTTATTTAACATGAGATCAGATTACTTCCCAAGGACATGGATAGTGTCAGAGTCTTTCTTCTTTCTACCAGGTTGCTTAATATAGGCCTCCTTGATTTCCTTATTATAAATTGGAACTTCTTGAGGGCATCCAACAAAGGAATTTGGACAGTCATTTGCTTAAGTTGGTCAATCAAATCAGCTGCAATAGGATTTTATTTTGAGGGTGCTTATTGGACCAATCTCTCTGGATAAGGTAGATTTTTCAATATTGGTGTAGATTGTGGAATAGGTGGAACAATAGTGGTTCGGTTCATAGGTATTTCCTTAGTATTAGTAACTTTAGTTATTATAGGTTCCTTAGGTGCTGGTAATTTAGTTCTTGATCTTAGGTGAATATCATTCACTTATAGGGAATAAGCTTCCTGCTTGTTATTAGGATTTGGTGCTGGTTGTGCATGAAGTTGTATTGGTTTATGAGGGCTATTATTGGCTACAATAGATGGAGGCATGATAGATTTCTCCTGAGGTGGAGGTATGATATCTTGGTGTTGATTAGGCTGATTGGGTCCCCACTGAGATTGTTTCCAGTTACCATGTGGTTTCCATTAGTTATTATGTTGTGGTTGTTGATATTGGTTAGATTACTATTGGTATGGGTTAAATGGAGGTTTTTGCCGATAGTTTTCATTATACTATGGTTTTTGGTTAGACCAATTATAATTCCAATTCTATCCTTGAGGGTTAGAATTTTGAGGGTTTTGGTTTTTCCATTGACTACTATTATTATAACCAAAGTTATTCAAGGTTTCTTGAGGCATACATTGTCTTTGAGCCCATGGTCACCTTTGAGCAATGTAGAAGACCTCTCCATTCTCCTCATCTATAGCTTTAAACTTGGTGGGCATTGAATGAGTGTCCATAGATGCAACTATTTTGCACTTATAGTTCCTCTTCCTTTCTCTACAGTGAGAGAAGAATTCAGCCAACATATCTTTTGCTTCTTCATGCTTCCTCTTAGCTTGCATTGTATCTAGCTGAGTAGCCATGGTGTTGATAATGTCTTTCTTGAATTACACCAAGAGATGAGATATCTCTAGCTTTGAAGCACCTGAGCCATTAGCTTTTCTACTTGTATGCATGATTCCTCTTCCTTTCTTTACTATGGCCCTTGAGTAGTTTAGGCATATTCTCTTGATCTTGTCCCATGTTCTTTGTGTGATATCTCCTCCCGCCATCAAATCCAAAGCTTCAATGCAAGATTAATTTACACCTCTCAAAAAGAGATGTTTCTGAGACTCCTCATTCAAAGCATGTTGAGTGTTCTTTTGTAGGTTAAACAAAAACCTTGACACATAGTCCTCTAGTGTCTCTTCCTCCTTCTGTGACATTTTAAAAATGTCATCTCCTTTGAAATCACTACCTCTACAATATTCCATATATTTTTCCAAGAAATCATCCTGCATGGCATCCCAATCCCCTACAACATTTGCACCTAGACCCATGAACCATCTTAAGGCTATCTCTTTAAGAGTGGAAGGAAACAACTTCAACCTATGAGCATTAGTTGTGTAGTCATAACTCCTACAGAGGATATCAAATTCAAAGAGAAAGGTTTTAGGGTCTTTAGTGACCAGTCCATAGAACTTAGGAAGTACAGATGAAGGAATATTCTTGAGGTTGTTATTATCATGGAGGTCAACAATTGAAAAGGGAAAAGTAGGTGGTCGTGGTTGATCCATTCTTGGATTATTTTGGCTAGGTTGTCCTCTAAAGGGAATTATGGCTAAAGGATTATCTTGATATTCAGGCTCATCAAAAAGATCATTCAAATTAAGTGAGGACTCTGAAGATGTTGGTGGTGGAAATTCTTGGTAGGCATCAGCAAATGGGTTTTCAAATGGTGGGTTTTCTTTTTGGTCAACTTCTTGGGGATTTTCTTGCTCAGGTTGAATTATTTCTTCTATCTCAAATGGGTCATTCTGAGGAAGGAATCTTCCAAGATGGTCTCTTCTTCTGTGTATAAAAAGGATTACTTAAAACTCAGCTCTAAACTATGAAAAATGGAAACATGAACACTAGGATAAGTTTGAATTAACACCATCCCCGACAATGGAGCCAAAAATGCTTATCTAAACAAATGTATCAAAAACCCATAGCATTGGACTACTTATTTTAAGATTGGACACCCTAAATGGTTGCTAATTAGATCATTCAGTTTCATTTAATTATCAACCAAGGGTGTAAACTTGGAATGGCATCTACAAAGTATATGCTTCAAACTCTCTTAATCCCCATGACTAATCTATGGAATTCAAATGCATTGAGCTTTAGGAAATCTATGCTACTACAGGTAAATGAGTTTACTCTAGGAAAACAAGTAATCACATATAGGAATTACTCTAATTGCCTATGTTGCAGAAATAATCTACTAGTTTTGTTACTAGTGGTTGTAGGAACAACAAAGTTCTACTTTACTTCTAAGTAAGCATGAAAATGATTCCTACTCTAACAAAATAATTCACTCACCAAGTGGGCCCCCTTGGATGAGTGAATAGAAACACAATCAAGATAAAAGGATTGAACTCAAATTGTGCATTCTATTCATTCATGGAGAACAAGTACACTTGGGCTAAAAATAGATAAAACACTATTACAACTACAAAAGATTCTATTCAGAAAATCAACAAACTCCCAAGAGTTACAACAGTTATCTTATTTAAAGGAAAACTATAACTACTCCATAAATTTAAGATCACTCCATTAATATGGATCATTACAGATACATAATGTCTTATAACATAAATAACAGTCATCAAGAATAAGTCCTTCTAGAATATAGTGTCCTCCCATAATATAGTGCATTGTAGGTCCTAGATCCATGCATTGCATTTAACAGAGAACAGTATTGACTTATTCCTCATGTGAAGATCTTGCAACAATGCCTTAACTATTCGATCACTCGACTTCTTCAACATGAAGGCATCTTGTGGCAATGACCGACTTTGACTCCTTCAGCACCATTATGTTGATCTTTAAATACACCATGACTGATCCTTGCAAAATGATTAATGCACACACAACCTTCGATACATACACAATCACATCATTAATATTAGGAAGAAAGTATTAAGTTATAATTAATACTCTTGCAAGGCATATAACTATAGGAAGGAAACTACCCAAAAACATAGGATAGGCAAAGGATCATTCATTAGCATATATAATTATTGTATTCTGTCATTTATGTCCATGAGTTTTTAAAAAATATACCATGTTCTTCTATCATCCAAATTCCTACTTTATGTCTTTACACGTATAAAATATACATATAAAACCATAAGTCCATGTATCTGTTTTACAAATAAACTGCTGAAAAGAAATAAAAAGCACTTAGAAATATGGTCTTTTAAGAGGTTCATCAACATTCCAAAGGGATTGAAACAATGTTAGATAAGTTCCTCAAGGAACCAGTCCTTTTTTGGGCATACATCCTCCGTGAAATGATAAAACTCTATCTAAATACCTTCCTTATAACTCCCTCAACCATTTATGATCCTAAGGTCCTTAACAGTCCCTTTAGGATTTATTACAAACTCATTATTTTTATATCCTTCAAAGGCCATGATTGGCTTCAATAAATGCCATTAACTTTTTCAAACTCCTTCACATCTTTGGTTTGTCCTTTGTCTTCCTTAGGAAAATTTCCATGTGCTGATGCTCTTGCATCATACTCCCCACCTTCAAAAAAACTCTTGTCCAAGAGTGGTTCCATGTCTTCCTTTCATTATGTCTTTTTTCAGGAGTCAAGTAATCCCCAAGGGTAACTTGTTTTCTTCCTCTCCAACCTATATTCACATGCCAAGAAATTTTATAAATAAAACTTTTTCTTGATTGTCCATGCATAGGATAGTATTGTTGTTGTTGTTTGTACTACTTCTTTCATTTGAATTGTATTTCTGATCCAATCCTCTTCATAGGCTGCCTTTGTAGCTTCTCTTTGCATTCATCCTTTCTTTGATCCATGAATGTATGTATATATACTTCTTCATCCTCCTTCCTCCATGGTAGCCATGTATAACCTGCAACAACAACACAAGAGCTCATAGACAAAAATTTTGGAGGATAATGATGGAAAATGATTTCTAGGGTAAAAATTCTAACTTATTATTTTAGCCCCAACCCTAGTTTCAAATTAGGGTTATTGCTAACCTTTTTAGTGAGTTGGTTTTTTCAAATTCCAATTTTAGAGCCCTTTTTGTTTTCAAATTTATTGGATCTTCATTTATAATGTTGACTTTATCATGAGTTTATTTTTTTAAAGTTTAAAACAAAGTTTGGATTAATAAATTAAATATTGATAGAGGGAGGACTTTATTAATTTCTATGATAGTAGGATAATTTAAAATTTAATGAGGATGTAAATTTAAATTTGACCTTAGAGGGAAAAACTTAATTGGGTAAATTTTTTAACTTGGTATTATTTTTATTAAACATTAAATAACCAATTAATGTGAGAACTATTCTTATTTTTTTGATCGATAAAAGGCCGAAGCCCTGAAATTTTTTTATTAATATAAATTGTTATTTTACATTGTGACCCCACTCGTTGCAGGCACTGGTAGGAAAGAGTGAGGTTGAGAAAACCTCCAGCCTAGCCCGAGACCATAGGTCCTATCCATATACAAGAATTACGTGGGCATACTCACGACTCATCTATTGACGAGATTTTTTAAATACATTATTTTTGTAGGCATACCCATGACTCGATAAATGTCGAGAATAGTACATTTCTTCATGGGCATACCCATGTCCCGATTGTTCTCAAGATTTTCTATCTTAAGAACATGATCTAATAGTTATACATTAGGATGGAAATATATATGGACTGCATCATCCTCTTGCTTTGTCGAGAATAATACTTGCGCATCCAAAATTTTAATCTTTCCTATATATCAGACATCAAATCTCCATTTCCATAGATTAGCCAATATCGAGGTAACAACATTTACATCTTAGCTTAAAAACTGTTAATTAGTATTAGGAAAATGAATTAATAAGTCTAGTGAAAAAAATGAAAATATACCTCTCCCAGATATATAAGACAAGCTATGGATTGGGTTTCCAATCTAATTTAGTACCAATATCTACTAATGTTAGTATTATATACTATTTAAGTAGTACCAATCCCTTAATCCTTTTCTCGATACTAAAAACTAATATCCAACTATCCTTAATGAAAATAAAATTGCCAAACATTCTGAATCTTGGCTGTAAGGAATAGCATTAACCTAGATTTTATGTCTATAAACAAATAAATATTTGCAAACATGTATATATATGAAAAAACCCATGTTTGAAGCTTTATATTTATCAGTATATATTTGTGTGCAATATATATTGATATAAATTAGGCTATCATATAAAGTCTGGATAAATAATCATTAGAAAGTAAATATATATGTATCTATATATATAAAAAACAAAAATATATAGATACATACATATATATATATATATATATATATATATATATATATATATATATATATAAGAATATGGCTATCTACATTGAAACTGCTACATATAAGAGTATGGTTGTCTACATGTTTATAAGTATATGGCTGACATCATCAGAACTCTATATATAGACGTATACATAGATCAGTATGTATACATTTATATATATATGTTGAGCATAAAGAAGCATATATATGCATCCAATACATGCCTAGAGTTTGTATTCAAAGATATACCTCCAATCAACCGAAGATAGAATTATTAACTAATGAACTAGGCCGAGCTCGACCACAGAGGTAATCATGCTTTTGAAAACCAATATAACAACTATACATAGTATTGAACTGCTGATCATAAGTTATCAAATGCATGCTCACCTAATGCTTTCTCCAGGCCCTCTTAACTGAATTAGGAAGTGGAAGTAGGATTTGGTTCCATCGTACTGGTGTAACAGGGCCCCTAAAGGCCATTGCTCTAAAACTGCCCGAGTTGAATGTCTTCAATTTAGTCTCCATGACAAATCTTAGAGCACACGCTGAAAGGATAAAACTGAATAAGGAAAGAAAAAAACTTAAAAAGCTATCGGAAGAGGGTGGAAGGCTGCAAAGAAGTCTAGCACATACTAGAAGGAGGATCCCATGTGATAGGAGCATCACGAAGAAGGGAAGGCAGCCAAGTTCACATGGGAGCGGGCTGAAGTAATAATTAATGATTACGAGATAGCCAAAGCCAAAGGGATGTTGTCCCCAAAGTCCTTCATTGTCGAAGGTAAGCTAGTGATAAGTGCTAGATCATCCCTGCCACTGGGATAATTATACCATGTACCGGGACTTGGTGACAAACAAGTTTCACTAATCCATTATAATATATATAAATTTGCAGCTCAAAGAATATATTCTAATTGGCTATGCAGAGTGCCAGCACTAATTCATAGTAATGATTAAAGATAATGGGTGAAAGGGCAAGTAATCCTTCAGAATGCATACACTACTCCTCTAAAGGCTTATAACGTATACCAAGATACACACAAGCTAATGGAAGCCCAAGGAAAAACAAGGTAAAGACAGACTGCCAAAAAAAGCCATTATACAAACATTTGCTATATGTATAGATATATATGTATACCAAATGTGTGTATAAATGAAGATATCCATGAGGGTATATAAGTAAGTCTATGAATATATATTAGATATATATATAGACATTTATTTATATACCCCCATAAGTATCTCAAAGTATACATAGATATATATAATACCTTATAGACCTCAGAATAGGTAATATATATATATATGTATACCAAAATCTGAGCTCAAGAAGGGAGCTAGTGTACTTTATTCCATAATGTGATTACCGCTGGCTCCAAGATTAGCTAAAGTGTCTGCTTCAGTATTACCCTCCTGGTATGTGTCCTTGACAATCACCTCAAAAAAGGATTCAAGGATGAGATTAATTTCCTCTATCTTAGAATTAATAATCCAGTTAGGTTTCTTTTTAGTGCGTATGGTGTTAACGATGATTTGGGAATCCCCTTCGATAACAAGCTTTGAAAAGTTGAGATTTTTGTAGATTTTGAGGCCTTCTAGAGCAACAAGGCATCAGCCATGTTATTCGTAGTAGGCTTGATGGGATGGGAAAATTTAGAAATTAATTCTCCCTTGTAATTCCTAATGATACCACCTATGCCCACCTCTCTGGGGTTCCCCCTGGAAGCTCCATTGAAATTCAGCTTTACCCAACCCTCCTCGGGAGGGACCCAAGAGCAATTGGCTCTGTCAGCTTTTGCCTTTGCACCTCCTCTACCAAAGAGATTCGGTATGATTAATGAGGGTCATTTAAGTCTAATCTTATTATCCTAGGATCTGAATGAATCTTCATAGCAAGTGGTATCAAATAGTTTTCTTTTAATCTTTTCTGTAATTGAAGCTTCAATTTTATTAGTGATGCTTTTCCATTCTAATTTATGATTTGTAAAAATCCTCCAATTGCATTCTTTCCATACCTCCCATGCTAAGATGGATGGAGAAATAATCCAAATATCTTTATAAAGATTATCTTTATATAGAGCTAGCCAAGCTTTTAGGAGGCTCAGTAGATCAGAAGGAAGAGCTGACTTCCAATCTAGGGATTGCTGAAGCCATTTCCAACATTCTGAGTGAAGAAGTAGCTTAACAGAAGATGATTCACATCCTCTTCCTATCTTTCACATAAGGGAAACCTCGTCAGACCGGCGAAGCCTATCTTACGTAACCTATCTAATGTTAAGATTCTATCTTGCAGAGCAGCCCACAAAAACATTCTTGCCTTAGGAAGACAGGCTTTGTTCCAGCATAAATTAAGGGGAATGTCTAAGTTGTCCATTTTTTCTTCTCGAATAATGGATTTATAACCATCTTTAACTGAATACTCCCCATTATTAGAGCCAGCCCATAAGAGGGTGTCTGGCCAATTTTTAATAGTGATATTTCTTTCTTTTAAAATATTAAATAACTTTTGAATTTCTTGATTATACGGTAATTTTCTAGAGGTTAAGTCTATAACATATTCACTAATAAGATTAATATAATCCTTAAGGTAAGTACCAATGGTGGCTTTGCAAAATTCAATGAAGATAGGTGAAAATCCCTCTTTGTTAAGTGCGGGGAAACCTGCCCAAGAATCTTCCCAAAATAACGCATGATTCCCAAGACCTATATCCCACATGAGGTGTTTTCTAATTATGCCTATAGAGTCCTTAACAAAGCTCCAGATACGTGATCCCTTGACATGAGGTTGGGCTCTAAAGATATTAATGGGGTCTTCCTCCGGGACGTATTTGTGGAGAAGAATTGAAGCCCACTTAGAGTTGGGCTCCTTAAAAAGTCTCCACACAAGTTTTGCACCAAGGGCTTGGTTTTGCCAAATAAGGTTCTTGAACCCAAGACCCCCCATAGCTATAGGCTTGCATAAGTTATCCCATTTGATTAAGGCCATTTTCTTGTCCTCATTTGAACCTTGCCAGTAAAAATCTTGCATCACCTTATCTAGATCGTGCTTAATGTTAGAAGGGAGGGGTAAAATAGACATATGATAGGTTGGTATAGCAAACAGGACTGATTTAATCATAATGGCTCTCCCTGGCTTAGTAAGCCACTTACCTTTCCAAAAGCTCTTCTTATCCTATACCTTCACTAGAACTTGTTGCCAAAGTTTGGATGAAAGTTGTCCCTTATCCAATTCTATCCCTAGGTATTTACATGGAAAAGAACCCCGTTGGTAACCAAGGGTATCGTAGATTTTCTTTTCCAGATCGGGTGAAGTATTTAAAAAGAAGAATTCTGATTTAAGAGGGTTGACTTGTTGGCTAGAAGCCTTCATATATGAGTTAAGGACTTCTTTAAAGGCCTTGGCCTCGGTGCAATTTGCTGATCCTAGAAAAATAGTATCATCCACAAATTGTTGGTGAGTAATGAATGGGATATTGTCTATGGCTCTTAGGCCTATAATCTTTCCTTATGACTATTTCTTGGTTATAGTTCTCCCTAGGGCCTCATCCATAATAACATAAAGGAAGGGTGATAATGGGTCACCTTGTCTGATACCTCGTGAAATTCCAAAAAAACCTTCTAGGGTACCGTTGATGAGGATGAAGATCTTGGGTGTTGAAATACATATAAATATAAGGTTGATCCAATGCTTGGAGAAGCTGAAAGCTTCCAAGCATTTACATAAGAATCTCCAGTCCACCTTATCATAAGCCTTTTAGATATCAATTTTAACAAACATACTTGGTTCCTTGGTCACTTGGGCAGTATGAATGAGTTCTTGGGCGATGATAATGCCATCAAGGATCAACCTCTTAGCTACAAAGCTAGTTTGTTCTTCTGAGATTAGGATCAGGAGAAGAGTTTTAAGTCTATTTGCTATACATTTTGATAATATCTTATATATAGTGTTCCAAAGAGAGATAGGGCAAAAATCTCCTGGGTCAATACAGTCATTTTTCTTGGGAATAAGAGAGAAAAAAGTATTGTTGATTTTTGATAGGATAGCACCAGAGTTCCTGGTAGCTTCCACAACTTGCCAAATGTCATTTCCCATAAAGTGCCAATACTTTTGGAAGAAACCAGCCTGAAAGCCATCTGGGCCTAGGGCTTTGTCAGGTTGCATTTGGAATAAGGTAGACTTGACTTCTACCAATGTGAATTTGTTGTTCATCATGATATTATCTTCATCCGAAATTAACTTAGGAATAACCTTAAGCATTTCCAATTGATCTTGATGATTAATTGCTTCGAGGTTATTAAGAAGAGAATTAAAATAGTTAGTAATTCAGTCTGTGATGACTTTGGGGTCTTCTGATAGTTGCCCCCTATCATCCTTAATCTTAGTTATCCTATTAATATTTCTTTTAATATTGGTTGTCTTGTGAAATTTTTTTGTATTATTATCTCCTTCTTTTAGCCAGGTTTCCCTAGATTTCTGCTTCCAAAATATTTCTTCCTTAAGTAAGATTGCATTATATTTAGACATGAGTTCCTTTTCTTTAAGATAGCTCACTTCATCCATACCATGGGTAATGACTAAATTATTTAGGCTCTCTATATCCTTTTCTATATAAAAAATTTCTTCAAAGATATTGTTGAATTTATTCTTGTTCCATTCCAAGACTTTATTTTTAATGACTTTAAGTTTGGTAATTAAGCTATACATTTTGGATCCTTCTACTGTTGTCTGGTTCCACCATTCTTCCAAAAGATTAATGAGATCCAGATCCTAGAACCACATAAATTCAAATTTGAATGGGTTTCTAATGGGCTTACAGTCTTCGATAATAGTTAGTCTAATTAGGAAATGATCTGAACCCGCATCTGGGAGAATTTCTGCTGACAAAATTTGGTTCCCCATATCTCCTGAAACAAAAAATCTGTCTAGTTTTTCCACAATATGACTAAAGCCTAACCTTTTGTTATTCCAAGTGAAGGTTCCATTGATGGTTTCAATGTTAATCAAGTTGTTGTTTGAGACCCATTGGGTAAAGTCCTTTTGAGATTGTGAGATGTAGTTGGAACCACCAAATTTTTCGTTGATATTCAATATAGTGTTAAAATCTCCACCTAAGATGAATGTCTCTTCTTTATTTAATTGAAGGAGGGTTTGGACTTCCTACCACACCCTTCTTTTTTCTATATTTTATACAGGCCCATAAATGTTGATCAAGATGAATCTCAGGTTTGATTTGAGACTGTTGATCCTCATAGCCATCTAGTTACTATTAATGGACATGACTGATGAGGAAATTTTTTGGGGGTCCCACAAGGCTGCTAGGCCTCCTGATGCACCTAAAGTAGGTACAAAATCTACTCTCCATAGGCCAAGTTTGTTACTTAATGTCTTTCCATCATCATTATCTCGCTTAGTTTCTTGTAGCATTATAATATCAGAATCAAAACTTTTTAAATATCTTTTGATTAGTCTTTGTTTGTTAGGGGTGTTTAGGCCCCTAACATTCCAGGTAGTTACTCTTATTTCTCCTTGGGAAGGCACTTCCCCTTCCCACCATTCAGAATTTCAGAGATTTTCATTTGATTTTTCGCATTGCCGGCTACGGTTCTAAGTTCTATGCAAGATTTCCTACCCCTTTTCTTCTTAATTTTGTCAATTTTGGGGGAGGATAAGCCAGCCATATTGGAAGCTATTCCAAGTTGTTTGTCATCATTTTTTATGCCAAAAAGACCCTCAGCATTATCAATGTTATTTTCTACATTATCTCTAGAGGGTACGGATGTGGCAGGGAGATTTGTTACAGCTGCATCCCCATATTCTATATCTATTTCCATGATGTCTTCTTCAGCTTCTAAGGATTCTTGTTCAATAGATTCTATGCCATTCTCAAGGTTAATGGGAGGGGCTGTCTTATGTGACTCCATTTCAGCTTGATGGATCTCTATTGGATCACTATCTCCTCTAGAATTTCTAAGAGCCAGAATCTCCCGAATCAAGACCTCCTTTTGATATTTCAAATCTTCTTCATTGCATATTTCACTAATAAAAAGATCTAAGAGTTCATCTGTAAGGGACTCATCAATGTAATCTGATATGATATTCACTTCCTCAGAGCATTTATCATCCTCGGAGGGAGATAATTGTGGAGGGTTCTCAGGCTGATTATATAGTAAGTTTTCCTCGGACTAAGCTATATTTTCATGGGGTTGCATAATCTCTATTTATTCTGGAAGATTTACCTCAAATTTAGAAATAGGGGTATCTCCCAACTGGTCTAGTTTTTGAGATTCACCGATATTATTTTCATATAGAATTCTGGGAGGGGAGGCACAATCCAGAGTCTTTTGAGGAGATGCCTCTGCATTCATTACTTGATTGCTAGTGTTATTAATTTTAGTTGAATGCTCATAAGGGGGTGCAGAGATGGGTAGAGGAGATAGAACTTTAGGATTGTCCTTCTCTATGTCTGTAAAGAAGAATCCCCCTCTATCTGATAAGAATTTAATGTTTACATCTAGGCTATTGTTTAAAAGGTTAATAGTGCCCTTATAAATCTGCTTTGATTCAATGAAGTTTTCAATAATCACTGGATTGATAATAATTGAGTTAGAGTTGAACTCTAGATGCATATGAGGAATGAAATTCCTATGTATACTCATTTTAACTATAATTATTTTTTCTATTTTATTTGGTGTATCTTTACTATATCTAATAAATTTGCCTATATTATTGCTAATAATACTAATAGATTCTGCATTTGAGAGTTCTATTGGTAAATTTTTAAGTAAAACTACTTTTTCTACTTTGAAATCCTCAAGGTATAGTGGGTTAAATAAAGGTTTCCAGTTTGAAACATAGAAAGCTTCATGTTTAAATTTTAGATCCGAGCTATCTAATGTCTTCTTCTTAATTTTTGAAGATTTTCTATCAATGAGAAAAAAGGAGTCTACAAGGGCCATGATACTTACCTCAATGGGGAGCATATTTATCAGTGCTTCTATAATGTCCAAATTGCTTACTCCAATTCCTTTCCATCTGACAATGATACCTGTATCCTCATAGTAATTATAAAAACTTTCTATAGAGCTACCTTCTAGGGTTACTTTGATAGAATCCTTGTTAGAAAAGATTGTCTTTTTATTATGCAAATGCAGATAACTGTTGTTTCGCCTATGTGGCGGAGTATAAATAGGAGAGGAAACATTTTCTTGTCAAGTATTAACCTCTAAAGAAATATGATTATGAATAGGTTTTAGATACTTACCATTCTCCTACCGATGAGGAGGAGAGTAATTTTTACCTCTGTGTGGAGAAGATTTTAAATTGGTCTGCTCATTATTCCCCCTAGCCCTAGCCGACCCTTCTCTGTTGACAAGGGTTTTGGAGAAGGAAGGGGGTATGTGCTTATGGGCATTAACCCTATGGTTTCCCTTGCTTCCCAAAACCCTAGGGCATCTATGAGGGTGGGAATAATAGCTTTTATTTAGGGCATTCTCCTTCTCTTTAAGTAGATCAAATGAATTCCTTAGAGGAATCTCAACATTTCTTACAATTTGTGTTCTTACCTTCTTGTTCCTTTTCACCTCTTGCCATTCGAAATCTTTTGGCCTGGCTTTCCCGAGATCCTACTTGGACATGAAAAATCCACCTCTCCCCAAGGTAGAATGGGGGTCATGGGAAGGTTTGACTGATTCAACACTAGATTTTGGGGCCCGTTCGATCCCAGGAAGGCTCGATTTTTGTAGAGCATACTTTGTTTTAGCAAACCGTTTGATTTGCCCGTCCAGATCATTGACTGTGAAAATTTTAGATAACCTGATGTGATTACTTTCCTTAGATTTTCTATCTACGGAAGCCTTAGCTTCCACATCAAGCTTTACTATTCGAATACTCTTATCTTTATTGATCGGAGCATCTTTAGATGTTTTATTTGCTAACTGACTTCTTCATTTCTGCTCTGTTATGAAGGGTTTTAGGTGGTCATAATCGGGATGGGCTCTCACATTCTATCGAAAATCAATTTCCTTATGCCCATACAACCAGCATCTGAAGCAGTAATCGGAGAAGCTAGTTTCACTGGTGTCATCTACTGCCTCTGTATTGGAATGCAAACCTAGATCAGAGTGCCTTCTTTTATTATCCGCTTTGTTCTTTGAGTTTTTTCACAAATTCACACATTTCTCTTTTTCGCTCACCATTTTCCCAATATTCTTATTTTCATGGTTCTAATGTGAGAACTATTTAAAAATTATTAAGTATTTTTATTAAATTAAATTTTGGGTAACTTATCTAATATGAAAATTAAATTAATCTAGGAATGTAAATTAAAGTTGATTTAAGTTGGAACTTAATGTCGTCTTCATAGCCTATTTTAACAAATTAAGTTATATTTTTAGTTTAAGGTATAAATGTTGATTTTATTATTAAATTAAATTAAAGGAGAAAATTTTGTATTTTAGTAGATGAAATATTTAATTTTATTTATTAGTAACCATAGTAATATAGGATTAAACCTTGCATCGGATAAAATTTGGTTCATCGAGATCTTTGCATCGCATTATTTATAGATTTAATTAAAAACCTAATGTACCTTTGTAAACATTAATTAACCCTTCAAGCTAGTGGTTTTCTCAGGGGTTAACGTGATTGAGATTAATTAAAGATTAATTATTTATTTGGTTAAATATTTTTGGATTAAATAAACTTAATATTTGTAACCTTTTTTAATTAAAATAATTAACTTATTTCTCCTAACCCTTGTTATTTTTAAGTAACTTAATTCAAACCTCGCTAGGTTATGACTTAGTTTAGTTTTGTGACCTAGTAAAAATATTTAGTAAACCTATTCATTTTTTAATCAAGGGACATTGACAAGCCAACACTTTTTGTGATTCCCCTTGAAGATGAACTCATGATTGTCATTAGGTTAATCTAGGAATTTAACATAGTGAACATTGGTGTTAATCTCTTCAGTAACTTGCAACCCTAGTAGGCTTTGCATGTTTTTAAAAAAAGAAGAATTGGTTTGATTTTGTCCATAATTTTTTTGGCATGAAAATTTCTCTCTCTCTAATTTTCTAAAGTCCCTCTCTAATTTTATCAATTATAGGAATCCTAAGAATTCATCCAATCACAAAAGATCTTTTCCTCTTTATCTTTTCCATATTCAAGGACCCACAAAGCCTCAACACAAATCCCATTATCAAATCTTTTAGTTTTTTTGAAAACTACCTCACATTCAACAATATATTTACAAACTCAGGAACCTCTTCTCAATAATCCTCTAAGTAGATCTTCTTGCAAGTTGTACATACATATGTAGCAAACTCACATTCATCTATCATCTACCCAACAAATATTTATGGAAGACATGCCTCTCACTTCCTCTACCCATTATATCTTAGTGGAGGAGCTATGTGAACCTTCCACCCAATTTCAATCTTTACTATAAGGAAACCAACATGATCTCACAAAATTTCACCCAACCCAAGGTCCTAGTGTATATTGCCTCATATTCAGTGATCTATGTATAGACTCAATATTGATAGTTGTAATACCACGGATGAAGGGTACTCCTCTTAAACATTCCACATATGTTGTAATACCATTTTAAGAATGGTACTCCCTTTACACACACCACATATTCTCTAATACCACTTGATGAAGGGCCACAACTCCCTTAAAAAGTCATATCTAAACACAAAACAACATAGAGATAGAGAGAATAAAAATGCTTCATAAATAATAGATTGATAATAATTGAAGATCCTTACAATGTTCCCAATTTCTTAAGGATGAGTTCATTACAAACTCTTACAAGATGAGATCATAACAACCTCTTACAACATGAGATAATTACAAATTCTACAAGATAAGATCATTATAACTTATTGAAGAAGAGAGATATCCTTACAAGTTATCATATGCCTTTCTTATATAGGCACTTAACACCCAAAAGATTACAAACACAACCAATGTGGGATAGATTTTAGAGAGGGTAGATATAAGTATCCTGCTAAAAATATTAAATACAAGATGCAAAATATTAAATAACACCTAATATGATCCTATGAAATCTTATTATATGATAAGTTATTCCCTACCTTTTTAGGAATCCCTATTTTTAAGGATCTCTCTCTCTCTCTCTCTCTCTCTCTCTCTCTCTCTCTCTCTCTCTCTGATCCAAGGTTTCTCTTACATCTTGGATTCTCCTATATCATATACTAAAACTATAATCAATTATTATCTTTATCATCCTTTTCTATGTAAAATAGTGCTAATGGATCACTCAAAGAATTCCTAATAATTTTGCACAAATTTATCAAATTATGATGTTTAGGCTTCCATTTTTCATAGAAGGATTTTATAATTGAAAATTAAACTTTCACTTGATCATCAGCCTATATTAAATCTCCATAAAATTTATACACATTGAGAATTGTATCCACTACACATTTCACTATGTGACTGATGATCTCTTCCAATACTGAAACAATTTTTTCCTTTCCTTCTCTTCATCAATTTTAGAAAATTCTTCTCATTCTTATTATTTTTCTACCTAAATATTCTTTATATCATCCATCTTCTCTTTTGAAAACATATCTTTGGGAATTTCCTGAGTAACAAAAGTTAACACAAGGTCATCTCTATATTAGGAGGAACTGGGGACTCCTCCAATTACAACATCTATTTCAACTTCATATTTTTAAGATATAATATGTTTACCTCTTCATTCAACGTTGCCTAATTTTTCTAGTACTGCACAACATCTCCTTCTATTTTGTTTATAGCTCCTTGAGTAAACATTGTAGAATGCATGGTCACTGTAGCAAATTTTAAGGTTCTATTCCTCCAAATTTTTTACCATTACTAACCCTCTCATCTCTTGAGCCACATCCAATAACCTTGGCTTATCAATTTTTTTATACATTACCCAAAGATAAAATATATCAATCTTAGGGTAGTAACTAGAACTTACTACCTCTTCTTCTGAGTCAAATTCCAAAGACAACATTGGATACTCATGGCTTCTTCCTTATTCCAATAAGAACAGTATTTTCAATTCCATGTATAAAATAAGTAATATATTACTCTCATTTACCATTCTCTGATCCTCATTTGGGCTAATATTTAATTCATCAATTTTTAATTCTTGAATTTTTTTTGCAACAATTTCCTCATGATGGGAATCATCAATTACCATTTTATTAATCTAAAACTTCTCATTAAACTCTTTCATTTAGTTTTTATCTAGAAATAATCAAACTCTTGAGAGTTGATGAAAATATATTTATCCAAGAATCTCATTGAAGCCACTACCCTTTCACTATCATTTTCTCCCTCAATAATTACCCTTTCCATGTCAATCCTATCATGTGGTATTTTAGGTACATCTTATCCTTGATATGGTGACATGGGACCTTGTTCATTCTTATTGTACTCCTTCAACCCTCTTAGTATAATATCTTCTTCATTGTTATCTTCATTTCCGGTTGACATAACTTAGTTGTCATTGGTAAAGTCAGAGGAAAATATCAGTCCCACCGGAGCACTGATACATCATACTAGTACTCTTAAGTGTGCATCGGTAGACTAAAACAAGTAAGCGGTGTACTCAACTGGTCTAAGTGTTTTCACCCGATCATGGGAGACATACAGGGAAGCTATGACTAACCAGGTACAATTTTATTACCAATTAAGTGCATGATAATCCGAACCAGATTATACGGAGCACTCACAGTTGAAAATGAAGTTAGATTTTTTACTAGAGTTAGCTTTATTTCTTCTACGAGAATTCAAGGTAAACTCAAGATTAGTTTGCAAGATTTTTCACATGCATAATTTATGGGTGATTTTACAATTTGGCAGAACTGTGAGAAGTATTTTTAATAAGATTAATTTCTTATAAATGATACACAATAAGTGTTGTTGAATATTCAGAGTAGGAGAGAGACATCTTATGAGAGGAGCTATAGTCACAAGAAGTGAATAGAGAAAGGTTCAACATCCAAGAAGAGCAAAGGGTAATAGGTATGATCTAATCTTATAGAAAGTGTCATCATAGATAATTGCCTTAGATTGTGAAGCACATTCAAATCCCTTAATCAGGGTGAAATCTAATAGGTTTTTTGTATACATCCCCTTATCGGGTAACATATTCATTGGTGTTAAAATTCCTCTTACCAGGTGACTCCTAATAGGGTCAAGATCCTAACAGATCTTCTACCAAATCCCTTAACAGGGTAGCACTCTTATCAGTTCTTTGTAAGCCTCTAACATGGAACCTTTATTACTATAGTAGTAAGGTTGTGGGTTTTGTCCCACCGTGGTTTTCTCCTTCTAACTGAGGATTTCCACGTATATATGATATGTTGATCTGTGCATTTCTATTTCTATTTATGAGTGTTATATTCTTTTAATTCTACAAGAATATATATATTAAGGTTAAATTGAAGTAGAAATTATATTTACTGATTCACCCCCCCCCATCTTAGTAACCGGTTAGGATTAACAATTGGTATCCAAACCTTTTGATTCTCAAAGATATAAAGCTTAACTTCTTGACTAAAAGATCATAGAGGGATAGAGGTATCAAAAATAGCTTGAGGAATCCAATTGTATAATTGCCTCTCTTGAGAATAAATTGAGGAGGTCCCTTGCAAAAAGAAATGAGTTGCCTCTTCAATTGAGTGAGATAAATGAAATAATTGAGGAACTCTCTAGGAAAGGGAATTTGATGAAGAAGAAAAGGCGGTCTCTAAACTTATGGAGAAAAATTAGAGTCTAACTGATCAAATCTCAAATCTGAAAAGGGAGCAGGAAACCAATGCTCTAAGAATGACTGAAATCATTAAAGAAAGGAGGAAAGATGAAGATGAAAGGAACATTGTCATGAAATCACTAGCAGCCTTTGAAAGACCAAGAAATATGGTAGAAGATGCAGTAAGAGAGAGTGATCTTTTTGTTTTACAACTTTAAGAAGACATACAGATCGTAACTCAAGAAAATGTTATTATGCAAAAGAACCTGCATGATAAAGATAATGCATGCAAAAGGCTGGCTATTGAATTGTATCAACTAAAGAAACATCTAAATACTCTTGAAGAAAGAAATGAGACACTCAAAGGATACAATGAAAGCTCAGAAAATCTTGATGAGTAATTAAAGGCTTAAAGAAATCACAAGGATCCCACAGGACTTGGGTACATCAATCAAAGAAATAATGAAACTGGTGAATCCTCTAAAGTCAAGAAGGGCAAGAAGGAAAAGAAGAAATTGGCTGAAGATAAAGGTAATAAAACCTTCAAAACCTCATGTAATCATTATGGTAAATCGGGTAATAAAACAAATGACTACATAAATGCACCGGTGAAACCATTCACTTCTAATAGTTAGTGTAGAAACTATTACAAGTATAACCATAGGACCTTTGAGTGAAGGTCACACCCCAACAGTGTGTCCAATGGAAGCAGGGGAAGATTCAAAGGTTATTTCTATGCATGCAACAAGTTTAGACACAAAGCAAATGAATGCAGATCCAAAACCATGGCATTAAAATCCCCACCAAGACCGATATACCATAATAGTAACACAAAGTGGAGCACAACCAATTATTATAGATATGGAACATCTGACCTTAGAAACTCTCGATGTCACTCATCCATGAACAAGGAAAGAAGGGTAAATCTATGGAGAGAAACTGGGATGACTTGTTACAATTGTAACAATATTGGGCATTTGGCCAAGGAATGAAAGAACTGACCAATGAGAAGAAGAAAAGGATGGGCCAAACTGGTGAAGAGGACCTTATCTCCCAACCAAAAGGGTAACAAGGGAAAAGAGACTGAAAAAGAAGTCAAGAAGATTTGGTTCAAGAAGGAATCAAAGAGCTTCGCTGAGGAGAAGAAAAAAGGAAGATCATCATTTGTTGATGGTGATATCTCTTCAGCAAACTGAGCCTAAGGGATTAAAGGGAACCGGCAGTCTACCTACTATTCCTAGTAGAACTAGTGAGAAACGATCTCACACAGTCAAAAATTGTAATTGGAAGAAGTCACCAGTCTATCAGGTATTTCAGAAAGGTAAGTACTAACATCACAACTGAGGATTGATCAACAAGTAAACTCATTAGAACTTGTTATCATAAGAAAGATTAGGTATGGTAATTAATGTTTTAGCCATTAATAATTATTACCATTATACCCTAAATCTATTTAAGGGAAGGATGATTACTCATTTCCTTTACAATGCGAACTATTATATTTGTTTTCTTAATATTGAGTAATCTCTTCTTGCTTTGATTTATGGTATTTGCTAAGTAAATCCTATCAAGAATCCTATGTGTAAACTAGTTAGATATGATGGCATCATCATCTTCTATTGTAAATCTAATTCAAGGTAACCAATTCATTAGACTAGTTTACAAAATCATGCCAGTGCAAAATAGAGAGAATGATATGATGGGTACGCTATCATTGGTGCCTGATGGAGCTTTGCTGACTAAAGACATTATGACATTCATCCACACCAAGTAGGAAGAAATGGGTGAAACCTTCATCCAAAGTGAGTATCTCTCACTCTGTTAGGATGGAAAGCTTCAAGATAAATATGTGAGGCTTGAGACTTTAGGTTTGATCAATGGAGTTAGGTATCCAATCATGTTTTGACCAGATTGGAAAAGATTGGTTCTAAGTAGGGTTCATGAACCAAGGATGTGGCTAGCTAAAGGCACAGTCACACCAATCACCAAGGATGACTTGCGAAGGGTTACTAGTTATAGAAATAAAGGGGAAGTTCTTACCCTTAGAACTATTGCAAATGTTGTAGTCACAAGGTTAACAAAGTCAAAGTCTGACAATTGGTTGATGACTGTTAACGATATAGAGGATGAGGGCATTCAGTTTGCATCTGCAGTAATTGGGTACAAAATATATCAATCAAGAAACATCAATAGTGTACCGAGAGGATAAATACATGCCACACATCGGATCATGCACAACACATTTGTGCCATGCTAAGAGGGAAATTTTTTGAAAATCTAAATAAGCTCAGTCTTGTGAAGAAAAAGTTTCTAAAATATGGAACTCTATTGTTATGTCTATTATTTTACTATCAAAATTTCTTTCTAGGCATAGGAAAAGTAACTTGGAAATTAGATAAACTGATCATGATTCAAATAGGAGATATGGTTAACAAACTAGGAAATTAGTTTAATAAAGTAATGACCGATTACTTTGAGGCCTTCCAGCTTAGAATACATGCCAGGGAAAGAATTACCTCAACCATTGTTGATCTATACAAGGATGAGATGTGTTTTCTGGTAAACACCAATTACTGTATAATTCAAGTTGTGGAGCCCAAAACTAAGTATGAACGAGAGCTTAGATATGAAATCTCTACCAAGGTAGCCAAGGCATATGCATAATCATTACAAGAGAGTGATCTAGATCTCTCTGCATATCAGTTTGGGACTTATGAAGAAATTTTGGAAAATATGAAGAATAACTCATCAGTTAAGGAACCTAAATAGGTGTATACAAAAAGGACTCCTACACCAAGGAAGAAGAAAATAGAAGCTAAAAAACCCAAGTTTCAAAGGAAGAGAATACAATAGGCATCCACTGCTTAAGGGGAAGAATTGGAAGAAACTGAGATTGAAGAGACTACCACTATTCACAGAAAGAGAAAAACTAGGAAACTGGTAAAAGAGGATGCACCAAGATGAAGGAAGCCAAAAATTGATGAATTAGTCAAATTACTTAAGGAGTCAAGTGGAATGTGAATAGTTGGAAGAAGATATACAATGATTTATGAAGAAGATAAGAGAAAAATTGAAGAAGTTGTAATTTTCTATCTCTGCAAGTTCAATTACACTCCAACTAAACTTCACAAAATAATACTAGATGATTTACTAGAGATAATAAAAGGAAGATGAAAGTATTCAATTGACAAGGAAAGAGAGCTAAGAATAAAATCTCTACTTGAAGTCTAGAATAATCTTACTTTGGAAGAAGCAACCCAACAAGATGACCTGCACAAACAAAGTTTTAAGATAAGAGAGAGAATAAGTTAGGTGTTGATTGGTGAAGTAGACAAAGTGCATGAAGAAGGAGTTTAAACATGGATGAATCTTCTTCAGCAACAAAATCAAGAAAAAGAAGAATGCCATAAGACCAAACCAGTGATAGATACCGGTAAAGTAAAAGACATACTAGGAGCTGAGACTTAGGGTAAAGAGAAAATATCAACTGAACCGGTCATTGTTGATATCACTGATGATAAAGCTAGTGATCTGACTCGACCAAATCTTCTTGCATCCCCAATTAAAGGTAAGGCTAGAACCTTAACTATAGATAACATTGTTGATGAAGTTATGGATTATGGAAAAGTGTCAAATGCAGCCAAATGGTTCACTATTTTAGTAGAACGTGATAAGCAGAAAATAGAGATTACCATATTGGAAACTTTCTTAGATTTCAACAGAATTTATAGAGATTATAGGGATAAATTTCCTCCAAAAATGAATCAAATAATTATGGTTAAATGGAGAACCGATCTAGTAGCCAATAATAGAATTTTCAAGGAGACATTGACATAGATAAAACCAAGTCTCAGTGAAGAGCCAATTAAACTTCTAATGGAATAAGTTTCAATTAATTTAGACACAAAGAATAGGGTCACCAAAATTATCAATGGATATGAAAAGGAAGTGTATAATGATACACTAGAGTTCTAGCAGCAATATGACTTTAGTACCCTAAATACTATAGGTCCTTAGGAAATCTCTCAAGAGGAACCAAAAAGAGTAGATGTATCATTGGTACAATTCAAAACTTGTGAAAAATCTTCAACCAATGAGAAACATGTTCCAACTGAACCAACCAATGAGAAACATGTTCCAACTGAACCAATCACATTCAGTGAATAGGTGAATTTGGGCAAACAAGTTTAACTAGAAGATCAAGTACATGGAGAGTCATCAGAAAAGAAGACTACTAATAAAGGAACATGTGAAGAGGAAGGTGCCATGAATGAATAATGGGTTATTGAAGAGAAACAAATAAATCAGCCACCAGAAGATGAAGTACATCCTGAAGAGGTAGTCCAACCGGGAGGAGAAGTTCATCCAGAAGAAGAAGTTCATCCAGAAGAGGAGGTACATTCAAAGGAAGTAGTACAACCAGATGGTAAAGTGCATCAGAAAAAAGAGGTACAACAAGAAGAGATACCTCAAAAATAGGAAGTACCTATTAATATAGAACATGAGAAGCCTATAGATGAGAAATCGACACAGGAAAAATTGATAGATATTCCTAGCTCGTCTTCATTGAAAAGAAAACTAACTTTTACCATAGATTCAGAACCAAAGAAAAGTAAACTTAGTGATACAGTAGTTGACATAATAAAGATGTAAATGAGACAACTAAAAGAGATCACTAAGAGGAAATAAGACATGGTCCTCTCTAGTGTAAGAAACATCTTGTACAACTTTGTACCGGATGCAGATATTGATGAGGATGAACTTGTTATTGATCAGTTGGAGATACTAGCACAAGCAATTGGAGAAGATGTCACCAATCCATAGACAATGTCCATTGATTATTATGAGAAGAAGCAAGTTGATAGTCTTCACAAACAAGTCTAATAATTAAAGGTCACTATAAATGCAAGAACCAAAGAGCTAATGCAACTAGTACATGAAGCAGGAAGACTAATCACAAGGACTTCAAACTTTGAAGACTTTTTTCAAGATATTACTAAGAAGACCTCCAAGACTTCAGAAGAGATAAAGGTTCTTTCATCTAAGTTTGATGCAAAGACCTCTTCTACAATGGATTACAACAAGGAACTAACCAGTCTTGCACCCATTCTCAAAAAATCATCAGAAGAGAAAACAAGGTGAATTCAAGATCTTATTGGATTCCAATTGTTTCTTGCCCCCACATTTGATCTAATGTAGAAAAATTCAATGGATGTAGATAATCTAATCAATGAACCTAATTACAAGATAGTGGAAGATATGGAGAACATAATTGTCTCATTGCAAGTAGCGAAAAAGAACTTGGAATATGTAACAGGTACATGGAATCCATTCCTTGATTTAGCAAAGAAAATATACAAGGATATTTTCAATAAGTTATGAATATGAAAGGAAACATTTTCAAAAGAATCCATCCTTTGACCTATGGAGGCAAAAAGGGGAAGAAGATCAAATACAGGACAGATCAGGATAGAAGAAGATCAGACTCAGACACAAATGATCATAGAAATAGTGTGTGTCATAGGTAGACAATAAGGTCTACAGGGGAAGTCTACAAGATAGGTGATATGATGACTCATAGGTGATGTTTTTCCACAAATGCCAAAGGGGAAGATTGTTGACATAACTTAATTGTCATTGGTAAAGTCAGAGGAAAACATCAGTCCCATCAGAGCACCGATACATCACACCGGTACTCTTAAATGTGCACCAATAGACTAAAACAAGTAAGAAGTGTACTCAACCTATCTAAGTGTGTAAGCAGTGTACTTAACCGGTCTAAGTGTTTTCAACCGATCATGGGAGACATATAGGGAAGGTATGACTAAACAGATACAAGTTTATTACCAGTTAAGTGCATGATAATCCGTACCAGATTATACGGAGCACTCACAGTTGAAACTGAAGTTAGCTTTTTAACTAGATTTAGCTTTATTTATTCTATGAGCATTCAAGGTAAACTCAAGATTAGTTTGCAAGATTTTTCCCATGCATAATTTATGGGTGAGTTTACAACTTGGCAGAATTGTCAGAAGTATTTTTAATAAGATTAATTTCTTATAAATACAGGTCATAGGATACACAATAAGTGTTATTAAATATTTAGAGTAGGAGAGAGATATCTTCTGAGAGGAGCTACAGTCACAAGAAGTGAAAGATAGAGAAAGGTTCAACAGCCAAGCAGAGGCAAGGGTAACAAGTATGATCTAATATGACAGAAAGTGTCATCATATATCATTGCTTTAGACTCTGAAGCACATTCAAATCCATTAATTAGGGTGAAACCTAATAGGTTCTATGTATAAATCCCCTTACCAAGTAACATCTTCATTGGTGTTAAAAGTTCTCTTACCATGCAACTCCTAACAGGGTCAAGATCCTAACGGATCTTCTACCAAATCCCTTAACCGGGTAGTACTCTTATCAGTGCTTTGTAAGCCTCTAATAGGGCACCTTTATTACTATAGTAGTAAGGTTGTGGGTTCTATCTCAACATGTTTTTCTCCTTCTAACCAATGGTTTCCATGTATATATGTTTTGTTGATATGTGCATTTATATTTCTATTTATGAGTGTTGTTCTATTCTTTTAATTCTACAAGAATATATATATTAAGGTTAAATTGAAGTAGAAATTGTATTTACTAATTCACCCCCCTCTCATTAGCTAGTTAGGATTAACATTTCCTTCTAAAACATATTGTAATTCAATAAGAGGTTGGACATATATCTTTTGTTTATTAGGTGGTGGTTGCATTAGGAGTGCATATGGTCAAGATTCTTGCATTGATATAACATCAAGAGGTGGCTTTGAAATTACAGCCCGTTTAGGTATTTGACCTATTATTTTGATGGTGTGATCACCTATTCCTCATGCATCTAAATTGATTTACCATATATATTCTTAAAGGTATCAATCATCAAATTGATCATTTTGATAAGATCAATTTCCTCTAGATAGAATCCAGGAAAATCAGGATCTCAATTCCTCCTAGCTCCCTCCTATTTCATCAAGATATCCCACTTATTCTTCCTCTATATAATTTAATAAATGTTTTCATAGTTCCTTATAACATCCTCCTCATAAAAAATATTATGAAAAATTATTTTCTTAGTGAGAATCATTTATTTTACATAGTTTATATGTCCCTCAAGGTCAAAATCTTGTACTATTAAAGATTGAAAATAATATTTCTTTAACTACATTTGAATAGTTTCCAGAGTTATAAATCCAATGAAAAATTCATCCAATTCTATAACGTGAGATAATAAGGTTCCTTTCTTCTATCTATCCATGAAGTCCTCGATCCACATCATTTTCCACATACACTGAAGAAAAGCCAATTTTAGAAACACATTTTTGGTAAATAATAAAGGGCCTATAAATACCCATAGATTCTAATAGTGGTACAATATTTAATGATAAATTCATCACCAAAATTATGATTATGGCCTTCCTCGAACCTTTTATCCTTAGGTCTTCAAAATTGAATGATCTTTTGTGGTGGCCTAGTTGGAACAACTAAAAATTGTGTCATAATATCCATCACAAAATACTAATTAAATAGGAGGTAACCATTTCTTTGACACTTTCTAAACCACTTATAACACCACATTTGAATTGGTAACCTATCTTTATTATCCTCCTTCTCAAGATTTAACTTAGGGCTCCATCTATCCCTATTTTGATACAATATCAAATGACACAAAAGTGAGTCATGCTTGAAATAAATATGTAATGGAACCTTATTCACTTGTATCATTCCTTCATGAAGATTATTCATAAATTTGGTAGAAAATTCAAATTCAATGTTGACGTAAAGGTGTTGTATCTTCACTTTCAACATCATCAAATATATTGGTATCTTATTTTTTGCATCTTTCCCCGAAACACTAGACACCATGAATGGTATGTTTTGATTTAATATTATTCAAAGTTAATAATATCAAATAAATAAATATATGGAATAGGTATCCTTTTATTGTCAACCCCTTCCTTATTAAACATTGGAATCTCATCCCTTCTATAAGTTCTCCTTAACTTTTCATAATTAGCTCCCATTTTCTCAAGATCAATTTGAACTAGGGATTATTTGTTTAACATAAAGCACTCCATGATATCAAACATATCTAATACTACTAGATATGAGCCATCTAGTATCATAATTGTTCCTAACGCCTTATGTAAATTTTTCCCCCACAATCTAACTAGGTATATCGACATAAACATGTTAGGTAGAATCAACTTAGCTAAATATAGATTCTATGGGTTTGAAAATAGAATCTTTTGTAGTTCACTCCTCTTATAAAATTATTGAAATATATTCTAACCTAAGTCATTTATTTTAGCATCTCTACAACCTCTATATTTATCTATGAACACTAACTTATAGCTATTGTTGGTTTAATTAGGAAAGATATTAATAATTTCCTATTATTGAGTTCTTACACGTGTCTTCACCCCAAAACAAAATCCTAATTTTGAGCCCCTACCATAGTCTTGATTTTCTTATAATAAAAAATGAAGGAAGAGATGAGCTTCAAACTATTGTTATTCAAAACTACTTTAACTACCCTCCACCCAAAATACAAAGAGATGCAACTTTTATCCATATTACATTACAACTTATATCATTATATAGAAAAATTATTGGAAAAGTTGACTAGACATACTTAACTAATTAGGAAAAAAATGAAACATAGATTTAGAAATGATTTTAAACTTTGAAAATATAATTAATTATTCTTTGTCTCTAAATTTCAATAAAAATTGTGACCAAGGTGTGGTCTAGAAAGGTCTCATTTCATGTTAAGTGATATTTGTATTGCATTCTTCATCTTCATCTTCTAAAACTTCCATGAATTTCTAAAGTGGGCTAGCACATCAATCTTATGAATGAAAATACTTTTGATACCATTGGTTGATTCCATAATCTTCTATTCGTTGATGATATTTCAATTCCTCCATATGATTCATGTACTCCTTCCACTTGACATCAAGGATTTCTCTTGTTTCCAACACAAATCTATTGTAACCTACCTCCACAAAAATCATCCTATCAAGAGATAGTTGAAGATTTGCACATATAATTCTTCCTTCCCATGTACTAATGAAAGAATCTCAGACACTATCTTATCAAGATCTATAGACCATCCCTGATCTTTCATTTTCTTTTCTCCATTTCGTATCTTTCGAATTATCAAATATTTAAATTTGTGAAAGAATTCAATATTTGATTCCAATTTTTGTTCTTGTGGGATAACATATTCTTGTGGGATAACATACTAAAACTTATCAATTATTATGTTTACCATCCTTTCTATGGGAAATGGTGTTGATGGATCACTAAAATAATTCTTTATAATTTAGCATGACTTTACCAAAATATGATGTGTCAGTTTCTATTTTCCATAGGACTTTAGAATTGGAAATTGAACTTTCACTTAATCATTAGCCTTGATTAAATATCCATAAATTTTATGCATGTGAGGCCCCACTCCAGGCCTATCATAGCATCACACACTTTTATTTTTTCATGGACTATATTTGAGACATTACGAGACATTGAGATTATTTACATGTTTATGGTTAGGATGTATTATCTTTGACATTGTGCTTTGGAAACTATATATTATAGACATTTACCTTTATTATGTGATTTCAGGACATCATTATGTGATACTATTTGATGTTAATGTTACTTGAATTATTGACTACCTAGATGATATTAGAAATGTTAAATTTAATGCTTATGAAATTTAGGTGAAATTTGCATGTAATGTGTTTTAGTAGAATCTTATCTTGTGATTCAGAATACACATGTCAAATTGAAATTTATGAGTAAATTATGATGAATGATTATAGTGCATTAGGAAATTAAATGTTAATCCTAATTTTGCATTTTGAATTTTGATGTTTATACTTATTGGGATTATTGATCTATTTGAATTGAGTGTGCAAGATTATGGCCATGGAAAGTTTTTGGAGAACCATGACTAACCCCTATGTGAACTCTGTAAAGCCAAGGTTGTGTTTATTGAACAGACAAAACCTCATTGTAATGTATTTTATTTTGTATAGTGTATGATGTGAATTTTAATTGCATTCATTCATTTAATTGAATAATAAACAAGTGGACTTTCCAAGTGTGTTGTGATGTGTAATGTAGTGTCCATTGGCAAAATTGTTGTGAAAGTCATCTGGCAAGGAACATCGACTTGGAAAGCTTGAGTGTTCATCTTTCCCACTTAGTACCTAGTTGTGTTTTCCATAAAACCACTTGGTTCGAGAGCTCATAGTGAGGTCAAATCTATCCATAACTCGTAGGTGATCTTAACTAGGGTTTTTGAGGGGTCATATGGTCACCTATGGTTGAGTTTAACCTATTTTTTACTATTCCTTTTTATATACATATGGGTGGGGGGCTTTTTTTACCATAGGACATTATATTTGGACCTTGGGAAGAGTCCAAAAAGTTGATTTTCCAAGATGGCCGAAAATCAGCTTTTGGAAGCATGGTCTTGTGAAGACTACCTTCCATTTGGATGCAAAATCTTCACCAGTTTTCAAGCCACCCTTTTAGGAACCGAATTTTGGTAATGTGTAAGGGGTTGCGGAAGAGTGACCAATAGGAAGCTCACATTCTTCCAAGGACTTGGAGAATGTGACGATTTTGAATTTAAAGGGGAAATTGGAGAGAGTTTTTCTAAGTCACCCACTCTCTAACTTTAGAGACCACTGAGAGGATTCAGAGAAAAGCAAGGATAAACAAAAGGGAAATGCTCTACTTCAACATTCATCCCATAACTTCTATTTTCAAGGTTGGTGGCTCTCTAGCTTTACTCTTCTCATTTATGGTATCTTACTTATGGCTTCCATGAATGTATGAAGAAAGTTGCTCTATTTTTGTGTTGTATAGTGTAATATGTTACTAGTATGTTGATTTTTGTAATGTGTAGTGTTTGTATGTAAAGTGAAAAATCTGCATTTTTCATATGTCTTGTGTGTGTTTAAGGGAATTTTTGCAAGGCCAAACTCACCCTTGGGAGGATAGAGTAGCCTTGTGAGTGAAGGGTTTTAGGACATCCCACTTGGTTTAGAGTCTCTCTCCTTTGGAGAGAGGGATGCACCATGGATTATGGGTTCCATGGTAGGCTTATATACATTGATATGCTTAGGGGTCATAAGGATTTTTTCCATTATTGAGCATGCTTTGTAAAGGAGATGTGTGTTGTATGGAAGTTTTTTCTTTGTTGAAGGCTTGTGACTATTTTCAGCCTATCTCCCACTTGGGTTTTGTTCCACCTTCACCCATATGAAGCTTTACTTCAAGCTCCTTTTGAAAGCCATGGGAGGGTGTTACTTGTATTTTCTTTTTGTGTTGTGTTTAATTTGTCTCATTGGATTTATGCATACCTGAGTTAGCCATGGTTCTTCTAGCTCAGGGGTAGCCTTGTAAAGGCCTAGGTTGGGAGGTGAGCCTTTATGGCCAAGAGAATTTTGTAGGTCTTTAACATTTTGGATTTGGAAGGAAGAAAGTCTTGAATGAAGATCTACCTTTGTTCATTTGAATAGAGATACTGTAAAGTATATATATATATATATATATATATATATATATATATATATATATATATATATATATATATATATATATATATATATATATATAGATATATATATATATCTATATATATATATATATATATATATATATATATATATATATATATATATATATATATATATATATATATATATATATATATATATATATATATATATATATATATATATATATATATATATATATAATTTATTCTTTTCAAAAGATGGATAATTTTCTTTTGTAAAAATATGTTCCTCATTAGTAAACCAATAAAGTTGTAATTGTAATTTGAGAAATTTTGGTGTATAAAGAGCAGATTTAAAAAATGTAAAAACAAGAGTGTATTCATATTTGTTAAACTTATGTTTTTTTTAATGATTTAGCATATGTTGTCAAAAAAAAGAAGAATATGGTTCATGCTATCTTGTTATTATTTCTTATAAAAAATAGGGTTTATGTTTCATGCACACATTAGTTTAAAATAAACATATTAAATTTGTGTGTGTGAAATTGTTCCTAGTTGTGGACACAACACTTCAGTAAAACATTAGAGGTTAGAAAATCATAAAATCTACAAATAAAACAAATATTGCTAACCAAGTGATTTACTGCCTTCTAGTAGATGCGAGTATGGTATTCTCAGAATTAGACTGAGATCAGTGACAATGCAACACCTAAATGAAGGATTTGATGATGAAAAGCAAATGAAAGATGAATGCAGATTAAGCTATATTTTTTATTTTTCTATGCAATATGAAAGAAAAACTATATGAAAATTGATCTAAAAACTTAATGAAGATGAATGCAATCTAATCTAGCAATGCTATGAATTCTATGAAAATGAATAAAGCAATGATAATAAGAATCTCAAGATATTGAACAATCTCACAAATCGCCAGATCACACAAGCTAAATTCTCGAGATTCGCAGTCAAAGGATCATTTATGAAGGACTGAGCCTCATTTATATAGAAATCCAAGTTCTGTGAGAACTCATGGAAAACCAAAAATCTCTCCTTGATCAACTCAGATTGATTGTTGAGTTATCAGAAAATCGGAAAGAGTTAACTCACAAAATCATGCAAAATCAGCTTTTTAACTCAAATCAAAAATCTCGATCACTTTTTAACTCACAATCACATATTGAGTCCAAAAAGTTAACAAATTGAATTGATTTGTTGATTTAGAGTTTAACTGCTTTTCTGATTGTGCATGGATAATTATGAATTTATTTAATATTTCATGTGTTTTGTTCTCAACTTAACTGATTTTTTAATAAAAATAATTGATTTATGGTTAATCAATTATTTAATCAAACTTTATCCCAAAACTATACCATTAAATTTGACAATTTGATTTAATCAATTAAATAAACATTTAATCAATTGTTTCTAAAAATTTGATTTATTGTCAAATAAAAATAATATTAATTAGGAATAAATGCAATTAAATCCAATTAAATTAATTAAGTGGTAGAATTAAGTTTAATTAATCAAATATTCAACATATTCAATTAATTACACACAGGATAAATAAAATAATGTCATTTATCACCAAATAATATTTAATTTAGAAATAATTAGGATAAATTAGGAATATTTAGAAATATTCCCCGATGCAGAATTAAGATAAGATTGATTAGGGTTTTGATAATTTGATATGCAGAAGTGCCTTAGGTTAGGACTTTTACGTTGATTTTGATCGATTTGTCGATGGAGGTCAATGGTATTGAAGCCCATTTTTGGGGTATTACATTTTGCCCCTCTTTGAATTATTGTGTGAAGTGTAGTGGTTCAAAGATTAATCTATTTTTTTATGATGATGCAGACTCAGTTATGTAGTGGAGAAACTGATCTTGAAAGATTTTAATCGATTCTGAGATAGAAACCGATTGAAAGATTTGAAGATGTTGATTCAGGTCTTTATTGACCAAAGAATCAAGATGATGTTAATGATATCAACAATGAACTAGTGATTACGAAGAAGTATCAAAATGCCTGATTCTGAACCTATGATTATGAGGAAGTGATTGTCCTGACTCCAAACCTGATTGTCCAAAGGAATTGAAAGGATGTCAAATCTAAACCCTTCAATTACGAAGAATCAAGGAAATAACACTAATGAACTGATGGTTATGAAGAGTTGATACAGTTTACAAGTTGTGAGAGAATACTAGATTGATATGGATTTTGATGAATCTGATATGCTCCAAGAGATGTGCCCCAAGCGACGAGGACTTTTGATAAATCAGTAACTAAATGTGGTTGTTGTCTTGATCATTGAAGGAAATTTGATTGACATATTTGATTAATGATGTGTAATACCATGGCCCCTTTAGGATAAAAATTGAAATCTAGCAAGAAAGCTAGTGGGAATTAGTTTTTGAGGCGATGTAATCGATTGTAGAAGTGGTTATGCACATCCAGAGATGCATTTTGCATTGTTTGGAGGTCTTGTTGACCATGTTTGACTAGGTTTGACCATGAGTTGACCATGGTTGACCAAGTTAAAATTTGAAGAGTTTGATGTACGATAATCAGTTAAGTTGAATACTAGATTCTTGTGATATTATGAAGGTCAATTATGCAAGCAGTCGGTTGTCCTAGGTTTGAAAAATTTAAATTGCGATTTTGACAATATAAATGATCTCAGATTTTGATTTAATCACGAAAATGGGTTCAGAACGTCAAAATTAGCTAGGGGTGCAATTTTCATGCAAAATGGAGCACTTTGAAAAATTTGGTCAAAACTTATATAAGGCCCAAAAGGGTCATTTTCAAATCATTTGTAACCTTTTGACTTTAGAAAACCTTGTGGAGCCCTCTGAGTGAAAATGCAAGTGCCTATGTCTTCTCATCGATTCAAGTGCAGTCGGCAGTATTAGAGACCTTGACAGTACATACATCTGGTAACTGGACCTATGTGCCTTTCTTTGAATTCAATTTGATGTATTTTTCATGCTTTTTAGGATCTCTTAAAATGATTTCAATTTTTTGAAATTTTGCATCACGAAAAGTCGTACGACAGTCTTTTGGGACTCATACGACATTCCAAGTCCAACTATAGTGTTGTGTAGGATATATTAGTGACTCATATGAGTGGCTCCCAATTGTCGTATGAAATTTTGTCAGGTCCCTTAAGTGTTGTTTGAGAACCTATAAATAGTTGTATAACCATAAAATTTTGTATGGGACAATGTATAAAGTCGTATGACTTTTGACACCAGTCTGAATTTTCGTATGGAAAACAACAACTAAATTTGAGGTCCTTAGGCCAATTTTTCAAAATTTTTGATTTCATAGTTGATTTTCCTGGTCTTTAATGCATCTTCTGAAGTATTTAATTTCTTTTTTTCCATTCCTTTAGTCTGATTTTTGAACAAGTTACTAATAGGGTGTCCCATGTTTGTGTTGTGTAGGTTGTTTACCCAGATATTCATGTTTGTATTTCCCATCCGGTGACACAGAGACTATGTGTGGCCTTACCAGATCCTTTGACAGTGCACCTTGCAGCATGCGGCTCTGAGTACCTTATCTAGTTGTCTGATATTCGGGTAAACCATAGATTGATTACTGCACTTGTTGAGCATTTTCATTCTAAGACGCAAACTTTCCACCTCCCAATAGGGGAGATTACTATTACACTAGAGGATGTCTATAGGATCCTTTGCATTCCATTCCATGGACCTCACCTGGACTACATTAGTGTAGGTAATATGGGATTAGCTACATTTAGGACACTTTTTGGTGCTAATGAGAAGATTGCACAGTAGATTCCTTGGGAGACCCTTGTGTAGAGATATGGACAAATGCACCATTTGGAGTGCATTATAGCTAGAATGATCAAAGGGATCATCATGTTTGACCATCAGCAAAATGGTCTCTTGATGGACTGGGCCCCGATGGTCCAGCAACTGATGGTGAGTCCCACTAAGTTAGGATGGGGTCAGTGCCTCCTGTCACATACATTTTTAGAGATGCATGAGATCGTCTATCATGAGGTGAAGACATTTTCATCTGGAGCACTCATCTTGCAAATATGGGCATGGGAGCATATCCCGATATGTAGACCGATTGGTGGTGATGAGCAATAGCCTCAGGATTCACTTATATATAGATATTCTAGTTTTATTACATAGGTCTAGATGGGACATACTGAGTACTGGAATTGTGTGTTAGATGATATGACGGTCATGACCTGGAGACCATATCTTTAGATAGAGGCATGGCCTACAGCTCATTCCTAGTGTAGTTATTTTTGTCAGAGCTGGATACTAATAGGGTGGGCCACCACTGTCCTCAAGAGATTTTGGATTACACGTGTCTAGAGGTAGTATGGGATTATCCAGGATGCACCATAAGAGTTCACTTCCTATGAATGACTGGTGTGACAAATTGGAGTGGGATGGTCAGCAAGGCTATCTTATGTAGTGTGCAGCCTTGAGTACAGCGGGCTAGTTAGTAGAGATTGGGATTATCATCCATAGGTGGCTGATGCAGGTGTTACTGATGCTTTCATAACATATTTGGTAGAGCATTTGATGGGGCATTTCTCTAATCCCATAGAGCTTATTTCAACCATGGAGGATGCTGAGGATGTGACAAGTGCCCCTATGGGTAGAGGATAGAGGAGATGAGAGGTCTAGATCCTGATAGTGCATCCTACACCACCAAGGTCAAGACTAGTTATGACCCCTCCTAGGCTAGTGGGACACATGAGACCTCCTCCCCAACCTCGTGCAGTTGCATTAGGTAGACTGGAAATGTTGCAGCATTGGTACACTAGAGGTGAGGGAGGTACTTTAGGCAGAGTGGGTAGTTGCATCAGGATGCACCTATAAAGGAGGCACGGGATGCCCCAAATTTTGATTTAGGAGCTAAGGTTCATTGCCATAAGGAATGAAAAAATATAGGTGTGGATCAGCCCATGGAGGAGGTAGAGGTAGTAGTGGAGGAAGATTTAGGATCTAGGGAGACATCTCAGGATGTTATCAGGCAGATCTAGCAGTAGCTTCATGACCAGAGGAAACATAGTCTAACTTTAGAGATTTAGCCTCAAGAGCGTGAGCAACATTTATGAGAGAGTGATGCTGAGGTCAGACATTTACAGGCTAAGGTGATCCATCAGATGGGTCGTGCAACTTATTATGTATCAACATATTATTCTATTGTACCTCTTGGATAGAGGGTCACCTCTTATTCATAGTATATGATAGATTCTGAGGGAGCTAGGGCCCCATGTTTTGAGCCACCACCAGATGCACCTGTTGGAGGAGGAGCACCCGATGCGGAGGACTAGGTAGATAGTTGATTCCTGAGATTCCTCACTTTTTGACATTTTTCTCATTTTGATCATGGTGGATAGCTCGTTGTAGCTCATTCTTTTGTATATTGTGCCATTAGTGCACCTCTTGTACTATTCTAAGATTTATATATATGAGATTGATTATAGTGGTTTTGACTTCATTATATTTGTTATTTCAATTTATGATGTTATATCATGTGATGCAAATGTATGAAATGCTTCTTTTTGTTGTAGAATGTATGGATTATGTAATGCAATGATAGATGATAGAAATGTAATGTAATGTATGTTTTATGTTTATGCTTTATGGATGCACATGTATGTATGCATATGGATTTATGAGATGTCTATGATATGATATGGAAGGTAAATGTAGTTATACACATGATATTTTTGTAGGTACATGAAGATTTCAAGTGCTCAGTCATTGTTAAAATAGATGTGTAACCCAGAATGGTAGTTGCTTGCTAATTCATTTGAGGGACCTTCATGTGGCTTCAGTCCTTGTGATGTGTTTTGAGTGAAAATTTTGGAGACTATCAAACATCATGCTTCATTCAAATTATGAGAAAAGATGTAACCATGTAGAATGCAAATACAAATGAAATGCAAGACCTAAGACTTAGTCATTAATCATATGTTAGTTTTTATCATCACTGAATGTTTTTAGGTAACACTGAATAATTGATACAATGTTCACTAGTTAGGCAACCATGAACATATGAATATTGATTTTTATTTTGATATGTCAGATTTAGATATAAGCACCAAGGCAAAAAAGCTAGGATGACCAGAATATCATGTCCAATTTGATTTAGCAATTTGTATAAGCATCATAACATAAATGTTGTGATGACCAGAATATGCTTTGCATACAAGCACACCAGGCAGTTGTAGAAATCATTCTGATTCCAATGTGAATTACCCGCAGTGACCCTTTATCATTCACATCCTTGGGTAGTATCATGTTTCATAGTAGGAGCAAGAAATCATTCAAAAAGACAAAAGTTAGATGCAACTTCTCTTAAGAATTTGGGTATCAATGGTCAAGGTACACATGGCCATCCAATCGTGATGGAGGAACTTATAGTGGACACCAATTCAATCCATAATTTCCAAAGTTATTAGCTTTTCACTTCAAACAGAAGAAAAATAAAAGATTATGCCTCCAGTCATCACTCTCTAAATCTTGTAAAGGACATCATCGAAGAGATCGAGGGGAAAAAATATTAAGAAATATCAATGTGAATTAGTTAGCATACAAAAAAGATTAAAGCATGTCACAGAGATTGTTTTCGGTTTGTTGTTTTTGTTTGGTTGTGTTTTTTTAAGTGCAAAATCCTTTCCTAGTGAGGAGACCGACTGAATAACTCAGATATAGCTTTGGAAGGACCTTGACTAGATATGACTTGTCTGAAGATACTGGCGACCATAGGATATGACACTGATTGTCCCCAAGTTGACACTTTGATAGGATACAAACACTTTTGGCTTTTGGTACACAAACCAACTTTATTGAAAACATGATATGAAAGCAAACCAGGAGATATGTAAAAACTAAAGCAGTACTGAAAGATGGGAAATACCAAGATTGCGCTGATAGATGGAGCATTTTGATACAAGTGGTGCCTGTTTATCGAGTTTTCACCATCTTGGCAGAGATTCTATTTTTGCTACCAAGGCTCCTGTTTACCAGGTTTTCACCCAAGGCACCTTTTCTTTTTCTTCTTTTTTTTTTGAATTTTTCATCTTTCCAAATTTTTTGTATTTTTCTAATTTTTCAGATCTTTTTGTGAATCACCAAGGTGTCTATTGCTAGGTTTTCACGAGGATGATCATTTTTCAAGACTTTTTCTGATTTATGATTCTTTTTTAGGACATTGATCATATACTGAATGCCTTAGGCATAGAATTTCTTTAGATCGAGAATGTTGATTGGTTCTCAGAGCTATTTTCCTTCATTCATTGAGAGTTGATAGGCTCCAGAGCCAAAAGTAGCAGTGATGACAAAGGGACCTAGCCAATTGGGTTCAAACTTACCCTTGCATTCTCGATGGGATTGATTTTTAGTATTCTCTCTCAAGACTAGATCAGAAACCTTAAATTCTCTATGTCTGACTTTCTTGTTGTAGCCTCTAGACATTCTTTTCTGATATACTCTGAGATGATCATATCCAACTTTTCTATGCTCATCTAGTAGGTCAAGTTCTTATAACCTAGTCACTCTGTAATCACCATCGGTTATTAGATCATGCATTCTGATTCATAGTGATGGAATTTCAACCTCAATAGGCAACACCACTTCAGCCCCATATACTAAAGCAAAAGGAGTATCCCCAGTGGGTGTTCTACTACTTGTTGTGTAGGCCCAAAGAGTTGGATTTATCATCAGATTCTAGTCTCTTCCTATTATGTTGACTGTACGATGCAAGATTTTCAATAAATTTTTGTTGGATGCCTTAGCTTTTCCATTTCCCTATGGATAGTAAATGGATGACCAATGTTGATTGATCTTAAATTTTGAGCATAAGGAATCTAGGTCCTTATTCTTAAATTGGCTTGCATTGTCTATGATGATGGAGTGTCGTATACCATATTTTCAAATGATATAATTCAATATGAACATAGAGATTTGTTTTCTAGTGGCCTATCTTAAAGGAACTGCCTCAATCCATTTCATGAAATAATCTGATGCTATGATTATATGAGTGTGACCATTAGAAGAATGAGGGTAGATAGCCCCTATGAGATCAAATTCCCATTGTTGAAAAGGCCATTGTGTTGTAAAGGGAATCAAATCTATCCCTGATGCATGAATCAAGTTTCCATGGACTTCACATTTTTTACAATTTTTAGCATATTTTATGGCATCTTTTTCCATGTCTGGCCAATAGTACCCAGCCCTAATGAGTTTTTGAGCTAGTGTTAAACCATTGGAATGTTATCCAAAAATACCTTCATGTACTTCCTCTAATGCGTGTTGTGACTCTTCATGTTCTAAACACCTAAGAAGTGTACCATCTAGACTTTGTTTGTATAAATCATTGCCAATAATGACATACTGTGATGCATTTCAAATAAGGTAACATTTTTCATGATGGTTAAAGGTATCGGGAATGTTTAGGTTGTGAAGGTAGGAGTATATGTTTTTGTAGTGGGAGGAATCATGACCAACAGCATTGCAGATCATGCGGGTTTCTGGACAATCATAGGTAAGGAATGATAGTGCTTCCACCAGGAACTCGTAGCGTAGCTAATGTTTGGGTTGCTATAGTAGAGATGATAGTGTTTCCATAGCATCAACAACCTTGTTCTCCATTCTAGGAATCTGTTAAAATGTGATAGATATGAAATATTTCTTTAAGTCATCTACCATCCGCTTGTATGGAGCAAGTTTCTCATCCTTTGTTTGATACACATCATTGACTTGGTGTATGACTAGTTGTGAGTCTCCATGAATGTGTAGTTATGTTACTCTCCATTCTAGTGTTATTTTCATACCATTCAATAAAGCTTCATATTCAGCTATGTTGTTGGTACAAGGGAATTTGATTCTAAATGCTTTTGGAATGGATTAACCTTGTGGTGTTATGAACAATATGCCAGCTCTAGATCCATTATGTGTGTAGGATCCATCAAAGAATAATTGCCATGTTCTAGAAGATAGGTGCATAATAGAGGAATCAGGAAATTCCATTTGCATTGGTTGATCATCAAACAATGGTGCTTTAGCTAAATGATCTGCAATGACTTTTCCTTTGATAGCTTTTCTTTCAACATATTTGATGTCAAATTCGCTCAATAGAATTACCCATTTCACTAGTCTACTTGTGAGGGAAGCTTTTCTCAATAAGTACTTTAGTGGATCAATTTTTTTTATTAATTGTGTAGTATGAGCTAACATGTAGTGTCTCAACTTCTGTGATGCAAAGATGATAGCTAGAAATGCTTTTTCTATCACGGAATAGTTCTTTTCATAATCTACCAGTGTCCTACTGATATAGTAGATAGCTCTTTCCTTCTTATTCTCATCATGTTGTGCTAGTAATGCCCCTAGTGATGTATCTATGGTGGAGACATATAATATCAATGGCTTCCCTTGAATAGGATGCATAAGAATGGGAGGATTTTCCAAATATTGCTTGATATGATTGAAGTTCTTCTCACATTCCTCGCTCCATGAGAACGTCACACCTTTATGTAATGTCTTTGTGAAAGGTTGTGATATGTCTGCTAACTAAGATATGAAGTGTCTGATTGATTTCACCCTTTCTTGTAAGGTTCTCATTTGACTGATGTTTTTAGGAGGTTGTATCTCTATGATTGCTTTAACTTTTTCTAGATCTACTTCAATTCCTTTATTTGAAATAATGTACCCTAGAAGTTTTCTTGAAGTGACACCAAAGGAACATTTCTTAGAGTTTAGTCTGAGACTAAACTTTTCCATTCTATCCAATATTTTACTTAAGTCAACTAGATGTTCAGATCTTTTCATTGATTTAGCTAAGGTGTCATCAACACAGTCCTCCATGGTTTGATGCATCATATCATGGTAGATAGATGTCATAGCTCATTGATATGTATCACCAGTGTTCTTAAGACCAAATGGCATGACATTCCAGCAGAAAGTACCCCATGTACAAGTAAAATTTGTTTTCTCTTGATCTTCTAGAGTGATCTTGATTTGGTTGTATCTAGAGAAACCATCCATTAAAGAGTACATTTCAAAGCCCGCAGTCATGTCCACTATCACATCGATGTTTGGAAGTGGAAAGTCATCCTTAGGGAATGATTTATTTACATCTCTAAATTTTGTGCATACTCTTATAGATTTTTTTGGTTTTGAAAATGGAACTATGTTTGACATCCACTCTGCATAATCTATGACTCAGATAAATTTGGCTTTTAGTAACTTTTCTAGCTCAGCTTTGACTAGGAGTGCAACATGTGAATGCATTTTTGTAACGTCTATTTAATAGGTTTGACTCCTAGAGCTATAGAAATATGCTGCATGATGAGATCGAGATCTAACCTTGGCATATCTAAATATTTCCATGCAAAGTTGATCTTTTTCTCTGTTAAGAATTTTGCAAATGCTTTTTTTTCTTCTTCTGACAGAGATTGAGCTACATGAATCAATTAGGGTTCTTCTGTTATGCCCAAATTGATATATTGAGTTGGTTCTATCAATACTAGAGATCTGTCATGTAAATGACTCAGAATGACATCAAATATCTCATCCTTAGGCACCTTACAGAGGTTTTCACCTTTGGATACATCTTTTTTTTTACTATTTTAGGTTCTGAGACTGTCACATAGTAGTTTTCACCCTCATAACTCTTTTTATTTTTACTTTTGTTAATTTGACTAAGATATTTGATATCTGACTCTGTCATGTTGATGCTAGGTTCACTGATGGAATTCATCATGGGTTCTACTGCGTTTAGGTAGCATGCGATAGCATAGTCTATTCAAAAAGTATGGATGTTTTGGTTAGGATCATCAGACGTTTGGTCAATAAGCTCAAGATGTTTGATAGTAAGTGTGGGAAAGGATTGAGTGATGGTGTTTACACATAATGTTGTCATCATTGGTTTTGATTTGATTCTCAAATTCAAGGATGATATTACTACTCAGAATGTTCAGTTCATTAAGTGTCTCAATGTCATCATTGGATCCTACGTTAGTGATGAGTGAATCAGACTTGCGAGGTTTGTCATTTTGTTCTAGACTCATTTTGGATGTAGGTGTGCATCGGTGAATGACATCTATGTATTTTTTTGTGATAAGCTCATCTTCTTCTAGAACAATTCCCCATTCACAGTCATTTGATTCTTCATCTGGATCTCTAGGAAAATTAAGAATATGTGTGAAATCAGGAGAGATTCCCTAAGCAAGGTTTCCTTCAGAGTTCAAGCGGAACTCATATTCATGGGAGTCTACTCAGAATCAATTTTGTGTCCCAAATGTTTAGATATTGTGATAGGTTCACCTTCTTCTTCTTGTTTGTTTTCAGGATCAGTTGATTCTTGTGTGGCGACTGTCTCTTGTTCAGTAGTAGGTTCTTGTGTGTCTACTACATTGATTCTTTTAGGTTCATTTTCCTCCTTGAGAAGGTCTAAGATGTTTTGAGGAATGCATTCATAGGGGAAAATATCTAGAGCATCAGAGTCATCATTTTTGTCTTGGCATGTTTCCTCTTCTTTAGTTTTATCCAGTCCTGGTTCTATCTATTTTATCACATGAGAAGAGTTTCTGCCAAGATGGAAAGGTTTCTTCTGATAACCTAGACCTGCAATATCCTTGGTTTTTCTCCCACATTGTTCAATGGGTCTAATGATTCCTTTTCCTCTTGTTCCTAGAGGTCCTTTTCCATGTATCCCATTTTGGACATTAGCTTGTGACCTGGTCCATATGATTTTGAAGGAACTTTAGGTGTTTTAGAGTCACACTTTTGAACTATCTATAATTAAGGCTCATCCTTGTATAACTAGGAAAGTACAACTTCATCTTAATCAGATTCTTGTTTTGACACTTGTTCTATGATAAAGATTCCATTGAATATAACCTGAGGTTCTTTAGTTGACAATCTTTCTTTCTCAGAAGGTTGTCCATAAGACCTTGGAGAAAGTGGGAGAGAAGTGAGAGATAGGACTAGTTCCATTGTGTATTCTCCCATTCCAGTGTCTTTGATCTTGACTCCTTTTGATAGATCTTCCATTTTAGATGTAGATGTTATGTCTATTTGTTTGGTTGAAGATTCTCTGTTATGTGCAACAAGTTTATCTGCACTTTCTTTCGATGCATTGCAAGATGTTGATGTGTCTATAGGTATAGTGAACTCTACTCCATCATAAGGAAATTTGAGTCATTGATGGTACATTGAAGGGATAGCTTGCATTTTGTGTATCTAGGGCCTTCCTGAAGAATGTTATAGGCCAGTGGAAGATCTAGTACTTGATAGGTGATATCTCTGATGATGGGTCTTGTCCTAATAGGAAACACAATGACTCCCTTGAAATTTCTTTCTTGTTCATCATATGTTTTTATGGTTATCTTCTTTTTAGGATCAATAGCATCTTTTGAAAATCTGAGTTGTGTAACCAATGTGAAGGAACAAATATTCAGACCAATGGCTCCATCTATCAACACACATTTGACATGACGGTTTTGGATTAGGACTTCAATATGTAAGGGCTAGTTATGTGGGTGACTCAATGAGTTGTCATCTTCTTCTAAAAAGGATATGTACTGAGGGGATGTCAAGTGACCCACCATTTTTTGAAATCTGTCAAGATCAAGATCTTCAAGAACATTAGAGCCAATTAGAGCTTCATCCAGAATTGCACGATGAGTAGCAGAGATGTGAAGCAACTTGAATATAGAGATTTTGGCATCAGTATATTGCAGTTGCTAGATGATGATGTATGATATCTCTTTGGACTCTTTAGAATTGGAAGATTTGGAAGTAGTCCTTTGTTTAGATGTAGATGCAAGATTAAATGGCACTTTTTGGGCGTTTGATGAACCTGAGTTTTGTCCTTGAAGATTTTCTTGAGCTTGAGATCGAGTAACTACATTAGTTGTCTTGTTATCTTTGTCCATTCTAACAATAGTGATGATGTTACAGTGTTCAGATAGGAATGGTTCTACTATGTTGATAACATCATTTCTACCAGAGTAAGTTTAATTAACTTTAGCACCCATGTTTGGTTTAGAAGACAAATCTCCTTGATTATGTTTCGGAAAAGGTTCCATGAATGTTGTATGATCATTGTTGGATTTATGGTTGTCAATTACAATTTCTCTAGTGTCAATTTTGTCTCGAATGAGATGTTTCAGATGCATGCAGTTGTTGGTTTTATGATCCTTATTTCGATGGAAATCACATAAATCGGTCTCTTTCCACCACTTAGGTTTGACTTCGGGATCATATGGTTTGATCTCAGGTAATGTGATGATATTATTTGCCAATAGAGTTTTCATGGAAGATTCCAAGGACTCACCCAAAGGAGTGAACTCGCGCTTTGGTTTTGTAACCCAAGGTTTATAGTCAGTTAAATTTTTAGCTGGTTCAGTTATTTTCATCTCGGAAGCTTTTATGGCTTGGGTGCTAATGGTGAGATTAAATGTTGGTACTTTAGGTGGAGAACTGATATGATCAGCAACACTATCTGTGACAATGTTTTTGTTTTTGTTCCAGATTTTTCCCTTATCTTTGTTGGAACTAGATCCTGAATCAGACTTGTTTTCCTTATGAAGCGATATGTCTCCCTTTCGAACAAGCACATTTTTAATATTTATGGCATTCTCTAATGTTTTATCAAAGGATGTATGATTTTGCATTTGTAGATGATAATTGATTTTTGGAATCAGATTATTGATAAAGATTTCTATCTTTTAATTTTCTAGGATTGGTCGGGCATAGAGTGAAAATTTCTTCCTCCATTGTTTGAGGAAGGTCAGGAAGGGTTCTCCTAAGTTTTGTTTCAATTGTAAATATCGATCATGGTGACCAGGTGTTGGATATTGTAGGAGTACAACTGATAGAACAATTTCATTAAATCCTCAAAAGTTTTGATTATGGGGGGTATCTTAGAGAACCAATTGATGGTTGTCCCTCCCAAAGATCAAGGGAAGAGACACATTAAGAATGTAGGTTCATGCATGAATTCCATGGATAAGGTGCATAAATCTTTGACATGATCTTGAGGATCGAAATTTCCATCATATTTGTCATATTTTGGGAGTTCTACCCCTTTAGGGAATGGTGTCATATACAAGCTATGATCAAATGGAAAAGGACATGGGGCGTTTATGGAGAACTCTTTAGGTTCTTTCTCCTTTTCCAATAGGTTTAGCTTAACTTGCATTGCATGTATTTGTTTCATCATAGCAGTGATGGGTGTTTCTTCCTCATGTGTGACAATATTATCAGTGTTAAATCTTGGAGGAAGTTTGGCCCCTTGTTGGGATAATTCAAGGAAATATGCCTCTTTGTCTTCACACAAGAAGTGTTTCATCATTTTCTTTAAGACATCATCATTCTGATATTGGATAATTTTAGAGGGTGTGGGTTCTTGATCCCCACCATGTTCAAATTGGTGACCCTCAGAGCCTTGATTTTCTCCTCCTTGAGACATAGTGGCGCTTTGATTTGGATCTGGTGTTGATACTAGAGGGGTTATGTAACCACCTTTCAAGAGAAAATTTCCAAGGGTGTCTTCTTCATACATATTTGTATTGTAAGGCTAATGAAATGTTTGGGCCAAAATAGAAGATGACGGAGAGATTTTTGGTTCTTCTCTCATTTTCTATGTGAGGAAGCTCTAGTTTCCACCATTAACCTTGGGTGAATCAAAATAGAAAGACAAGACAACTGATAGATGATCTGATTCAGGAAAAATCAAACAATGCAACCTTGTCAAGATTGGATTGATAAAAAGATTGATTGGACGTAAGTGTAGGATATTGTGCCCTAGGTGTATGGGTAGGTACCCAAAAGATGACGGACACGAGTTCACAACACTTAGCCATTTTTTAGGATAAATTTGAGATTATTTTGACAAGGTTTTGACACAAGATGAAATGAGATTCAGATCAATAAATTGGAAGGCAAAATCAAGCTAAAAGGACCACTTTGGGAAAATGAGTTGGATTCTCTGTTGACTCTGTCCTGTTCTTGACAAAGGGGATTTTCTGACAGAATCTGAATGATGACTACAAATAGTTGAATTTATGACAAAATAGGGATTTTCTGGCAATTTTTGGGTCAACACTTGTACGACTTTATCCAGGCTCTTACGACACAAAATCAGGGTTGGCACAACAATTACAGAGGCTCGTACAACAAATGACTCCAAGATATCATTTTGCTTAGTGTTTCTTGACAAGACGCATATGACACAGTGTGTCTTCTTGTACAACTTTTTAGGGGTTCTGATACGACAATTGAAAATCACAGTAGGACTGGTACGACAATTGAAATTTTAGGATGACAGTCTACACCATAAAAGGATTTTCTTTCAAATTTTGCAAGTTTTCCTGTTGTTGGGTTTTTTTGGTATCAAGTTGTTCGTAAATTTCTCTATCCAATTTTTTGAAGATCTATGTATTGGATTGTCTTAGGTTGTTTAACATAGCAATAGGCTCACAATCATAGAAAATAGAGGTAACTGACTCAATGAATAAATCACACCTATCTTACCCTAGCTAAGAGAAGAGATGTATTACTTTCTCGTTGACTTAGGAACACACTCATGGACTCCTCAGACTATGCAGGTCCAACAATATGCAATGGATGTTGAAGCCCATATTAGCCAAGTTCAAACATCGAAGAGGGCTTAATATGACAAGTTTCTTGGGGTGATTACTATTCACCTCACACAAGAACTACAAATCCTTCAGGGGTGGATTAGTGGAAAACTAAATTAGGATTTTAATCAAGGCATCTATTCACAACTATCTCCCATAGTCCCGCAAGCAAGATTGAGGTTGTTAATCCTATGAGCACTCTGACAAGTGTAGTCTTGCAAGAAATATTTAAGCGGCTCTACTCTACACAAAATAAAAGTGTGTTCATAGAATGATTCCAAGGAAAAAACATGACTATTTCTTCTGAGGCTTTAACCTCAGGAAGCGTCAAATTTTATAGTGGGGTAAAAGAGTCAGCTTAAGACTAGCCCCCACTTGGGTCATTCCCAGGAGCTTTTTACCTCGCTGACAGGCCCTCTAACAGATTAAAGCAAATGTGAGGTTGGGGACTACAGGATCTAGGTTTCTGATTCTTTGAAATAGAAGAGCATAATCCCCTAACCTTGTCCTTTTCCCTATCCAAGACACGTCAAGAAGATTAATCTAGAGATAGTACGCAAACTAGCACTAGGGAAGACACCTTTTGGGTTTCTGATTCTCCTAAGAAGGAGAAGAGCATAATCCTCTCAGTATTTTCCTCAATGGAAATAGGCTCATGTACCTATTTAGCTAAGTGCCTATGAAAATGAAATGAAATTTAAGAAAACACAATATTTTCTTGAAGAAGATTAGGCAACCTACAAAACTACCCGTCACAAGTTTTGTTGAATGAGCGTCTTCGACCAGTGTTTTTCTAAAATTGGGGTTATCTACAAAAGATGCGCTTAGAATTCAAGACAAGAAGAGGCTAAAGAATATGTTTTTATGCTCAGTCTTTGTCTCTCATCCTGCAAAAATGCATTAGGATGTCAAAATGACCAAAAACCAACAAGAATCAATTGTTAGGGTTAGATGTTAGTCAAAATCTGAAATCCAAATCTCAAAGACAACTCAAAATTCTGAAATGACAATGCAATACTGGAGTCAAAACTCGTACAAGAATATACCTCTTCCCATACAACAATTCAAATCTCATACGAAAGTGGGTTCCTGTACACATGACAATTCAGCTATCATACAACAATACCAATACAACCGCAACAACAATGCAGATTGTCATTTTTCGTACGATAGATAGAGTATTTTGATATGACAATCTGCAAAATGTCGTACGAGATTGTACGGAACAAAAAATAAAAATTGAAGCTTGAATTGAAAATGTTAAAAAAAAATGAGATTTTGATAAAGGAAACCCATTGTTGAGCCCCATGGTGGGTGCCAAAAATGTGTGTGTGAAATTGTACATAGCTATGGACACAACACTTCATTAAAACATTAGAGGTTAGCAAATCATAAAATTTGCAAATAAAACAAATATTGCTAACAAGGTGATTTACTACCTTCTAGTAGATGCAAGTATGGTATTCTCAGAATTAGATCGAGATCAGTGACAATGCAACACCTAAATGAAGGATTTAATAATGAAAAGAAAATGAAAGATGAATGTAGATTAAGCTATATTTTTTATTTTTCTATGCAATATGGATGAAAAACTGTATGAAAATTGATCTAAAAACTGAATGAAGATGAATGCAATCTAATCTAGCAATGCTATGAATTCTATGAAAATGAATAAAGCAATGATAATAAGAATCTCAAGATATTGAACAATCTCACAAATTGCCAGATCGCACAAGCCAAATTCTCCAGATTCGCAGTTGAAGGATCATTTGTGAAGGACTGAGCCTCGTTTATATAGAAATCTAGGTTCTGTGACAACTCATGGAAAGCCAAAAACCTATCCCTGATCAACTTAGATTGATTGTTGAGTTATCAGAAAATTAGAAAGAGTTAACTCACAAAAAATTACAAAATCAGCTTTTTAACTCAAATCAGAAGTCTAGATCACTTTTTAACTCACAATCACATGTTAAGTCCAAAAAGTTAACAAATTGAATTGATTTGTTGATTTAGAGTTTAACTGCTTTTCTGATTGTGCATGGATAATTATGAATTTATTAATATTTCATGTGTTTTGTTCTCAACTTAATTGATTTTTTAATAAAAATTATTGATTTATGGGTTAATCAATTATTTAATCAAACTTTATCCCAAAACTATACCATTAAATTTGACAATTTGATTTAATCAATTAAATAAACATTTAATCAATTAAATAAACATTTAATCAATTATTTCTAAAAATTTGATTTAATGTCAAATAAAAAAAATATTAGTTAGGAACAAATGCAATTAAATCTAATTAAATTAATTAAGTGGCAAAATTAAGTTTAATTAATCAAATATTCAATATATTCAATTAATTGCACCTGGAATAAATAAAATAATGTCATTTATCGCCAAATAATATTTAATTTAGAAATAATTAGGATAAATTAGGAATATTTAGGAATATTTCCCGATGCCGAATTAAGATAAGATTGATTAGGGTTTTGATAATTTGATATGCAGATGTGTCTTAGGACAGGACTTTTATGTCGATTTCGATCGATTTGTCGATGTAGGAGGTCAATGGTCCTGAAGCCCATTTTTGGGTTATTACAAAATTTTATGATATTTATTTTTATTTCTTAGTATTTAAAAAAAAAAGGTTAA